>BROG01000550.1:87500-422500 GCA_030159075.1 Atrina japonica
GTTTAATTCTTGTTTCCCAATAGTTTGGATCATCATCACGCTGAACTTCAATAGATATCTGTGATCATTGCAACAATTATATATATATATATATATATATATATATATATATATATATATATATATATATATATATATATATATATATATATATATATATATATATATATATATATATATTATAATTTATTACACAAGGTTTAATACGCCCGTGAAGAACATAACTCCTTGAATTTCACCATGTTATAATATATTTTTTTCTCTATAAAATCAATCACCAATACAGAAATAACAAGGCACCTACAAACTCACCACCCAAGTTGGGATTTGAACTCTCGACCTACGGCACCAAACGCCTGGCTCTAATCACTCGGTCATCTACGCGTTCACAAAAATGAATGTTTCGATAGCAGTGTTTCTATGGTTCTCAACATGATAACTCGGTCGTAGAGATAGATTGAAAGACATTATAAAAAATTATGTACATGGCAATGGATCTAGGAGATACAGGTAGTGAAGAAAAATTCTTATATAAAGCACAGATATCACTTCAACACTGAACATTTACAATGGACCTGTCATGTAAGATATCAAGAAGAAGGGATACTTGGGATACTTCAAGCGATCAATTATATAGGGTTATTTACATTTATTAGATAAGCATTCTTACCCGCTCTCTTCTTGGCTTGTAGTTGTAAATAATAACTTTTACAACAACCCAGTTGTCTGTGATCACGAATTTTGGTATTTCCACATCAACAAAGACTTCCAAAAATGTTTTGATCTAAGCAGTATTAAAATGTTTATTAAACAATGTGATATTTAAGAACACACTCTTATTTCTCCCAAATATCAACTATATGAGAAAAACGTATCCCAAGTCATGATCGTTTGATTTCATATTTTTCAAACTTTTTGCACTTATTTTACAGCAGATTAAAAGGACTCTTTAAAGCTTTACCGTTTTAAGTTAAAAAGTATAAGAGTGAACTCTTTAAAGCTCGTATGTCTTTTGATTCAATAAATTATATAATTCTAGATAGACTAACATGGTATCAAACGATTTCCCATCATAGAAATTCTCTATTCTGTATTTTTTCCATAAGTCATGGAAGATTTTTCTAAAATATGAAAATCACAAATAACAAAGTATTTAACTTCAGGGTGTCCAGGATACATTATACGAATCTGGTGAATACTGGACAGACACGGACCTCTGGAAATTTCTAGGTGGTACCAGGTGCCATAGAGGAGTAAGCATCCCCTGTTGACCGGTCACACCCGCCACGAGTCCACAAAAATTTCTACGTTTTTCCCCTATGATTATACAACTGACATTCGAATAATTTGTTTATTGAATCATGCAATTTCTGGAATTTCAATAAAATTGCTGATAAATTTACATAATTTTCCTTACTTTTATTGGGTTTGCAGTAATTCCAAAGCCATGGTCGTAACTAGTACTAAACGCTGTCAATGTCCATGTGGTGACTGAGCCGGGTAATTGTTTAGACATCGTGGTCACTCCATTTGGACTAGAAATTTTTGAAAATATATAATATATAATTGCTTAAAAATATTTTTTATCATGAGTTATCGGGGTTTTTACTTAAAATGAAAACATCATCACCATTTGGTTAAAATACCCCTAATAAATCAAAACTAAAAGAAATGGTACCTCGTTTCTTTTACACCAGTTGAAGAAATTCGTATTTCGGTACCTACTGATTTTTTATACATCAGTAATATTTCGTGTCGATAGAACCATTGTTCATATTCTATTCTAAACTCGGCAAAAGTTAATATAGACATCTTCTTACTGGGTTTGGCAATACATTTAAGTTAAGTATTTGGCCTTTCATAATTTCCCTGTCTCTTCCAGAAATTCGAGCTCAGCCCATAAAGTCCTATTGACAGAAAGGATGATTCAGTTTGGTTTTGAATGAATACCGAAAGATATAGTTACAGATTGTAAAGTTTCCAAAAGTGGTATAATTGTTTATAACTGTTAAGGCGCTTTGATCACTCAATTTCATCTTTTTAATTTCAAGTTTTCAAATATATAGAAACCTTTAAATGGTTAATGTAAACAGAACTATAGAAAGTTTTAAGAAAGCGAATATCTGCAAAGTAGCGTCAATAGATTAGCACAGCAAAAAATATATACCAGTGTATAATTTTTTAATTTGGAACAATTGCAACTTTTCGTGGATAATACAAAATCAGTATATGTACTGTTGTTGTTTCAGCAGCGTTTAAAGATGGCAACCTATTAAAACGATAGGGGAAAGAAATAAGCTAAAATATTACAAGAGAAGACCACTGGATTGCTGCAAGTAAACTATCAAATTTGCTCATACCATCTACTTATATTTCAGAAATCCTCGATCGCGTACTTATTAGAGGTGAAATACGATTGGTTAAAAAGCTCGGAATAGAAGGCATAGTTGTGATCAAAATTATTTATCAAATAACGAATGCATTGCATTTTCAGGATCATATTCATTATAAACTATAGAAATAATGTTGTATTAATGTTGATCAATAGATCAAGCATTGAATGAAAAAATAAAAAGGAATACGCATATATATATATATATATATATATATATATATATATATATATATATATATATATATATATATATATATATATATATATATATATATATATATATATTGTAGAAAAGAAATAAAAACTCACCCGACATAACAAGTTTCCCATATCCATGTTTTTGGAAAGTGTTTTCTCTGGTTATGAAATCCCAAAGGATTTGGCATTTGTGGGTTAGCTAAATTGCAAAGTATTGTTTCTAGTCAGACGCCACAAACAAAAATGTATTCTAGTATCTTGATCTAAGGTGAACTAAATATTTTTATCTTAGTTTTATTAATAATAAACAAATATTGTTGACAGTTAGAACGCTACAGTCCGTACATTGTCATACATATAGCTACAGGAATGTATATAAGTTAATTTGTATATAAAACTGAAGTAGTCACAGACCCTTAGACGTCTCAATATATTTTTATCAATATAAAAGTCACATAATCTCCATAGTTTTAATGACAGATATTAATAATTACATCTAATATCATATATAATATAATATGTGACGACGGATTGTTTCTCATCAATTTGATCCGCCGTCACATTCCTTAGTTGCGAATTGGAATCACTACAAATTTGCCATTAAATCATCATTAAAAGACATAATCAGGTATAAAAAGATACTAAATTTGAGCATCAATGGTGAAAACTTTGCAAACAAAAGGACGACTAAAAAGCTACTAAACTAAGCTCAAACTACCGATGAAATGTGAATCGGACTAGATCTAAGTGAAAATAACAAGAAACTAGTTTTTAGTAGCTTTTTAGATATCCTTTTGTTTGATTTCCATTTTCATTTATTTACTGCATTATCACGGTGCACTTGTAAAATGTAGCATTTCTTTCACTCTCCGGTTGTATGTATGTGTGTGTGTGTGTGTGTGTGTGTGTGTGTGTGTGTGTGTGTGTGTAGATGTGTGTGTGTGTGTGTGTGTGTGTGTGTGTGTGTGTGTGTGTGTGTAGATGTGTGTGTGTGTGTGTGTGTTGCTTAGATCCGACACCCTAGGATATATAGTGTTGTTGGTTATAGTGTTTTGTGTATATATATTATTCAAATGTATATTTTACTTATACATCTTTATACAATTATTCCTTATACATGTATTTTCATTATATAGATAAGTGAATACCAATGTATAAAAAATACTGTGTAAACTTACGTGTATAATTTGGCGGATATGTCCCTCCTGGATCTAAAATACAGTAGAAAGACAGATTTTTAATGTATTACTTCAGGTCCCATATAATGTATAATCAGGAAGTCATGAATGGGGTTCTCATGATTCAGTTTGATATACCCGTATATGTTACCAAGTTGGACACTTTCGGAATATTTCAAAGATATACCTGTATGTCGTTTATTTTATTCGATTTTCTATTTTATAATGCTGCAACTTTCTATTTTATAATGAGCTTCAGCTCATACCGTTGTAATATAAAAATCTCAGATACCAAAGTATAAATCAATAGAATGTCCAGGACATAGATACAAATCCGGTAAAAATGGATAAACCTGGACCTCTGGAAACAAAGAGGTGGGATCAGGTGCCATGGAGGAGTAAGTACCCCCTGTCGACCGGTCACACCCGTCGTGAGTCCACAGTCAAGTCCAATGAAATACGTGAGGAGTGTATCCTCGTCACAATTGGTACAGACGTCTCAACAACCGCCAAAGAAAATGCAACTTAACATTTCACTTAGTGAAACAGAGCAATCGTAAACAAGATTATTATACCGACCGTAAATTTTGCGGAACGTTGACATTAAACGCGGTTTTCGATATCCCTGTGTCAATAATTTGTCAGTGAGTAGTTTACCTCTGTATATGAAATCTTCATATGTTGTACACGCCCTGGCATATCGGGTCATTTGTGAAATATAAACTCCATATGCGGGTGACTGAGGGATATTACTACTCAAATGTATAAAATTTAGATGGGAAAGTCGAAGTCGTCGCGTTTGTCGTATAGCTTAGTTGCTAGTTTCCCGTCTATGTCTATATTAAGTAAAATGTCCAAGTATGAAGCGTCTGTGCTTGATTCTGTTGTATCTTTAATTTCTAGTTCGCTGGGATATATTTTTTTTTTTTTTTTTTTTTTTTTATTTCTAATAATTTTCCAAATATTCAACAATGATATTCAAGAACAATAGATATATACATTTAACATTTAATTGACAAAGACACAATACGACACACTCATACACTAATCCATCCAAAGACATGTAAAAGACAAAAAGTATAATAAGAAATGATTCCCTTTATGTGTACACTAATTATGGTTTTGTTTGGTATAAAAATCATGATTATATTGATATATTGTCTACATGTGCTAAAAACTCTTTGCTGTATAGTATTAATGATATATCAGGCATTAATCTTAATTATTGCCACAGAGGTAATGGTGAGGTAAATAAATTTATTCAACGCTATTATAGCAAATTGGAAAAATATAGCTAAGTTGTGTCTAAAGTGTATTTCAATCAGTGAATATACATACAAATGCTCACATTATTATATATAGATATAACATAAAAATTGTAAATTGTAATAATTTGTACCACAATGTAATGACCTAAATATATTTAGTAGTATATACACGAAAAAAGTTTTAACTACCTACATGTATACAATAACATATCTAGACTTATATGGTTTAAAGTACAAAAACATATATTTTCATTTATGAGACATCATACATGTATATGCATACCACTATGTATAATATAGTTATGTGGTTAGTAGGAAAGGTGAGTTTATATGATATTCAACCAGTTTCCCCAATTATTTCTAAATCTTTGTAGATTACCGTTACTAATTGCTATTTGATGGTTTGTTAGTATACAATTTTTAATAGCATGCATAAGTCCTTGTAAAGTTAATTGCTTATTTAAGCATCTCATAGAATATATGTAATATTTAGTTTGCATTAATATCAAGTTTTCCACATAATTACCATTTTCTTTTCCGAGAAGGAAACTCTGTTTATGAAATACAATTCTTATTTGTAATGTCTCAAAGCAGAATTGCTCAAATTCATTTAAAAGGCCTTGTACCATAGTACATTCCCATAACAAATGTTCAATTGTCTCCTCGTCTTCAACACAGAAAGTACATGAAGCATTATCTGATTTTCCTATTTTATATAAACATTTATTAGTACAAAGACTTCTGTGATTTATTCTGTATTGAAACCATTTTAATTTAGTGTTTTTTTATAGTAATAAAAGGTATTTGTAAATATTTAGGGATCTCTTCCTTTGTTAGACTAAAAGTGTGTATCCATTTATCTATTCCCCTTGGATTCTCTGTTTTTCTGCTTTTGTTTAAAGTATTATAAATAATTTGTTTATGTTTTTTGCTTTTAATGAGATGAAAAATATGGTTTGGGACGTATGGTGCTGTAATCTTAACAAATTTGTTTTGTTTTTTAGTTGCTTTTACCCACTGCTTGATAGCTGCTATAATTCCGCCATATTCAAGAAAGTTAGTTTGTATATTATATATTTTTTTTAAATCTTCAAATTTTAGAAAATTGGCAGTTTCATCAAGTATCTCATTGATAAACTTTATGTTCTTATCAAACCACGTTTTATAAAAAAACTGAAGAGTTTCCAATTGATATGTTTTCATTAAAAAATATTGGTGTTTTGTCGAGATCTTCATTACTTAATTCAATAATTTTTGTTAAATCTCCCCAAGCTTTAAAAACATCTACCCAAAATTTATTCTGCATGTTAGGAATTACATTATTAAGATAGTCTCTACCACATGCTCATAATTTTTCGCATTTTATCTTTAGTTTAATAATATTGCTCCATGATTTTTCTTCAAACAACAATCGTCTAACCCATGAAATTTTCAAAGATTTTACAAAAAATTTAATATTGGTCATTTTCAAACCACCTGATCTATAGTCCATAGTTATAACATCTCTCTTAATTCTGTCTGGTTTATCATTCCAAATGAAAGAGAAGATTAACTTTTCCAATTCTTTAAAATATTTTTGATCAGGAGTGGGTAGAGAAATGAACAAATGGTTTAATACTGGCAGTGCCAGTGTTTTAAGTACTAATATTTTTCCTACAGGTGTTAAGTTTCTTTTTTTCCATTGTTTAGTATTTTCTTCATAGAAATAAGTTTTGATTCAAAGTTTCGCATAACTATATTATTCAAGTTTACGTCAAAAATTATTCCTAGCATTTTAAAAGTACTTTTGCCCCATTCTAGTGGATATTGAGTACATAATTTATCTGCACAATATTTTTTGGATCCAATCCATATCACTTCTGTTTTAGAGTAATTTAAACAGAGTCCAGTATATCTAGAAAATTTATCAAGTATTTCAAAAGCTGTTTTCAGTGACTGCTCACTTCCATCTAGAGTTAGTGTGACATCATCTGCATACAAAGAAATTTTATTTTCAGTATCTCCAGTTACAATACCTTTTATATTTTCATTATTTCTGATTTGGGTTGCTAGAATTTCTGTACATAAAATGAACAAATATGGAGAGAGAGGGTCCCCCTGCCAACAACCCCGGTAAAGTTTGAATGATTCAGATATATTTCCCCCTTGATTTACACATGAAGTTATATCATTGTAGAAAACCGATATCCAATGTCTTATTGATGCTCCAAAATTAAAGAAACGCATTACTTTATGAATAAAAGACCATGATATGGAGTCAAAGGCTTTTTGAAAATCAAGTAAGAGAAAAAGACCAGGGATATTTTCTTCTTCAGTATACTGCATTAGGTCATAAATTAGCCGTGAGTTTTCCCCAATATACCTCACTGAAATAAAACCAGTCTGATCAGTGTGAATTAATTTGTCTAATACAGTTTTGATTCTTGCTGCTATTGCACCTGAGGCAATTTGTAGACTGTATTTAATAAAGATATTGGACGCCAATTTTCAAGGAAATGTCGAGGCTTATCCCCCTTTGGCAAGCATGTAATTATGCCATGCCTCTGTGTGACTGAAAGAGACCCTGAGCTATAGCTGTAATTTATTGAGCGTACAACAAAATGACTAAGCTGTTTCCAAAAAACTTTGAAAAATTCTGACGAGAACCCGTCTGTTCCAGGAGACTTATTATTTTTCATTTTAAATAGTGTTTGACCTGCCTCGTGTAGTGTAAGTTCACCCTCTAATTTAATTGCTTCATTTACTGATAACTCAACATCTAGGTCTATATTTTCATTGTCTAAGGTATCTTCTCTGCTTTTATATAAGTTCTCATAAAATTTTTTTGTTTCTCTTAGTATTTTACTTTGTTCATTTATTATAGATCCATCACCTAATTGTACCCTGGGAATTAATTTATTAGTATAATTTCTAGATTCTAAATTGCAAATGTAGTGTGTAGGTTTTTCACCTTCCTCAACCCATTTTGCCCTAGACCTGATAAAAGCCCCCCTCAGTCGTTCTTTTCTAATATTTTCATATTCATTCTTTTTCTGATTAAGTTGTTCAATTGTCTGTTCACTCACATTTTTTTCCAGTAATCCTATTTCTTTTTTCAAATTGTTTTCTCTCTCCAATTTGTTTTTTTTTATATAAGATGCATAAGAAATTGATTTTCCTCTTATTTCTGTCAATAGTATTTCTAAAAATAACTCATCATTTATGATGAACTGAATTTCACTGTTTGGAATATTATTAATATTTTCAAAACTGTAGACAGGCAAAGCATATTGTTTCTTTATATTTTTTATTTTCTGATCAATTATTTCTAAATAATGTTTATCATAAAGAAGCGAATTATTAAATTTCCAAAACCCAGTACCACGTTTGAATTCCTGAAAACAAAAAGAAATTGTAACAGCTGAATGGTCTGTTCTGTAACCTGGTTCTATATTGCTGTCTTTGAGACTATTTAGCATATTATCTGAAATAAGAAAAAAATCAAGTCTTGCTTGTTGTAGGGGAGTCCTTCTGCGCCATGTGTACCTTCTCAGCTCAGGATGAAGTTGCCTGTATGGATCAATTAAATTGTTATTTTCTATTATTTCATAAAGTTTATTTCTTGCATTAGGGTTGTTGATATTTCTGTAGTTGTAGTAATCTATCGTAGGATCTAATACTAAATTGAAGTCACCACATTTTTTCATTTTCCATATCCTCAACAGACTGTATAAAATTAGCAAAAAAATCTGGAGAGTCTCTATTAGGAGCATAAACGTTACAAAGTAAAACTTTTGAATCATGTAGAGTAGCTTCTAAAATCAAGAAATTTCCATTATTATCCTTTTTCTCTCTCAATGCTTTAAATTCAAAATTATTATTAATCAGAATGGCAACTCCTCTTGAGTTGGATTTAAAGGAACTAAAAAAACATTCATATCCCCACATATTTCTAACATCATTTTCAATATTTGTAGTAAAATGTGTATCTTGAATACAGTATATATTGTATTTAAGACTTTTTAAATAAGTAAGTACATCTTTGCGTTTTGCAATATCCCCTAACCCTTGGCAATTTACTGACAATATTTTTATCTTATCCATCAAAATCTATATGAAAATGTATGAATGATGATTGAAATTGTACATATAAAATTTATACCAAACATTAATGAAATAAATAGCCACATCCACACACACTTGCAGCCACTTGCAGGACAAAGACATAGACATATGACGTGAACGTTAGTCATTGACTCTAAAATGGTAGATTGAAGCAACACAAAAAAATGGTCAAAATGCATATTATATCATGTGTATATACACATGTATCATAGTCACTTATAGAATATAACAAATGTTTATGATACTACTGCAGTGGAATCAAAGTCACTGTATCATTTGATTGTACAAAGATTGTTACCAACAAAAGTATAAGAAATGTTTACTTCTTCTTTGATAATTTATGTTTAATATCATCAAATAAGTCAAACCTCAGTTTTGTACCGTCCATTGTCTTTCCGTTGATGCTGCCATTGAAGTAATAAGCTTGTGAAATGTTGTCATTGTTATTCAAATTGGTGATTAGTCCTATGTTGAGCTTTGTCACATCATCTACAATTTTACAAGTGTCTTTCAATATCTTTCGGTGTTTCACAACTTTAATTTTGGCCTCACTGTTAATAAATTTTACAAGAACTGGTCTTGCCTGTCCTGCCTTCCCAGGAATTCTGTGAATGGCCTGTATTTCGTTGGGGGTTAAATCCACATTCACTTTCTCCTTCAGTTTTCCTATTAGTTGTTGCCTTAGGTCTCTATCATTTCCTTCCTTCCAGTTCAAATCCTTGATGTTATTTTTTCTACAGTATTGTTCATTGTAATTTGCCATCTGGATTGCAGTGTTGGCTTTTACAATTGCATCTGAGTGGAGTCCTTTCAGCTTTTCCATCTCTGAGTTTCCATCGCTGGGATATATCGCATTGACATATGTATGAAAGTTGTCATTATTAATTGACAAAACGTCGTCGATATATCTAAATGTCAAATTAAAGGATACCGCTAACTTTTTTTCTTTTCATTCAGCATTTTCTGAATGAATTCTGCTTCGTATGAATAAAGGAAGAGGTCGGCCAATAAAGTGGTACAATTGGTTCCCATAGGAATGCCGACAGTTTGTTGACAGATCACGTATCCGAACATTAGAAATGTATTGTCCATTAGAAATTTCAGCATGTTTTTATATCAACGTCAGTGTATTTATGTGTAGAATCAGAGTGGTGTTGGACAAAATAAGTTTCCTGATAGCCAATTATTAGATATTTAAATTTTCGGGTACCACCTTTAGTGAAAAAAACAGTTGTCTATGATGCTAAAAAGTCTTTCTTTTAATTTTTTATGTGGAATAGTTGTGTAAATAGTAGACAAGTAATAAGTTTTGATACTGTGAATTCGAGAAAAATTGTGTGCCTTCAAATTTTCTAAAAGCTGTTTAGAATTTTTAAGTATTCACATCTGATTTACACCGCTTCTGGACTAAGCAACTGTACAGTATTGTTGAAATTTCTCCTTAACGGCTGTCAATATCTTGGTAAGGAGTAAAGATAAAGGTTTGGTAGAACATTTGCTGGATCCTAATAATGTAATATCCTGTAATATTCAAATCAGTTCTAAACTATACAACAAACATGATTAATTTGGCTTTCCTTCCATCAGCTTTCCATATTTAGTATTGTTACGTGCAGTTTTATTCACACATTCAAATAATCCGATAAGGTAGAGCACATGCTCAACGCACCAACATTATATAACCTACCAATGCAATCTACTTAGTGGTAAGTTATTGTCACAAATATCATGTTATAGTCAATCCTTCCAAGATTTAACTTCCGACATAATCACTGTGTCCTAAACATTTGGAACTCTGAACTGTTAAATGCTCGATCGATAGTAACTAATAAATCTTCTCTGCAGAGTTTGAGCAGTATTATACCCTAGTGTATACTAAGAATATGTAAATATAAAAACAAATTTTAATTTACATTTCTTTTGTCTTTGTCGATTTTAAAATATTCTACACTTTTACGGAGAATTCCACAGCTTCCATTGAAGTGCAACAAATTTTGACATGTGCTATGGACTTCTGTGATTTCCATTTTAAGTTTTAATAGAAAAATCAATGATTTTTTACTCTCTAGTTCTTACATGATTTACAATTTTTATTAAAGTCACATTTCGGGAAGTAATGTTGAGAAATTAACTTTTCTGTACGAGCACTTAATGTTTTACCGTAATATATTTTTGCTGTACTTACCAATTAATTAGTTTTTAATCACAGGAAACGCCGTAATGAGGAGATAAAAAAATGAGGATATGAAATCCAAAACAAACTGTCTATGACATATAGCCTATTCGAGAACCAGTACACCATGTACAGATCTACATCTAAATTCACTCTTACATTAGCATATGTTTCTCCGATTAAACCTTGTTAAACAGGACATATATTACGTCCATATTCTGTCCGGAATTAAAGTTATTTTTCAGATTGTCAGCCAATCATAGCATAGTAAGATGTTCCTTAAATGGATGTCATAACTTTAATCGAAGTAAATTTAAAGCTTTCCGATTGCATTTCCTTAATAATGCCATTTATACGACGATTTTAAAAATAGTTTTCATTTCCTTCTTTTGGGAATGGATTTCGAAAGAAAATGACACATATTTCAATAACGTCCCTGGAACGTGACATTAAATGCAACATTTAAATTATATTAAACACTTATTAACGAACGTGTCAATATAGTATTTTCTGTGGCTCTATTAGCTCTATCAGCACACACAAGCACGCGCGCGGATGCACAAATTTGATTTTACCTTGTATGATACCATAATTTTGTTTCGAATTATGCGTCTATTTAAATTTTTATAGCCCTTTGGACAGAAACGATTTGTACTCCCTATATATATATATATATATATATATATATATATATATATATATATATATATATATATATATATATATATATATATATATATATATATATTGTAAATTTATTTATGTTGTATCCTGTGATTTGATTGACTAATACTAGCTGAGCAACATGCGTTATATTGTATAACATAACTTATATACACACATATATATATATATATATATAATTTCTCATAACATTACTCCATTACTCCATATTAGTGGACTTATGACATAAAAAATTGATATCAATCAATTACCAAATTTAAAGTCTGTTGGTACAACGTGGATACTTCAAAACAAAAATAAATATTTTACTTTTTCAAACGTTCAAGAATATGATGACATTTTCATATCTAGACTGCATTATGCCAATTAACTTTTACTCAACTTAATGTTTCAATGAAATGAATCGACAAAGATTTGAGTGTATTTAATGAATTTTAATACAAGATTTCAATTATTTTATTTTTCGACCAGAAATTAAAGTTGATGTTTTAATCTTTGACTTATATGGATTGATCATAGAACTGGAAACGGATGGATAGCTAAACCTGTGATAAGGGAGGAAGGTGCTGTCATTTTGGGGAAATTCCATACTGGGGAGCTTTTTCCTAGGCGGAAAGCTGGGCCCGGGTTAATTCTTTCTAGGGGGAAATTATATGCTGGGCCCAATTTCCCGGGGAAAAGTTGGGCCCGGGCCCGTTTTTGGGGGGACTCTATGCGGGGGAAAGTCAATGCTACCACAACGTCGTCAATTTATATGATTATTTGATACTTTTTGTTCACCTTTGCTTTGTACAGTCACATAAAGTCATAAATGATTTGTCTTTGTCATTTAATTAACAAATGACCTTTTCACAAGATATATATTAGTTGTTATTATTATATATAGAACAAACGAACTCAGAATTACTTCACAACTTTATATATATATATATATATATATATATATATATATATATATATATATATATATATATATATATATATATATATATATATATGAGAGAGAGAGAAGAATATATGAAATGTTTCAGAAACTTACATGGAAGTGGTGGTGGATCTGAAAATTAAGTAAAGACATATAAACATAAGTACATGCATTTTAAATACATAACCTTCCACACTGCTAATTAATACATTTTGAAAGATAAAATAAAAGAAATATATTTTTATGTGAACGAGAAACTGATGGTAGTCAAAAGCCTTCAGTTTAGGAGGTAAAAGTGAACGACATCTGATATCTGTATTGGTTGATTAAAAACTATATGAAAAGCGGTAGCTATTCGGAATTTGAATTTGAATTTTGAATGTTGTTTTACGCCACACTCAATATTTTTCCGGTTATATGGTGGCGGCCAATTTTTAATGGTGGGGAGAAAATCCGGTCACAATATACCCGGGAAGAGATCAACGGCGTTCCGCATGTAAAATTGCAAACTTTATCACAAAAATCAGCTTAGGTTCCAGCGGGATTCGAACCTGCGCTAACAGTAAGTGAAAGACTTCATGTTTTATACGTTAGGTGTTATGCTTATATTATTCATAAGTGATCTAACCACTTGACCACGTAGGCCTTTTCTATTTTTAATATAACTTTATGTGCACGTGCCAAAAATATACTCAAACCTCTGTTTGTTTTATTTCTCCGATTACCGAAAGGACACCGAACAGATCCAAAAATATTTACAGGTTAACCCTCTCCCGGAAAAAAATATAAAATTAACGCCTAACTATTTTGTTGTCTCTGACCAATAGTGAAAAATGGGTATACTGGAGTAAATTACCTTGGTTTATGTGTGTTGTATATTTTTATATTGTATTCATTAAGACATGGTGAAAAACTGTTTTAGGTAAAAAAAAAACTAGTTCATTTTATCATTTGTATTAAGAAGTATATTAAAGAAGTACCGATGGATATCAGGAAGTTCGTGATGTGGGAATTGAAATAGTCACATTTGTCATAAAATGGGATGTGAAGTAGACCGTCCCTCCAAAACAGGAAATCTAAATCTTGGTAGAAGCAGACTCTCTCTGGCGTATCATTAATTTCAAGCTCAACAGGATACATATTCATTCTGAAAATCTGAATTATCTATAGACAGAACGTGTACCTAAAAGCAAAATTGACGAGGATTCGTTCCTCACATATTTCATTGGAATTTGAACGTTGACTCACGAGTCAGGATGTGACCGGTCGGCAGGAAATGCTTACTCCTCGATGGCACTTGATCCCGCCTCTGATTATGCAGAAGTCTGTGCTTGTCCATTGTTCACTAAATTTTATCTGTATCCTTGACATCTTGAGAATTTATACTTTGGTATCTGAGATTTTTATAATTGAACCAAGATGCTAACTGTGGAGAGGAGAGGCTGTATTAATTTCCACTTCATACAAATATTTTAAAATGTCAGCTAAGAGCGAAGAACGATTGGTTACCCATTGAAATGTCAACTGTCTGCTGAAAACCACGAAGATGATGCTCACTAGAAACTCCAGTATCTTAAAAATATCGTATTCATTGTACTTGTTATTGGAATCCCTTTCATGACCTAACTTTAAATGTTTATATTTGCGAAATAAATTATATGGGATGCTTGTGAATAAACGTGACTGCAGAAAGGACGCCAAACAGAATTATAGGTCAACGTTAACACCCGCTCAATAAATGAAATATACAGAAGAAAGTTGACTTTGTCACCTATGGAAAATATTTAGTTGTCTCTGGCCTAGATAGTGATAATCTGGAAGTCATGAAATGAGTCAATATCCTGTAAAACCATTATTCAGTTTGAAATACCAATATTTTGGTTACTTCATCTGTGTTTGATACTTCGTATAATTCTATATATATATATATATATATATATATATATATATATATATATATAGATAGATAGATAGATAGATAGATAGATATAGATATAGATATAGATATAATTTATTTAATTAGATTATCCAATTTTAAAAAGCAATATTCTTATTTCATATTTTAAAAGATTTTTAACGATTTCTTTTCCGTAATGCCTTATAATAAAACATATACAATAAAAAATAATATTTTTCCACGTGCATCTCCAAAAGGTCACTGCACTGTCTACCTGTTTACAATATTCCGGACTTTTTCGATGACCAAATACTAGAGACTCGAAGAAATCAAAGTACTGAAAGTACTGAAATGTGTTGTTATTTTGGCAAAATACCCACAGAATTCAAATTACTTCTAACATATATGATATGAAAATAAATCAAATTAGTGTAGATCTAAAAACCAAAAAAAAACCTTCAATTTCAAATCTCTTAATAAATTGAAAGTTAACATTCTAAATTCTATTTGTTGTACCTTCCGCACCTACTTTAAATGTTGTCTGTCGTGCATTAACACTCATTTTAAAATAAAATATGAGCATTTATGGAACCTTCTGGGAACTGTAAAAATAAATTTAATTTTTTTCATAGCGAAAAATGGCTGTGATTTAAAACAAATTTTGGGTCTTGTAATATCGAACGTAAAGAGTCCTATTTAGGGCTATTACCGAGGTACATGACCATATACTCTGCTTAGACTAAATAAACAACTAAACAACGTTCTCTATCTAGTATTACTTAGTATAATGAACTATACGAGGTGAAAAAAAAACAGTTTACCCAATGTTTATTGTTAAAGAAATAATTTTTATCAACATAATTCGGGCCTAAAGTCACCATGAAGCAAAACGATCTATCGCCAATTTCACTTATAGATATCAACGCTTTCGGCAATGAATAAAACTTTGTTATTTGTTGAAGACATCGTTTATGTTCGAAAGTTATTATGGACAGACCAATTACACAAAAAGTTTCCGTTTATACATCCCAATCTAATCGTGATTAACTTCAAAAGATGTGATAATTGTTATGTAAACACCCGACAATGGATATGGCGGTTTCCCCAACTTCCACAGAAACGAGAACTGGAAATTGTAACATTGAATGTTCGAGTAACCTCCCTTTACAATATCAATACACACAGTATACAAGTGACCGTCCGATAAAATTGAGCAGTCGCTGGTTGTGTAAGGCATGTGGTCACCATATAGGGTGTATAAATAAAGGAAATATACACGGGGAATCTCATTAAGGCAAGTTATGTATAGCAATCAGTTGACAAACACATTATTTTGATAGTTTTCAAAATGGACAGAAACTTTCACGCGCCATTTGCATAACAAGCACCTCCTACTCGATGCTGTCCCCTCTATTCTGCTATGACTTTCATTTTTCCGTGGACTAGAAAACATACATATTCTTGAGAGTTCAATAAAAATTGATTTAGCTTCATGTTGGTATCAGCGATATGTAATTATTTCTATTTACATCGCTGTATGCTTGTAGCTGTCGATATCAATATGATGAAGTAATACTGCAGTTTACCATCACTGGAATCTTATATAGTGGAATCCCATATTTATAAAAAGATCGATGACGTTTTGTTGAAACTAACTACAAATCGTATTGTATAATTTAGAAAGGCAGAAGTAAGTAAAATTGTACGGTATTTCATTTAATGATTATTCACACTAGATTGAATTTCATTTACACCAAAATATTTGAGTTTTCTGTAAAAGTTGAATTCTTGAGTTGGACTATATTTTACGAATGCAACCGCCATGACTTCCTCACTGCTAACAGGATAACCCTCGATGAAAAGTCGAAGTAAACCCATAATATGTTGTTATTACAAAACAATCCATAAAAATCATTCTTTAAGCCGCAATTTTATTAAAGGAACAGTCACTACATTTTCCTACTACAAAAGTTCCAGCAGACTCTGTGGTCGAGTGATTAGAGCATTGTGCTTCGAACTAAGAATTCTTTCATCTCTACAGTATAGTTTCGAAGTTACGTCCCGTTAGAGTGTAGATTGATTTTTTAGAAAGTTTTGCAGTTTAATGATCTCTTCCCGGGTACATTGTAACCGAGTTATCTTCTCCAAATTAGCCCACACCATATAAATAAGAAATTAAGTGTGGCGTTAAAACAATCTAAAAAGAAATGAACAAAAATTAAAGTTGTTTAATCGAATTATACATCTACACATTTGAAAAAATATATATATATAAAACTTACATGTCTGTGCTGGATAAAACGGCATATCTAAAATTATCACAGAAAGAATGAAATAACATACAATCATCTTTATAAATAAAATCATATCAATAAAAAAAATTGCCCCTCTCCCACAATAATGTTTTGTCATCATATATAGGATCATATAAATAAATCACAACAAATGCAGTTATTTCGAAAATTTGTAAAATTATTCATTACGGAAAAGTTAATCTACCACTTTACATAATTTATAACATTTCTTGATATTTCTCTTTACATATCGGAATATATGTTCAGATAGTGATTCTGTAATTCCGTACAGAAGGGCCTAACCACCATTCGAATATGTACACTGTGCGTTTCTTTGTGTGTGAAAATAAAAACAAACACATTAAATATTATCTTTATGATGACCAAATATGACCCGCCCATGTTTTAACGATGGTTGAAACAAAACCTATGTCGACATCAAATCCCTCGCTGTCAAAGAGAATTTCCGATGAAATGAGCATATTAAATTACATTATTCACACGCTATATATAGAATTCCTTGATATTTTCTCGAGTTATTGGAATATTTGTTCAGATACTGAGATAAAATTAATCAGTGGTCATATCATCCATCACTAATGTTTATGACTCAATTAAGATTACATTAGATTAAAGATGAAATAAAAGTTTAATGAGTTCATTGGCGGTTGTTGAGACGTCTGTACCAATTGTGACCAGGATACACTCCTCACGTGTTTCATTGGACTTGACTGTGGACTCATGGCGGGTGTGACCGGTCGACAGGGGATGCTTACTCATCCATGGCACCTGATCCCACCTCTTGGTTTCCAGAGGTCCGTGTTTGTCCATTTGTACCGGATTTGTATCTATGTCCTGGACATCCTATTGATTTATACTTTGGTATCTGAGATTTTTATATTCACATAGGTCTCCGAGCAGCATGTGCTGACCAGAACTAAATGAACCTATTTTGGAGTTCATATTTCGAAATTTTGAGGTACATGTTGTACTACTTTATACACATGACAGCAAAATACTTCTTTTATTTTAAATTCACTTTAGGTTTCCTCTTTTTCATCGTTTGTAATAGCAGATAATTTATTTAAAATAGGGACATTTTTTTACTCTTTACAATTGATCAATTTACTCCAGGTAGAAATCATATGAGTTTTTATTTGTATATGTCCATAGGGAGTTCTCCATATATCATTAATTTAAGATGAATTATTTCAGTAATACTAGGGTTAAGAAATTTAGGAAATAGGAAAGGGGGATGTTGAAAACGGTTGCTATTAACAGGAAGTCGTTGTACAAATGTGGCTTCTAAGGCAAGTAAGACTGTATACTGATGTGTTCTACAACAATGAGTGTATCGTGAGTATAAAATAATGCTCTTTACCTGTACAATAAGTTAAAAGATTGTCAACCCTATATTGCTCACGCATGTCGTAATCGTAGATTTTTGCATCAGTCAAAACGTTCATTCCTGCCACCTGAATGAGATTAGCAATTTGCAAATAAAACAAAATCATCCTCAATTGGAATTTTCACTGTAGAATATGTCATTGATGCATTGAATTTAGTTGTACAAAAACATATGAAATCTCAGGTGCTAATTTTTCACCGAACACACGTATCAGACTGTAAATTGTTTTCAGTTGCCGTCATTGGTTATACAACTATTAAAATCAAAATATGCAACACAAAGAATGAAGTTTCAAACTTTAACAAACATTTAGTGGAGAACATAAATTTGAAATCGCATGTTAAAAATATTATTAATCGGATAGAAATGATAATGATTTTAAAATAATGATAGACATTAATGTTCAATGTTTGCCCGATATATAAACTCGCACCGCCACCATATTGTTTGCTTTATTTTACACCAAACTCAACATTTTTTTCAGTAATATGGTGGCAACGAACTTTTAATGGCTAAAAATTTCCATTTTACCCGGGATACAACCGCTGGCCTTCAACAAGTAAACAAAATCAGCTTAGGTTCCAGCCAAATCAGCGCTGACCAGAAGTGAGAGACTTCGTGATGTAAAGCGCGATTCTCTGACCACTCGACCACGGAGACTCACCCCCAACCCCTGCCACTATCAAATCGGCTGGTATTTCATGCCTGTATTCCCAAAGCGAAGTAATATATGACCGATAAATATCACACACACACACACACACATACACACACACACACACATACACACACATACACACACACACACACACTGACTTCAACAGTAATGCATGCATTATCTTACACTATATATCATGAATTTAATTAATATTTACCTCAAACATGTCGTTTGTGTCATGAGCATTAGAATCAAACCTCTTGAATCGGAGCTGAGGTGAAAAGTAATGAGCATAAAAAAGCAAAATTGTAAATATTATAAACATAATACCAAAGTTAAAATGCTCAAGACGATCATTTCTGTCAATTAGACATCATCAGTTGAGTTCAAATTTAAAATCGATTTTCAAAGGGAATGTGGTAGCATACAAAGTCAAATAATAAATCTGAATGCAAAGCCAGACTCGTCTAAGAGTAAACAATGTAAAAAGAAGCTTTTGAAGAATTTAGAATTTAAATGGCGTTGTCAGTGCAAAATATCAATTTCAATTAATTATATTTTCTGGTCTGATGTCATAATGGCAACAACACGAAAACGTAAGGTTATATCATTAGAAAGAAAATACGAAATTATTCCAAAACTTGTACTCGTGGTGATTTTCGCGATTGTATAGAAATTGACTTTGGACAGAAAAAGAAATAAAAATTCACATCGTGTGTGTGTGTGTATCTAGATGTAAATACGCAGAGGGTTGAACAGGCAGACGATACTCCCGTCCTAATTTCTGTTCGTTTTGGTAATATTCGACTACCAACATTGGTATATCTATATTCATGTATTGGTCTATGTTACGTAGCTATATTATGTTTTTATGCAAAAGAATTAATGCAAATATAAAGAAATAAATGGATATGAGATTTAACATGCAATTTTCGCTGGTGTGTTAAAGTTTTTCTATTTGAGTGTGTGTGAACATCGTTCTTACCGAGATCCTACACCATTGTATTTGGAAATGTGCATGTATTTGGTACAATACCAGCCTCAAGCACCAAGATATTCCGATATAAACTTATTTGTCAGGTTAATAACGATGTACCAAAATTCAATAATATTACTTGCGTATTCGTAAGTCCAGCATTCAGTGCTTCAATTTTAATCAGAATATTAGCCACAATTTTACCTTGGATCTTTTTCGAAACCAGTTCCCAGACACATCTGCGGATATCGAGCCAGAATAAGAGTTGACATTTTGAAGCACCTTCAATAAACATACAGCATAGCATAAACTTTTTAATGGTATGGATAATGTGCTGATTATCCTATATAGATTTTACGAATAGTAATGTTCATATTTACCCTTTCAGGCTTTGTTATGTTTCATTAGTGATAAGATAACGCCCCAATATCGTTAAATACAAATACATTTCCTTAATTTCTACATTTTTGGAAATTCTAAATACATTCTTAATTTTTCATTTCAAGATAAAGCTTCGGTTTGTAAATATCAACGACTGGAATGGACAAAACAATTTTGAATTAAGAAAATGGCATTACCGGGATATTTTCATTTGGTCATGTTTTATATTTTAAAATATTGTTGAAATTTAATATTTTACACGTGCAGATATTCCCTGTCTATGTATCTAAATCATCGAATAAAATCGAAAGAAATATTCTTATTTTGTTTAATAAATATCGTTTATACAAAATAGCTTCTAATATGCTTTGGGACATTTCTGATTTAATTTTTGTGTTGGAAGAAGAGTTTGATTGCTTGTTACCTATCGGACGCAATACAAACTTGCATGCAAGTGGTTAATTAGGTCTTGCATGTAAACCCAATTTAAGAGATGGAATGGGGTTTGCACGCAGAAAGGTCTTGCACATAAAAAGTCTTTTTATTACAAAAAGTAAGTTTTTTTGTACAAAGAAATTTTTGCGTGCAACTCCTGTGCAAGTAATCATCACAGTCAGTTCATCATGTTTTGGCACAAACAGCTCATACCTCTAACCTAGGGGACATACATTCTAATTTCATTAAGGCGTACCTACTCCAATACCCATATTTCCGCATTATCTTTAATATGACATAAGACGCATTTGATGATGACCACATTTACGAATTAGGACTATTTCATAAATATCTACGGCTTGTGACAATACGACCACATCATGGACCTGTTTTTAAGATTAACAAGAGAGAGAGTAAGCAGACATAATGTGTTGTCGTTGTTGTAAGATTTGTAGTTCATCTTTGTAAATGAAATAGATATAGTTAATAATAAACTATTTGAAAATGTGCGAAAAAGCCCATAGACTCAAGTTAGAGTATAGATGATTTAGCAAGGCCAATTTACTTCAGACATACATCTTGGGACTAATGTTGTCTTGATAAAAAGGTCCCTAGAAGTAAACTACAGCACAATTGCATTTCACAGAGTTCACTGTACTTAGAATATACCCGACTAGTTATTCCTGCTTGACTTGAATACACTGAACTTTACGACTAAGAACTTGTAACAATTTTATTAAATGGGCCCCAGGATCATAATATAGTCGTGAATTTCTGTCAATATTGCAATCTTCAATTACGTGTTAATTTACCACCATTGAAGGTAAAGTTTTGTACCTAGACCACTCCTTAATACATTTGTAAACATCGTATATGGAGATAAATGACAGACAGGAACGTTTTATAGAGCATTGCAATGTCCTAATAGGTCTAATATCACACCGTGACCCTTGAAAAGGTGATGAACTTATGATATTGGATATAATTACATAATATGATCTATATACTTACATCAGTTAAAGAGACGTCATATCCTGTCTGTACAAAGTTTATTTTATCGTCAACTCCTAGAAGGTAAACCTCAGAGTTTGGAGAAGCCCTAATGTTTAAACTGATATCCGAGTTTGGAGTTACAGAGGAGTTGCAGTTAACACACTGTATTGACAACTACAAATAATACGACAATATTACATCATTATCATAAAGACCTTTTACATCTTCATTGATATTATACATCATTTTGCTATTAAAATAGTTTTAACAAGCTGTCAAATATATTTTATCGTACATTGAAATTTTGTAAATAAAAATAACAATCACAGAATTACGTCTCGCTGGTCCCTGCTTTGATATATATAAGGTACGCATTTGAGTGTATAATGAGTGATGAGACAAATTTCCAGAAGCATCGTCGTGTATGGATATACAGTGTGTAGCGTCTTCGAAGTGTTGAACTAAATCGGTACTCGTCATTTGGCGACGATGAACACTGGAAACAATCTTTAGATTCAACTCAACGATGGAAACTTTCCGTACTTTCCGCTTTTTGAATACGCGAACAAGGTTGATGCCAATGTAACGTGAACAAATGACCTACTGTAGAAATGTCACCCAGAGTCAACATTCTACGACAGAAATCTTATCCGGGTAGACGTAGAAAAAACATCCGCTTCAACATTCTATTTTTCGTGCCATGAGAAAGTGACCCCGTGGAAAAGTTACCCCTACAATTAAATGAGCTTGAGGAACCATCTCATGGACCATGCATATACTAGGCCTTATTATGTCCTGGACCGCGAAGGGCCCGTTGGGGCCCCAAACGAGGCCAAAAGGACCAAAACATGGTACATATTAAAAATCTTTTTCTCATGAAACAGTCAGTGATCAGCTGTCTTTCAAATTGTGTTTGCATGATTGTTATGTCAGTATAGATCTACAAAGTTTGCAAAATAAAACAAATTATGTTTACAAAATAACTTTCAATGGGCGCTTCAATTAATATAGGATATAATTTGAAACAAATGGCATATTACCTCAGAACTGTATGGCTTTTTCAAAAGAAAGATATATGAGAAAGTCAAGGAATTATGTGACAATTTCAAGATCATGGGGTCAAAGTTCAAGGTCATAATTCTGGTATGATTCTACGTAGAATAATGACCTGAGTAATTATTCTATGGGAGTCATTTTTCTATATTATACAGACGATAGGTCGTAGACATATATAATCAGGCTGGATCTACTTTTTACAGGCATGGTGATTGATAACGAGCGAAAACATGCTTTGTTACTACACTGTAGATGTAAAAGGGTGTATGACATTTACAAGGCGGAGAAGGGAAATACAGAGGCAATTATCTCACTACGTAACAGTTACTGTCTAATCATTTTTATCTTGCCAAAAACGTGCAGATGGAGTACATGTATACAAATTTCGCACGTGTACGTAATCTACAAGTCAGTTTCTGGACGAAAATGAAATAGAACTATCAAATGACTATGAGTTTGAAAACGTTAACAAGGAAAGCTGTAAGTCTTGAGAAAGAAAGTACATCGTGGGACATATATGGTCGTGAAAAACTTACTCGAACCTAGTAATGCTATGAAGACAACTGAAACTCTAGAAGCCCAAAGCGATCCTGTTACAAGAAAATTCCAATACAATTTCGGAATCTTATGTTATTCCTGAGAAAGAACAACTTATCTTCATATCACCATCTCCTGGAACACCGCCAGTTAAGAATATGTCCAAAAATAATTTGAAAGAACAAAACTCCGCGCGTAAACTGGTTGGTGGTGACTCAAGAGGTATTGTACGAGATCAGGAAGGTTGTAAGGAAACCCCCTGCTCTTAAAGACTATGTTCAGAGATTGACAGTCTGCGTAAAGGAGGATTCTCATATCATTGACAAGTAATATTAAGGTACTTATTTTTTTTAGTGTAGGGATATAAGTGTATGGCGAGTGATCAGGCACTTTCATGTAGCATCGCCGTGCATGGATATACCCTGTGTTGCATCTTTGAAAGTAAACTGTTTACCGTGTTAACATTAAAACTCGGCAATCGTCAGATGCTTCATGTCATGTTTATTTACCATTGGCGAACTGGTTCTTGAAAAGAAGTCAAAAAGGTCTAAAATTGGATCAAAAGATCTTTAAACTTTATGTTGACTTAGGTGTCTTTGAACTTCTTCTTTGACCTTGAAATTTTGTCAGAATTTACATAATTTGAATGTCATCTGATCCATATTAGTCCTAGCACCTTTTTCGTTTTGTCCTTTTGGTCCTATTGGTCCAAACCAAGTTTATTCGAAAACCTTTGGGTCTTCTTTAATATGTCCAAAATATATATATATATAAATTTCAGATACCAAAGTATAACTCAATAGAATGTCCAGGACATAGATACAAATCCGGTAAAAATGGATAAACCTGGACCTCTGGAAACCAAGAGGTGGGATCAGGTGCCATGGAGGAGTAAGCATCCCCTGTCGACCGGTCACACCCGCCGTGAGTCCACAGTCAAGTCCAATGAAATACGTGAGGAGTGTATCCTCGTCACAATTTGTACAGACGTGTCAACAACCGCCAACGAAAAGGCAACTCAACATTTCACTAAGTGAAACGGAGTAGTCGCAAACAAGACTATTATACCGACCGTAAAATTTGCGGAATGTAGACATTAAACGCGGTTTTCGATATCCCTGTGTCAATAATTTGTCAGTGAGTAGTTTACCCCTGTATATGAAATCTTCATATGTTGTGCACGCCCTGGCATATCGGATCATTTGTGAAATATATACTCCATATGCGGGTGACTGAGGGATATTACTACTTAAATATGGAAAATTTACGATGGGAAAGCCGAAATCGTCGCGTTTATCGTATAGCTTAGTTACTAATTTCCCGTCTGTGTTTATATTAGGTAAAATTTCTAAGTATGAAGCGTGTGTGCTTGATTCTGTTGTATCTTTAATTTCTAGTTCGCTGGGATATATCGCATTGACATATGTATGAAAATTGTCATTATTCATTGACAAAACGTCGTCGACATATCTAAATGTCAAATTAAAGGACACCGCTAACTTTTTCTTCTTTTGATTCAGCAGTTTCTGAATGAAGTCTCCTTCGTATGAATAAAGGAACAGGTCGGCCAATAAAGGAGCACAATTGGTTCCCATAGGAATGCCGACAGTTTGTTGAAAGACCACGTCTCCGAACATTACAAATATATTGTCTATTAGAAATTCCAACATGTTTTTTATATCAACTTCAGTATATTTATGTGTAGAATCAGAGTGGTGTTTGACGAAATAAGTATCCTGATAGCCAATCACTAGATATTTAAATTTTCGAGTACCACCTTTAGTGAAAAAGCAGTTGTCTATGATGCTGAAAAGTCTTTCTTTTAATTTTTTATATGGAATAGTAGTGTAAAGAGTAGAGAAGTCATAAGTTTTGATACTGTGAATTCGAGAAAAATTGTGTGCCTTCAAATTTTCTAAAAGCTGTTTAGAATTTTTAAGTATCCACATCTGATTTACACCGCTTCTGGAATAAGCAACTGTACAGTATTGTTGAAGTTTCTCCTTAATGGTTGTCAATACTACTTCTTATATATATATATATATATATATATATATATATATATATATATATATATATATATATATATATATATATATATATATATATATATATATATATATATATATATTTAAAATTTACCATTAGGATCATCCAGGCCAAATATTAAGTGAACTTCAAGCCATACTTGCTGAAATTAGGGATGCACAAAAGTTCCTGGCTGTAAAGATGATTCCACAGAATGATAGGAAGTATTTATGATATTTAAAAACGAAAATATGTTTGTTATATCTGATTTGTTGGTGGTATAACAAACATATTTTAGTTACCTCATTTTCAGTTGGGCTTCCTTTGACGTCTACATGAAATTCATCGCTGATTATTTCTCCCGATGGAAGAACATTATACACCAATACACTGATCTTAGGATAAAAGGACTCTGCGACATGTATGGATATAGTGTCTATAGAAGCTGGGTATTTGTTACTGAAAACCTGAATTCCTCTTGCGATAATCTGCGAAAATTGATGCGTTAAGTTTACATATTTTTCAACTTTGTTAACAGCTTGACAAATTTAACATGAATCATAGATACGAAAAATTATACAGTAGCGGCGATGTTTATAAGATGATATATAAAAACGGTTACTATTAGACAAATAAAGACTCTGGAATATCACGAGTAGGATCAGGTGTTATTGAAGAGTAAAAGGTTTATTGATAAAATACATGGTGCTTCACATAATACTGGTGCTATTTAAACCGATTGATCTCCTGCTATAAACAAAAGCACCGGCTCTAGTGATCAAGCTGTTGCTTTCCTGTGGTTATTTTTCCAAAAGTTAATCTACCGGTACTTACCTGCACGATGAGATTTCCTTTTAATGAAGCGCTGGCGGCAACTCGGAAGGTAAATTTCTGGCCAACCTGAAATAAACATTTTTCTACTTTAAATCTTTGCTTTAGAAACAATAATTATCAAAGTCTTGCCGAACACAGCAAGTTCCGTAGCTGCCAGGTAACTCATTCCACAAGATTCGAATTTGAATTTGAATTCTGAATGATGATTTACGCCACCTACCGGTACCTATACACACATATAAATAAACATGTATACACATAAATATACATACACATACATACATACACATACGTATGTATACATACACATACCACATATCACTGAAACTCATTGTTTTTGATATTATTATATTTATAGTAAAAAGTTCAGTCTATAAAATAGTTAAACACTGCCACTGGCCAATACATATTCTTATCCATACCCACTATTAAAATATATGTAAATAATATTATTTTAATTTTCTAAATTACTTGTATTTTTCATATTAATTTTTTCACTAGTAATATTATTTTAATATAAATGTCAATTTATACTCTTTATATATCTTAAGTATTATCAACGTTTTTACAAATGTATACAGCTATGTCAAACTACAAGCACATTTGTAAATATATAATTATTCATCATTTACTTTTAATATAATAATGTGTGTGTGCGTGTGTGTTTGTGTGTGTGTGTGTGTAGGTGTGTGTGTGTGTGTGTGTGTTAGTTATTCTGGTTGTCGTTTCCAATACTCTTACTGTTAATTCTGCGGAATCTGGTAATACATTCAGAAATGAAGACGAAGGTGAATGCCCAGCATAAAATGTTGCAGTGTACTGTGTTGTACCGTTGTAAAGAACCTAAAAGAAATATACAATGTAAGTTAACCACGTGAGACTGCTGCTCATTCATTCTATTTTATTTACATACCGACTGTTATTCCCTTCATTGCAAGTATACAGACCGGTTGCATTGTATATTTAATGCTGGACGCACAGCTATTCATCTGTTACGTCATCTGAAAACCTCCCCCGCAAAGTTATCATAAAGAATGAATTTCGTATCTAGCTGACTACAGTTTCAGACAATGTTAATATATATATATATATATATATATATATATATATATATATATATATATATATATATATATATATATATATAAATTTAAGGATTGTTATTCAATTTTGAAAAAAACATGTAATGTAATGAATCATGAAGTAAAATCGATGTGCAGCACGAAATTTTTTTTCCATGAGCCATTGCAAGTACATTCTATGGTTTTTTCTAAAAATGAAAATTAATCCCTAAATAATCCCTCTTAAATGTATGTATAATAGTAGATTTTCGTTTCAATGAATCGATTATTAAAGATAACTAGTTCGATGGATAGACAGATAGATAGACAGATAGATTGACTGACTACTGGAACACTAAGAAAGGTTTATATGATAATTCTTCCCTTTTGTTTAAATATATTTAATATGATATAATTCATTTAATATAATAATTAACATTAACATTAGCATTTAATTTATATATGGTTTATTTACCTGTAAATCCATTTTGTCAGAGTAATTTGGCACAGGTAATTGCAACCTGAGTACATTATGTTCTACGATAGAAACATTGCTGAGAACAACTGTTTCCAGTCTCTCAATTTTGTATTGGTAATTCTGATAATGAAGAGTACATGTTTTTTCTTCAAGCGTTTTTATTACAAATTTCACATGAATGTTCCGTGCCACAGATGTTGACATTGACTTTGGCAATACCACCTACAATATAATGGGTTGAATTGTTTAGATTATTTATATATGTCTATGTAGAGTAAACGTTTGCACAAATCGTCTCTTTTAGACTTGATCTTTACCTGAAAATGTACTTATATGTATATCCAATTAGTATCCCAAAACCAACTACAGCTTTACACTTTTTTACAATTTATTTTGAAAGCTTGTGTAATAAGATTGATCATAAGATAATATTCACATTATTACCAGTATATACATGTGTTTGTTTGTATGCATGCGAGTGTTCACGTATGTATGCAAATGGGACATCAAATGGATTATAAATGGAACTGACCCGCCATGAGAAAGCATATCTTTCGGTACGCGTTGTCAACTGAAATTATAAGTCAAGTTTTGAAAAAAACATTTTCCAATGTATAATTTGTCATTTGTGACTGCACAAAGAACAAGAGTTGCCAGAAGACAACCAAGCTCGCTGAAATAGTTGTAAATTATCAAGATAGGTATTTGACTCTTAGCTGTCAGGTTTCAAGGTTAAAGGACTGGTAAATATTTTGATTCCTTCAGCTCAAGTTAAAACTTTTGAAAAAGCAGGCCAAAGTCTAAGGTCAAGTTCACTAATTCAATGTGAAGGTACCAAATGAAAGCTCTGGTCATAAGAAATTTACATGCGAAATATCAAATAACCTTTGTGGTTTAAAAGCTTAAGACGAGGTTAAAGTTTTTCAAAAGTAGGTCAAAATCCAAGGTCAAATTAAGTCACTAGGTCAAAAGTCATGGTACCAAATGAAAGCTCTGGTCATAAGAAATCTATATGTGAAATATCAAAACCCTGCCCCATGCAATTAAAAAAAAATTGGTGACCCACCACGAGAAAAAGGATTGGGTTATGTATTTCGATATTAAATGTCTATGCCTATGGGCGCCGGCGACAAAGACGACGCCGGGGTATGACATTAGCTCTCCGAACTTTCGTCCTGGCGAAATAAGATTAAACCGTATTTTCATTTTCAAGAAGTTGAACAAATATAGGTTTGTTTAATATCGAAATATATAACCCAAACCTTCCTTTTTCTCATGGAGGGTCATAAATACTTACATATGTTACAAAAGGCAGTCCTGGTCGAAAGGAAAACTTGTCCGGTTTCGTCACATATGTGAAATCGTTGATTCCCGATGTACTCTGCACGTAAGCAACATTCAATGAACTTGTCACTGTTACGCCAGACTTCGATTCCCCAACTTGTGCAACAATGACAATATCTTCAGAAGGATACGAAAATGTGTAACTAGCACTTCCGTTGATCTGATAAATTTAGAAAAAATTCAAAGAAATAAGATGTGGAAAAATCATAACACATGATTTTGTCTTTTAGAAATTAACAAAAACTAAATTCGAATTACCCCGCTTCAAAATTTACGTTGAGGGATTAGATAAACATTTTCATACCTTGATTGGTGTATTCCTTTTCATTTTGCATATAATATAGAAAGTTACTGAACACATAATATTACAAAAAACTGCTTTTTAATTAATTTTGTGCACATACTGTGTTATACATATAATAATGATTTAAGTAAAATATTTCATTATCATTAGAATCATTAGCTATTGTAATTAAAGGACATTGAAACATAAATAAAAAGTGATTATCTGTAAGTCATTTGACAATCATCATGGAGAGCAGACCATTCATAGAGTAAGGGCCCAGGGCCATAAAATTATTCTCACATTTCTCAAATCTTGAGAATTTTCTCAGCCTGGGTAAAGTTGTGAACCATAAAGAATTTCTTAGACAAATTCTTTCTCAAGTGAAAAAATACTGTGCAGTCTGTAGCTGACTTAAGTAATTCTTAACAGCGAAAATGGCCGCCCCTATGCTCGCCTCAGGATAATGTCAGGGTCTACGTCGCCCTCGAGTATTTCGGGACATGTCTAATCATTTGGCTTTCAAAAACATTGTGTTATTTGAACGATATAGGTTTAGAAGACCAACAAGTTTTTTTTTCTGTTGACTTGTTTTGGCCATACGACGTTTGTTTTGGCAATTTGGCAATGTTAACATCATTTAAATTCCAAATTTTTTCTAAAGCTAAGATAGTCATTTTTTACAGTGGTTACTCTTAGACGGATTTCGGCTATACTTTTAGAGATATCATTTGGCCTTGTATAATACCATTTTCTCTTTCGAAAATAACTTTTAAATTGGAGCTCAACTGATGAAGTCTAATTGACAGAAACGATATCGTCTTGAGCATTATAACTTTGGTAGTATTTTTATAATATTTGTTTACATTACCAGTAGGAACAGTGTACATTTAGTCCGAGATATGTGCATGTCCCGGTTCATTTATCTAATCTAATGTACTTATTCTAATTTACTTGTATCTCGAATATCGTTTATTATATACATTTTGCATATTGTATGTATAAATTATATATTATAATCATATATGGTGGTTAGAATAATACGGAAGCCGATACGTGCCAAATGTAGTAATAAAAATATGTCGTTTTAACGTTAATAAGACATAACATTGCATTACTATCTGTGTGTTACACGGTATTATTCGTGTCACATTATATCATTCTTGTTCAATATTGTTACTATCGCAACCATAATAAAGACGTTTTATTAAAACTGATAGGATTAAAAATATGTTATGTAAAAAGTTTTAAATTGTCCGTTATCAGTCTAATAAAAAAACCGATCTCTCACCGCTCCCGTTTTCTGATATGTCAAACGTGCGAGTGACCGCTTGTAAGTTTATAATGTTCGACCAATGAAAATGCGACTTACAAAATTATATGAAAAGAGATGTAATTTATTTTATAAAAAGGAAACCATCAGTCCGCAAAAGCCCATCGGAATATATTTGGTGATTCGAATCTATCCAACGTTATGAAAATAATTCCGTATTTTCGGATTTTGTGTTGTTTAAAATGTTATAAAATATTTACATCTCTTTGCCATTAGATTGCTTACAAGATTGTGTAAGTCGCTTTTTCATGGGTCGAAAACGACAATTTTACGAGGTGACCCCATAGCGGATTGCGTTAGATCATGCACGCGACATATCAGAAAACAGGAGCGATTAGAGATCGGTTTATAATTAGATTGGTCCGTTATAAAACATTTTCTGTTTGATATTTTTCAAAACAATTGTGTCATATTTTTAAAATTAACGCACTTACTTGTTTTTAATTTTTAAGCTCCCGGCAGTTCATTCTCGCCATCATTCTGTACTCTAGCGGAATGGAAGGAATGGGATATAACGCGATGACTATTGATTCTGCGGGGGAGCTGGCAGAATTTTTAAATTAATATTCTGCCCTTGAAAACATTGAAAAGAAATAGTCTGTCCTTTATTAGCAAGTTGATAAATAATCTGACCTTAACTGGTGCTAAAGTTGTAATGAAAATCATTTTTAAAAAAGTTTCGACTCGCTTCGCTCGCCGTATTTATTTCTAACATTTTGTCGACTGGCTCCTCTTTCTAGATTAATACATAAAGACATTTATATATAGTTGAGATTAATGAAGTTTCGTTGCTGACTTAATCAGTAGTCATCTGCATCTGTCTGTTCTGCAAATCCACCACGAGGAAGTAGAAAAACGCAGGCACCCCCCCAAAAAAAATAATTGACTTATACAAATAATCAGCCTCTTCGTTTAATGAATTTGAGTTCCTAATTTAATGTTTGGAACCTAGATAATGAACTATGAACTCTCTGTGCTTGTGAAATTTAACATTTCCTAGAGAGTACTAGTATACTCCCTGGAACATTTGGAACACTGATTTGTTTCGGGGGGCAGTTACAAAATGCTTTATCGGGCTTCCAAACTGGAAACATTCCAACTTTTATCTAGAGAATACTCTAGAATCCCCTAGCCGGAGTTGAATTTCACTTCCTTTAGGAGGTTTGATCCGTCTATCAGAGGGATGGATTATGTTTCCTGAAACAGTACGTTTTAGTTTAGATGAATAATCAGTGTGGCATATTACATAGACGCCCCCCTCCCTCCCCACTTTTTCACATACAATTTGTTATATTATCAACACGTCTGGAATCCAGGAAAATGCTTCCCGGAGCTTTCAAAAGTAAAATGCGAATAAATTCTATATTTTCACCCTATCCAACATTAAATCATAAGTCTGCCTTTGGTGAGGTACGCATTATATGACAGGTTTAATGAGTATAATTTCATGTCTCCAACCTCAAACCCGCTCACCCCCTCTTGAAAATTTTCTAGATCCGCCACTGTTTTATATGTTTATTGCATAATCAAAAGGTATATGAACAATTTTTTTTACCGGGGAAAACATTTTCAGAAAAACAAACGACTTAATTTTTTTTATGTCGTGTGAAAAAAAAATATTAAGTCGTGCGCACGACATAACAAATGAGAGAAAAAAAAGGTTAATTCGTACAATGGTCTATTTAACCCTTTCAACCCTACAGACCATAAAAACTAGTCTTTAACATTAAAAAGAGCATACCACTCAGATTTTCAGGGGTGAAATTGTTAAACCATAACACAACTTAAATCAAGAATGCATTAAAATCCTTTAAAAAGGAGTTTTTCGTGAAAAGTTAGAAGTGGTTTATTTTTCATAAAATATAGCTTCTTTAAATTAAGTTTGCGTTAATAAGAATGATACAATATAACATGATTAGTGTCTTGTGACATAATTATTACCAGATAGTAATGCGATGTTATGCCTTATTAAGAACAACGATGTGAAAAAATCAGATAAAACCTTAATAACTAACAATAATAAGACAACTCGTAGCCCAAATACGCTTCCGTAATTACGAGATGATATCTTGTTATAACAAGATAATTTATATCTTGTTATAACAACGTAATATCTTGTTATTACGACATAATATCTTATTATTACGACATACTATTTTGTAATAACGACATGATATCTTGTTATAACAAGATAATTCATATCTTGTTATAACAACAAAATATCTTGTTATTACGACATAATATCTTGTTATGACAAAATAATTCATATTTCGTTATAACAACATAATATCTTGTTATTACGACATATTATTTTGTTATAACGACTCAATATCTTGTTATAACGAGATATTTCATATCTCGTTATAACAACATATCTTGTTATTACGACATATCTTGTTATAACGACATAATATCTAGTTATAAAAAGATAATACATATCTCGTTATAACGACATATCAAGTCGTTTTAACAAGATATATGTCGTTATAACGACATATTTTTATTACTACATGTGGCATGTATCGGCTTCCGTAGTATCATGTTCAAACATCAAAGTTAAGTGAATCGGGACATAAATTGAGACATAGGTCTTGGATTCGATTTACATTGCCTTTGAACAATCTTACATTAGTTGAGTATATTCTTAAATCGTTTTATGGAACGCCAGTTTTCATTTTTACTCAGATGAGTAAATTAAATTAACTTTTGAAAATAAAATTTGTTTCAGAATTTTCATTGTTTATGGTATCGGGTCCTGATTGGTGTTAAAATCATTAACGGACAACTTGTAAATTCAAGCGAGTGTTACTATACATACATTTCCGGTCTTGTAGGTCAGGACCCGTTCGGATGCACTGGATAAAATCTGCAACATTATGGTCCCATACACAGGTTGATCAAATGAATATCTAAACGAGACAAGTAATTAAAAAATCAGATAATTTGTAATCAAAACTTACCCTTATCTTTACTTGTTGTTAAAAGGTTAAATCTTAAGACAATGTACAATTAATTTTTACCTTTGATTTATACTGATAACAATGCAGTGAGACTAATTTACATGTATATATATATATCCGATAAAATAAAAACTCGGCGATTATATATTTTACTGGATGGTTTTAAGGTTACAATACAAGTCAGTATAGATAATATTGATAAGTTACTCCTTACGTTTAATGTGCAATTAAAATATGTCTATTATATACCTGGCATGTACGGTGACTGTATATGTCGTATAAGGAGATGTAAATGACACTGGAGAGTCGATTGTCACATTGAACTTTGGAATAACTGTAAAAAAGGAAACAAGCTCGAATTGATCTTAAATCAAAAAGTAATGATAAGAGGTGACGAACGTTACAGTTTTGCTTATGTTTTGTTCTTGTATGTGTGGATTGTTCTGGTATACTAAGACATGCAAAGATGTAATTCAACATTTTACATTACTTTTGTTGATGTTTTCCGTATTACCAAATTATATCAATGACACTTAAGTTTGAAGTGGTTCAATAATTAGAACACGCTGGAGTGAGTCAGGAAGACAAGCGTTATAGATTTTGTTTTTAAACACAACAGCAAGGCGTGTAATAATCCGTTCATATATAACATCTGTTTGAACCATTTTATTGAATTTAAACATAATGTATTCGAAAACAGATGTATGCAGGCTAGTATAACATCAATGGGATAAAATTTGTTTTTTCTTGGTATAGTAATGTTGGTTGAACTGCGACGAAATAAAAAAAGATTCAAACTTGGGGTTTTTACGACAAAAATAGTTTAACTTAAGAAAAACTAGGCTTAACTAGAGCAAAACTGTGTTTAACTCAGAAAAACTAGGTTTAACTAATTAATTTGATTTTGGCGTCCCATACAAATGTTTGAAGAGAAACTGATATTAAGTATTTTGTAAATCTTACCTATCTGACGAACTATTATTTCCTGCGTTGATGTTTTTCCCTGTAAATCAATCATAATGGAATACAAATATTGAATCTTCATTGGAATCCATACACTGTAAATTGTTATCTATCTATAAATCTAGATACTATGTGCTTGCTTGAGGTTTTTTTTTATTTTCAATATTTTTAATAAGAAAGCACTACAGCAAAGTCCGTGACCAGGAAAGGCAATAACAACAACGACGACGATGATGATGATGACACCCGCCGCGAGCCCAAATTCAAATTCAAATGAAGTGAGTGAGGAATAAATCCTCGTCTCAGTTAGTACAGACAACTCAACAATTATTATTATAAAAAATGTAAAATGATAATAATAATGATAAACACGATTAAGCTTATCACGAATATGTAAAGAATCACCTGAACATTGACTTTTATAAGCCATTTTCCTCGTCTCATAGAACTTCCAATTACAAACTCTTTTTCCCATACGCCAAAATGACCGGAAACTCCAAGCCATTGAAAAACTAATGTACTTCCAGAGTCCTGATATAATATAAAAATGTATAGCCATTCAGTAGTTGTTAAAAAAATAAGGTTATAGCAATGAATTTCCAATCTATAATATTTTGCTTATTCATTTCCAATTTTGGTAATTGAAAATGAGTACACGGATACATATTTTTTTACATTAATTTGACAATGTCATTACTTGGACAAAGTATATTGTCAGATTCACATAATTTGGCGCGGCGGAGTAACCTTTTTTACCATGCGGATGATTCTACTCACTTTTCGGTTTTGACAGTCTTCACGGGGAAAGGCGTTTTATTCTGCACTACATACTCGGGGGCATGATTGCAAGTAGGAACGATTACTCTTACGAGTACGATGGGAGGTTCACGAGACTCCGTCCTGCCAGGTTATATGGATTTTATCAAATGCTATTTTTTCACCTTTGGAGTTTAAAGCATTGTAATGTAAAATCTATGATATAAAGTGAATTGTTATACGCTTCATTAGAAGTGTGGGAACGAGGCTCCGTGGCCATAGCATCAAATTTTAAACCATGAATTCGCTGATTTTATAAGAAAGTTTGTCGGATTACTTATGAATAACGATGACTTTAATATTTAAACCAAGTTTACACATTCACAAACTGGCTAATAAAAATAATTGAAAAAATTGTTCAGTGTGGCGTAAAACATTAAAACAAAATCAAGTCTATGTCTGTAAAAGAGCAGCTTTAAATGTTGTAGTATTAGAGTCAAAACTGTTTTCCTGTAAAATTCCAGTTTGAGCTACTATTTTAAGTTTAACATACATAAAGCACTAATTCTACATATTTCCATATATTTTTATAAACTTTATGTTAAGAACACTCACAGCATCTTAAACATGCAACACTCTTTCACCCACGTGTGTTTAATTTGGAATGTAGTTGTGAAACAAAGCAATAATGTATATGACATTTTATGATAAAAAATTATGATAAATAAAATTTCAGGAATTTGATGAAAGAGCAGACAAATTGAGAGGTAAACTTGCATTTTTCGAGATATATGCTCTCTCTCTCTCTCTCTCTCTCTCTCTCTCTCTCTCTCTCTCTCTCTCTCTCTCTCTCTCTCTCTCTCTCTCTCTCTCTCTCTCTCTCTCTCTCTCTCTCTCTCTCTCTCTCTCTCTCTCTCTCACACACACACACACACACACAAAGTGTATAGAGACAATTTCCAAAAAAGAACCGACAGTAAGAAATACATACACATATATCTATTTCACTTTTTTCGCACTTTGAAATGCGAAAAAGCGAAATTTTATCACATTTTTGGAAAACCGCTACATTTAAAACGGCACTTTTCTGTCTCACACCTGGCGCTTTTTCGCGTTATTTTAGCGCCTTTTCGCCTTTTCGTTTTTCATTTTTTACCAGCAATACGTCGATGTTTAAAGCCACAGTCCGATGATATGGTTTTCGAAAGAAAATGTAATTTTTCACATTAGTAATGATCGCACTCGATCAGCTTTTGCTGTTGGAACTCGCTATCATGAAGAGTTTTTTTTTACTTTCTAGCAGCCTCGTTTCCGATTTCGCATCACTATCATATTAGTTTTAAAGTTTATAAATAGATCAATATGTAAGGTGTTTCCCAAGATTATTTAAATAATTAATTAGAATAGAACTTTTCAAATACGACGAAAGTAAATCCAAATAGACATTAATTAAGTACAGAAAAGTATTACTCCCTGGAATGTGACTTTAATAAAAATATTTCACTAGTGTTTTAACGATTTACTCAATATGTTGTACTCACGTAAATTTGTACATCGAATTTTCCGTCATAAGGGCGCAAGTTTGGATGCATAGAAAGAACTCTCAGTTTCACTTCAAAAAACAAAGTTAAAAAGTTTCGATGCAGAACTAGTTGACTGATACCTTACACATATTTATCCAGAAGAAAACTTATAAATCATAAATCTCTCTCACCAATATATTTTCGTCTCTTACCTGCCTCTCTGTTAGGCCTCAGTATTATTATAATTTTTATATGCAGAACACAGGTGAAATTCACATTTCCTACTTTTTTGTGTCTACAATCTTTTATGTGACTAGGAATATATCCAATGACCTCGCTAGTTCTCGGAAACCAAACACTTAAACTTATCGTAAGTACTTGTGCTTGGGGAAATTAGACAATCATTCCAAAATCTGAGATAGCTGTTACATTTGACCTTTTGCATGACCAGATTTCATATGAACATAAATAAAGATAAAATGTTTAATAATTATACACATTATTTTCACGAAAGTTAAATGCCATACATCTTTAACTTTTTTCAGACTTAATCTTTTACTAATTTATTTTTATATTCGATGAAAATATCGTATCAAATCAAAAGTTTAAAAGAAATATGCGATAAACCTTGAACTCTCAATTTCATGTGCACATTATCTAGAACAAATTCATGTGCATACTAACCTGTTTCGCCCAGCGTGAAATACACACGGTCCGTTTGTATTAACGCGAACGCTCCATTACTATTGAATTGGACACGGGCTTTGTTTTGGAAAACTAAACCGCCACTGCCGGATATCTCTACAAAGTAATTGTCCGATGAAAGATTTTCTGTTGGAATCTGAAAATATACATAATTCTCATGATTTCATGCCTTGCATAATTAAAGATGCAAGGTTCGCTGACAAGGGTACATGATTTTATTTACAAACTAGATGCAAGGTTCGCTGAAGCGAACATAATTTTATTTACAAACTAGAAACTGAAGATTACAAAATTTACAACTAAAAGTCATCATTTTTATACTGCCATATTAACTATTTTTAAAACTGTTCTAAAAGTTACATAGAAAAAACGATTAAGATAATTCCCAATTAAAATTTCAGTAGTTTTATGATTTAGTAATTTGGTGCTAAAATGTACAAAAAAAAAAAAATACCTGTAATGTAAGATTGCCCGAATCACCTGAAAAGAATCAAGTGAAAATATTTTATAGTCATGGTAATGATTGCAAGAGATATCAAAAGTATTTTTGAAAGTCTCTCTCTCTCTCTCTCTCTCTCTCTCTCTCTCTCTCTCTCTCTCTCTCTCTCTCTCTCTCTCTCTCTGCGTGTATGAATCAACGTCGGATGAAAACCTAATGTTTACTTATTCACAAGTCATGGGAGTAAGTAAACGACACTACGGTGGCAGACATATTTTGGTTTAAAATTCAATACACATGTATTCATTCTTTATTAACACCAACAAAAATAGATTGACAATAGGAAAGCCGATATCATTACGTTTGACGCACATATAGCTATGTTGCTTTCCCGTCTGTGTCCGTAGTAAATAATATTTCCAAGTAGGAAGCGTACGTGTATACACATGAGTATGAAAGTTGTCCTTATTAATTGACAAGACTTCGTCGATATATATTATCTAAGGACCACAGTTATCTTTTTCTTCTTAAAACTGTATAAACGAAATATGTATGCATTTAAACGAAATATTATTTAGTTTGAAATTTTATTATTTCAATCTGATGAGAAACCTTTTCGTCGATATATCACCGGGGAAAATGTGTATCTTTTCTCGGCGACAATGAAAATCGATATGATGCTTCAGTTGGAAATAAGCACTTTATTGTATAGATCGGTTAGGTGAATTCTGGATATCCAAAATTACACCCGTACACTCTGAAGTCTAAAATCTTACTGTCTGAAAATTTACAAAACATATGTACATAGATAAGAAGTACAAAGACTCAATTAGCACAATATGTGTGAAAAGTCTTAAAGGGGGATTAATACGTAAATGGACATTACTCATTGAAATGACATTGAATGACGATTAAACAGAAAAACAAATCATATGAATACAACAATGGAAATTAATTAAAGTCAAGATGTAACAGTCTTCTATATGTAAACAATTCCTTTGTTCCGAAATAATCCAAACATTAAATTTTGATGAGAAAGTACGTAACTAAAATAGCAAAATATAAGATAAAATAAAAGTCCGTCGGAATTCAGTTGTTTATCACAAAATTTCTTTGTTATAGATTTCAAATAAAATTACGTTTAAAAAAATTTGAATAAATGCAGATCATGACACTTACTGGGGTCCATATAATATATAAGTATAAACAATCTCAGATACTAAAGTATAAATCAATAGAATATCCAGGATATAGATACACATCCGGTAAAATGGACAAACACGGACCTTTGGAAACCAAGAGGTGGGATCAGGTGCCATGGAGGAGTAAGCATCCCCTGTCGACCGGTCACACCCACCGCAAAGTCAAAGTCCAATGAAATACGTGAGGAATGAGTCCTCGTCACAATTGGTACAGACGTCCCAACAACCGTCAACGAAAAGGCAACTCAACATTTCACTTAGTGAAACAGAGTAATCGCAAACAAGACCATTATACCGACCGTAAAATTTGCGGAACGTTGACATTATACGCGGTTTTCGATATCCCTGTATACATTTAAATCACATGTGTCTTTGTACTGCTAAAATTTAGTTTGACATCATTAAAAGATCAAAAACTTCAGTATAAAACTACATACCTGGAGAGAAAATCCGTGTCGAATTAGAAAACTCTGTTCCCGCGGCATTTGTTAATTTCGATAATACGGTTACATCTCCTGAAGCTTTCAGAATATTTATGGTCATTCCAAGAGGAACTCCAGGTTGTATTTGGTTGGGTATTGTAATAACATATGTACTGTAAAAGAGGTGTTGAAATATTACAGAACTTATTGAAATTTCTGAATTGTTCTGTAACGTAGACCCAAGGTGCTTAACATTGATGACAGGTAGACGAGTGCAAGATTTTAAGTAGATGCTGAGGAAGTCGAACCTTTACGTTATGTCATCATGGCTGACAATTTGACAACGATTTCCGTAAGCAGCAAAAAAGCATTATGGATTCTGAAGATACTCTCTCTCTCTCTCTCTCTCTCTCTCTCTCTCTCTCTCTCTCTCTCTCTCTCTCTCATAAAATTTTGTCATTCTGCAACTGTAGAAAGTAGTTACTATTGAACGTAAATTATATAATAGTATATTCAGTTGAGACCAAAATTAATACCATTACTAAAATGAAGACAAACGTGTCGGAATTACAAACAATAATTTCTCTGAAATGAAATAATTGTATATATGTGTGTTAAGTAATTACTCAACAACAATAGTTAATTCAGCATTTATGACTTACTTAGCTGCATTTGTTATCACTATCAGCAATCCAGTAAAAACAAGAGTTGACAGCACATACTTCACCTGAAAAAATATGATACTATATATTTTGTCTGCATATAAGAGGTCGTTATACAAATATAAAAATCACATACCACAGTATTAATCGCAAGGAGATTCAGGAGACAGTATGCTGATCAGGTGAACATTGAATAAAACCAGAAGTGTAATCAGGTGCCACAGAGAAGTAAGCATCCTCTGTCAGCCGCTCACACCTGCTGCAATTCCACAGTGAAATTTAAATGAAACAAGTGAGGAATAGTCTTCGTCAAACAATAAATCATAGATATAAATGTGTTGACTGTAGCAATTGTCGTATTACAAAATACAAATAAGGAATATTAGATGAATATGGAGAACCGGAAATGAGATCAATATCGATGACTAACGACCACAATCCTGTTAGTTTGCAGAACACAAAGTATTTTACCTTCGAGACGCACTTGGATAAAAACCGAGCTTCACCCTGTAAGACGCGTTGTAGGATATTTGTATGATGTGTATAAAACTTAAACAGAATATGTCAAATCACAGTGTTTGGGGATTTTCTATAAAGATTTTAGACGCAAAAAAAAAATAAAAAGTTTCTATCAACAAAATTACAATTTTTATCCTTCACACGATAATTTGTCAAAGAGATCCTTTTTTTCATTCTGATCAACACAAAAAATTGTTAAACCACAAACAATAAAAATCGTCGAAGAAATAAATTTGATACTTCAGATTGATTCTTAAGAATTCTCTGGCACTTTTTACAAAGACTTGCAGTACAATGATTTAATCAAACTGGAAAATTTTTAACAAACCATAGTTTTTCACAAGTGTTGTCTGTTTCAGTATTTCTGCAATAATGTCTATGTGCATACAGGTAAGTGACTATCAAAAGTCTTATCTTGCCAAATGACTATTCTCAGAACCTTGATGTAACCTTTCACGAACGCGTAGTAGTTTTGTGACAACTGGCTTGATCTACTTCCTTGTTGAACGATCTTTACGGATTGGCTGTTTCGAAGGAAGCTAAGTGTCACAACCCAACTCCCTCTCTCTCTCTCTCTCTCTCTCTCTCTCTCTCTCTCTCTCTCTCTCTCACATACATACACACACACACACACACACACACACACATACATATATACACATATACATATATATATATATATATATATATATATATATATATATATATATATATATATATATATATATATATATATATATATATATATATATATATATATAACTGTGAAGGGTATTATCATTCTGAATACTGATAACTGGCTCAGTCGGTAGCGCGCTCGACTCTTGATCGTGAGGTCGTGAGTTCGAGTCAAGCCGGCGACAGGATGGTTTCCTGTCCTGCGGATGAAACAGTAAAACCGAGGTCCCGTGTCACAGTAGGTGTCGGCACGTTGATGAACCCTCACTGCTCAATGGCCGTAAGGGCCGAACATAGGCCAAAATTTGAAGCCCTTCGCCGGCATTTGGTGACGTCTCCATATGAGTGAAAGATTCTTTCTTGAGTGGGACGTTAAACGGCAACAAACAAACAAACAATCAAAACAATTCTATTAGAAATATTCATGCTAGCTAGCACTCTTATTATTGAGATGTTGAAGAGTTTTGAGGCAAACACGCGTCAATTATGCAGGCGCAATTTTTCATAAAATTTGTAACAAATATCCTATCTTGTTACAGCCGGAAATACCAAAAGCAAAACGATACTGTATGTTTTCCAAAAATAAAAAGTACAGATAAAGCATATTGTCTTGCACGGATTCCATGCATTACTGTAGCTCTAATATTTGTGTGTCCATAAAAAAGCTGTCACCCCTGATATGATCTAATTTTGACTCACTCTGTTTGTAAACATGTGCCAATTTACCTTGGTAGACATTTTTTATACTCTATGCTTTCCTCTTCATCAACTCAGACCATGTCTATGTCATGTGTCAAGTTCGACATTAAATATATGAGTAGTACTGTACGTTATTTTAGATTTTATTTTGAAATAAAAAAATAAGTAAATGTTTGCATTGTAAATGTGTAACATTTCACCCTAGCTTGAGCTACACACGTAGACACGGGCGAGTTACAAATATCAACAAACACGGGTCCGACTGTCCCTTTCGGTTGCAGATTTGTCTGTAACCGGCTAGCTCTTTCAGAAAATAAAAAAAAACGACAATCAAATTGACTTTAGACACTAGAAAATTTATTACAAAATAAATAAGAACAAAAATACGAAGACAGCACAAAATCTAAGTGGTGAACAAAAACAAGAAGAAAAGGTCTTAAACTAACTGTCTGTCGGCCTCAGCCTAGGGACATTCGAATACGAAGTGAAAACCGGTCACACACCGGAACACATTTAATAGGGTACACACTGCCAAATAAAACCACCAAAGTAAAACAAAATACATATTTATTTTTCATTCTTCCTAAAAGCAAAGTATGAAAACAAATAGTAATTATTTTTACTTAACCCAAACTATTTCACAGGTATCTCGTGCCCCGTGTCAGACCCGACGCCAAAAATTACCACTTTATAAAATTATATGATATAAATTAACAAAAACATTAAAACATACTCAAGATACACGAAAACACACACGACTAGTGTCTAAAATAGTCATTTAATTTGGTAGAAGTGAATGATGAAAACAGACAATAGGGATTAGAAATGATATAAAAATGAAGTTCACCTCACATGAGCATATCAATAAGACGAAGGAAGGGAAATAGAGAGCGAGTGTAACATTGTGTCACACGTGTTTAATAATTGTAACATTTTCCGGAAGTACCCGAATAACTTAATGAGCCAATAAAAGTCATAGAAAAGTGACCTCCGAAGACATAATGTAATCAAGCGGTGTCCTGTCGAAGCTTGCTATAATAAGACTGTTAAACGAAGTTAGTACTGTTAAAGTTAGGTAATTAGAAAATAAATGAGAAAGAAATAAAATTATAATAAACTAAATGATAGATCAAAGAAAAATATCAGCAAGAATAGACAGGTTCGTCACAAATTGACTGATACCAGGGCCCTTGACATTCCATAGACGTGACTTATCTTGGTAATCAATATATCTAACCAGATACTCACAGGAGCTTGTAATGGCCCAACTGGTCCAAAGATGACAGAACAATGTTACAATTGTTAACATGGATACTTTGTTTTTTTGCTCAGAAATTAGGCTCAGATATGTATGATTGTAAAAGAATTGGGAAAGTATATTGGTTCGTCAAAAACGTGCTTTGATTGTTAATATTTAGTATTGTTAAATTATTTGCAATGTAAAGTTTACATAAATTGGATGATACTGAAATCTAGTACAGTTCATAAATGAACTGGAGCCTTTTATTAATCATAGCACTTTTATGTTGATTTATTTGGTTTTATATATACATATATATATATATATATATATATATATATATATATATATATATATATATATATATATGATACATAAATGTGATACAAAGTCAAGAATCAAATCATATACATATAAGCAGAAGCACACAGCAGGATCCAACAGGATCCAGCAAATATTCTACCAAACCATTATCTTTACTCCTTGCCAAGATACTAACAGCCGTTAAGGAGAAACTTCAGCAGTACTGTACAGCTGCTTATTCCAGAAGCGGTGTAAATCAGATGTGGATACTTAAAGCTTCTAAACAACTTTTAGAAAATTTTTAGGCACACAATTTTTCTCAAATTCACCGTATCAAAACATACGACTTCTCTACTCTTTACACTACAATATTCCACATAAAAATTAAAAGAGAAACTTTTCATGCATAACAAACAAATTAAAAGAGAAACTTTTCAGCATCATAGACAACTTTCTTTTTATTTTACTAATAATGGTACTCGGAAAATTAAATACCTAATGATTATAATAATATAATAATATATTTTTATTTAAATACCACTCTGATTCTACACATAAATACACTGAAGCTGATATAAAAAAGATGCTGGACTTTCTAACAGACAATATTTTTATAATGTTTGGATACGTGGTCTTTCAACAAACTGTCGGCATTCCTATGGGAATCAATTGTGTCCCTTTTTTGGCTGACCTGATCCTTTATCATACAAAGCAGACTTCATTCAGAAACTCCTAAATCAAAAGAAGAAAAAGGTAGCGGTGTCCTTTATTTTGACATTTAGATATACCGACGACGTTTTGTCAATAAATAATGACAATTTTCGTCCATATGTCAACTATGCGAACTAGAAATTAAAGGTAAAACAGAATCAAGCACACATGAACAAGAACATTTCATATGCAGAGGTAAACTACTCAATGAAAAATTATTTACACAGGGATATAGAAAACCGCGTTTGATGTCAACGATCAGTAAATTTTACGGTCGGTATTATTGTCTTGTTTGCGACTACTCTGTTTCACTGAGTGAAATGCTGAGTTACCTGTTCGATGGCGATTGTTGGGACGTCTGTACCAACTATGACGAGGGTTCGTTCCTCGCGTACTTCATTTTGATTTGACTGTTGACTCACGGAGGGTGTTACCGGTCGACAGGGGATGCTTACTTCTCCATGGCACCTGATCCCACCTTTTGATTTCAAGAGGTCCGTATTTATCCATTTTTTATCAGATTTGTACCTATATCTTGAACATCCTAGATTATACCTTGGTATCTGATACTTTTTATACAATGTGCATGTAATTAGATGCTGATAAGGGCAGATGTGGGAGGGGTTAGATGTTTCAACGTTGACAGTCAGATAGAGATCAGACATATTTAGATTATACATGTATATGTATACATGTGCGCATTAGCTTTTAAATTAGTATTATTTTGTTAATAATGGCTAGTAGCCTTACAGAGCGTGTCCAGTGCTTTTGATTTCCCCTTGTGTGCCCCAAGGCCTGGTCGGGTTAGGCATCCTTAAGTTTATTTCCGTGTACCAACGACCGCGTGGTTATGGGTGACACCGTGCAGCGCAAAGATCATTTGGCTTCCCGTGCACAGAGCAAATGGTGGGGTAAGTTTCAGTTTGTTGTTTTATTTACGCGATATTATGTGTCTGTAATACAAGGTAAGGATTTTGAAGAACGTGCCAAATAGCTTGTACAATATTTAAGACGGGTGCTGCGAGATGGATTTAGCTTGTAGCCTTACAGTAATGGTACTTTAACAGTTAACATAGATAATTACACTGTTGTTTATGGGAAAATTCAGAAAGGAGTTTACCCAAAGACGATTCTACTAAATATTATTTCAGATACTCAAATAGTATCAAGTGAACATCTAGCCCTTGATTGTGATTCAGCTCAGCACCAAAGTAACAACATTTGGTCACTAGGTAGTAAGGAGTGTTTATACCATGTTTCATTTCAATATATTCGGAGGTTATGAATTGCTGACGGACGAAAGGACGACAGATGAAAAGTGTTGTCAATAGCTCACATGGCTCAAGTTATTTATATATGGATTCATTTCATGAACCTGAAGAGTCAGTTATTTCTAGCTTTCTTTCTGTGAGTTTTATATAATACTTTTTAACGATGACTACTTCTGTAGATAGAAATGTATTATCAGTAAGAAGGTACATATTATATATATATATATATATATATATATATATATATATATATATATATATATATATATATATATATATATATATATATATATATATATATATATTATCTGGCATCAACGCGCTTCCGTATAAACAAATGTAGTAAACGATATGTTTTACCTTTTTGTACGCAATATGACATTTAACCTTACCTTTAGCAATTGCTTTATGTGATTAAAAGTTGTCTATACTTTTCAAAGGCATAAAAGACGTCTCATCTGCTGCACATAAACCTAGTACCTGCTAAATATATCAAGCAAATAGAAAAGAACATAAGACTGAAAAAGGTAATTACACATGTACAATTTCTATCGGATCATTAGTATTATCCATGTCAAGTTTTTGTTATCAAATTTTAAGAGAAATAATTTATGTAATTATTTCGCCACTGAAGACTATTTAAATACCAATGAATCTCTGTCTATTTGCAAAATAAATTATTTAAATCTAAAAAAACATCATCTCTATCAATATTCAACAGACATTAAATAAGCCGGTGTTGGTGTTGAGTCGTCTGTAACAATTGTGACGAGGAACTTTTTTCATTTGAATTTGATTGTAGACTCACGGCGGGTGTGACAGGTCTACAGGGGATACTTACTCCTCCCTGGCACCTGATCCCACCTTTGGATTTCCAGAGGTCCGTCTTTGCCCAATATTCACCAGATTTGTATATGTATCCTGGACATCCTGAATATTAATACTTTGGTATCCGAGATTTTTATATTATTTTGTTATTAATCAAATTTTTTATTATTTTTTATTATTCAAAATATACAGGTTTGACTGCATGTGTTTTACTTATTTCTTTTTGGAATGTATTGACAAAAGAGCTATATATGCCTGATAACCACGCCTTCCATAGTTACTATCATAGCAACTCTCTTTCCCGCCTTTTTAAAATTCACCTTATAGATTATCAGGAAGATGTAAATATCAGATTTGATCATCATTATGACTGTGTATACGTTAGTATGTACGCAGTTGGAAAGGGAAATTTTATTTAACGAGACCTGACGTGCATCACAATTATTTTCCATTTCAACTGCATTGACGTATATGCAGCCGCAATGTTGATCAAATCATATATGTCGACAAACGATGGATGTGACGGATTGATATTTGTATTTTGAGTGCCTTCGGTGCGTGGGAAATCTGAGGAAAAATTAAATTGGGTTGTTCTCAGTTACGGCGGTAACACAGTTACTGAAGTTTTACAGAGTGTCGAATGAACGTCTGTTGTAACAGATAAAAATAGACAAAGGTCAATGAAATATGTGCCTATGTTACACATGAATAATACAAAACATCAACTTAGGATGTAAGCGACACCGTAAGATGTGGGATTAGAAATGCAATCATTTATTTGCACAGTGGGATTGTTTGTCTATCTAGGGGCATATTGTCTCCCAAAATCGTATTTTTTACAACACTGATGGGTATTGATGTGAAAAAGTGAAATTGTCCGTGTCGTTAAACATTAATATCCCATATAATTGGCAATTTATGTGGTAATTTGATGTTACAGCGGATCTCTATCTTTTTCCTGCAGAATTGGTTAGTTTTCGTTTTCTCCCACTACTGGGTTTGCTACTTTTTGACGTCATCAAGTATCAGGCATCATGTCGGTACGGGTTCGATTTTCAATGGATTCTGTGTTGATTTTAGTGAACGTTTGCCAGTTTACTTGCAATTGAGCTTTTGTTTCTACCCAAGTATTTTGTAAATGGAATTCTTCTCCTGTACCATAAAAATTGGCCGCCACCATAAAACTGAAAACTCGTTGAATGTCTGACCTGGGGTAATGGTAATGTGTTATCGTAATGCATTATAATATTACATTTCTTCAATGTAAAGCAGAGTGATTTCTTGTATTGTAATGATTACTTTTATATAAAAAACATGAAATGACCCCGTTACTTGACATTGTATTGCATTACATTTTACACACAATTGAATAATATATATAAGTAACAACAATATGATCATAAACTATGTTCTTATTAATTAATATTACAAACAATAATAAAGTTATATTTTTAAAAAAGAGGCCAACACACACGGCGATCCGACAAAGCCATAATCAAAACGCAACCTAGCATAGCAACGATAAAAACGCAACCTACCATATCGATTATCAAAACGCAACTCAGCATAGCAATCAAAACGCAACCTAGCATAGCAATGATCAAAACGCAAAGAAATAGGCACAGGTAAGCCCTATTGAAGCCATCCTCTTTGGCCATATTGGACTTTACAAGACAATGGACAAAGTATTGCCTGACCTTGGTCTGTGTGTTTTCGAGGTAGTATACAACAGCACTAATCTGAAAGTGATCTCCGTCTGACCTAACAGCTCTCTGAAATACATACAACTCATATTTTAAGAGATTACAGCGTAGTTATTTTCAATATATTGGGGAAAACAATGTGCCTCTTGTCTAACATTTTCATGATTTAGTAATATTGGCTTGAAGCTTTGTTTGGTGTTTGTTAATTAATAGATAATGGCAATTTTCATACTTATGTGAACACGATATATTTCAGCGAACTAGGAATTAAAGATACCACAAAATTAATCGCATATGATTCCTGCTTGGACATTGTATTTACAGTAGTCAGGAACGGAAAATTGACAGCTAAACTGTACGACTGACGTGATGATTTCGTATTTCCTGCCTTCAACTTTCCACATTTTAGTAGTAATATCCCTTTATGGCCTGTAAAAGGTATCGACAATATTAGGTTTCAAGGCGGTATATGATGTTTTGTTTCGGAATTCCATTGAGTATAGAGAATCACGTGGCTGCCTTCACCGGTTCATTGGACAGTCAGTGGAAAAAATAGACGACAGTGATCCGATACATAATGTTATATACAGTGGCGATTGATAACATTTCCTAGATGAGTGGACTGTCAGTAACAAACCTAATTACTAATAATATAACGGCACAGTGAATGTTTTAACGTTGTATGTGGGTTTGTCAAATATATGTTGATGAATCAATTTTAACACTGATTATCATTTTCCTCCTTGTGTTTGTTTACAACATATGATTTGCGTTTTACTTGTTTAGTAATTGGAACTACATGGAATAGAAGTCCAGAAATGAAAGTACATAATCCAGCTGCGAAAAATGTGTTGTCGTAAGCTCCAGATATGTCAAACAGCCAACCTGGAAAGAGTGAATAGAATTATATATGTATGGGGGTCGTACTAAACTAAGTTCCAGAGGAGTAAGTCTTGGTGTTGTGTTTATTTGGGGCTCAAACTAACTAATGCACTAGGCAGGGTGACCAATATCACCGAAATATATTGATAATAATGTTAGTATCATGTAATTTAATAACTATATTAATATTGCTCTAATAAGGAATTTTCTGCCCAAACGCTGTTGAATTCAAAATTCGGGCCAATATTGATATAGCTTCGCCAATATCGAAAAAATAAGCCAATATTGAAAAATTAGCGGAAATTCATGTGAGAGCGGTCACCATTTCTTTTTCAAACGAACCGTGCGCGCTTCTTTTACGCGTCTGTCGCTTCGCCTCTGACCAATACCACAGACCTCGGCGCAATAACTAAGCCAATATGTAAATCGCTGATTAATATCCCTAGACGACTTCCGGTCATATTCTACACAGAGAAATCGGGTCAAGTAAAGGGAGTGATTCAAGAGATTGATCTCAAGTCAAAGAATCTGATGAGGAGGGTAACTAGCATGTAGAAATAATTTATAATACGGTAATTATTTACTTATGATTTTGCCTAGTTTAATTGAAATGAAAATGTTACTTGCACTTTATTTGCTGAAGACCGATGATCTCTTCCTGGGTAAATTGTAACCGGGTTCCATCCTTCACTTTAAAACTTTTAAAACGCAATTATATAACTGAAACTTTTTAGGGGTGTGGCGTAAAACACTGTTCAAACTCAAATTCCTATTTATATATTGATAAAATCTTCTGTGGGCAACCATAACATGTATATTATACATAAACTGCCTACAATTTTCTTATCAGAGGTAAGACGGTAGGTTAGTGCAGTTTCAAACGCTGTTACATTAGGTAGTAGCGGAATTTTAAATTTATGTGACACTCCGCCTTCTTAGTTTAAGGTTGTTGAGACGTCTGTACCAATTGTGGCGAGGATTCGTTCCTCACGTATTTCAATTGGACTTGACTATAGACCCACGGAGGGTATGTCCGGTCGACAGGGATGTTTACTCCTCCATGACACCTTATCCCACCTCTTGGCTTCCAGAGGTCCGTTTTTGTCTATTTTTTCCGAATTTGTATCCGTGTCCTGGACATTCTAAAGATTTATGCTCTGGTATTTGAGATGTTTTATATTTAAACAAAGTTTATTTAAAAAAAAAACATAAAATGGATCGGGCAAAAAGTTAAACCGATATTACACAAAGCCATCTTCTTAAGAAAAAAGGAACGCGTAGTTGAAGAAATAAGGAAGATGTGGGAAAGCAAAGGAAGGACGGGCGGACACATTGCAAAACTATAGTTCTCCGGGAACCGGCGAGGCTAATGAATTCCAAATTTATCAAAACTGTCTTTCCCGAGCTGACGCTATTTCCCCATAGTTAACACGAATTTGCGTAATTAAATTAAACTGCATGTGGTTTTCCTAACTCGATGCATTTTTATAGTTACCTTATTCTGCTTTAATGAATTAACTGTGCTTACTTCTACCCAATATCTTTGTTCACATTATTTTGGCACTATACGGCGTTTCCGAAATACAGAACTGTTTAAAAAATACAGCGCTCTTATCACGTGACATGCGAAGTAATCATGGTGGAGAGATGAAATCAAAAGAAATAAACAAACAAAATCTGATGTGTGGTGTCAGGTTGTAAATCGGATTCCAGAGAAAAAACTAAGCCAGATAAATATCCGTGGGTGGGTGGGTGACATTTCATTTAAACAATTTCCCAATAAAAATTATGAACCTACAACTGCAGTGCAGCGTATTTAGGTCTATGATACGCCGTGACTGACACTGATGTAAACTGTAAGTCCACCCAGGAGTATACACATAGCCAAGGAAGTGGAAAATGTAATGTGCTAATGAGCTTTACATACGTACGATCTGTAACTCGAATAATTACAGCATTCTCTTAGGGGCAGGGTCCTCCAGAAAGCTTGAAGACAATGTAATGATTAACCGTATACAAATTGTATATATTTAACCAATCGCATGAAACAAATAGAAGATTCTACGCAGCCGTGGTTTCCGGCTACCACGTATTCTGTTGAAAGTATAATGTAATGTTTATATCGTGATCTAAGAGAGCGAAATATATTGACTTGGTTATTCGGATTAGTTACCTTCTTCAAACAAGGTTTCTTCTTCCACAAACCTTAGCCAAAGCGGATATGCAATAGGGCATCCTCGCGTTATAATCAGATCAAAGTCTGGATTGCATTTTGATGGCTATTTTTCATATAATCAAAACTAAAATTTGTCACGTTTCATCCCATGAAAAAATGTTAAAAAATAAAGCAAGACAAATAAATCCCAGATTAATTACAATCTAGATTCCTGAAAACTGTTTTCTTGTGATTTGGAGCAGACGTCATTTTCTTCTCATAAATTATACAAAGAACAATGACCGAGCTGCACTCGCTTCTAGACAATGCCTAAGTTTATATTACGGTGCGGTTTGTCGACATTTGTCAACACATGTATTTCTCACAGGGAACTTTACAAAAGGTATCAAAAATGTCCTTTGTACATTGATCATTCCAATCAATTCCGTCATAAAACTACTTACTTCCGGTATTGTTGATGAACTCTATCGCTTCATGTTTCCAGTACATTTCAATTTTTTTGTTAAAATCAGTTTACTTTGATCAATGTTATCATTTTGTTTATTAAAATTATCAACAGTGGTAGCAGTAGAATTGTTGGTTTATCATACGTACGTGGAAAAATGTATTTGCTATATAAATAAATACAAATTTTAATACATAAATCAAAGCTTGAAAGAATATTCAGATGTAAACACAAATCGATGTATATGTATTAGTAATTTAATACAATAAAATATTACATAAATAAGCATATGTCGAAGTAAAAGTAATTGCACTTTCGATAGTATTTGGATACATTACACAGCAGCTTTAGAAACAGTCTGAAAGAGACAAAGTTGATCAGAAAAAAACATTCTATATACCTGCGAACGGTGGCCCAATTAAAGTTGCTATTCCCTGGAAACAAATAACAATTCCATATGCTTTTGTAAGCTGTGATAAGCCAATGATACGGAGGATAATAGAAGGTATAATTGTTTCTCCCGCAGAAAACACCCCATAAAGACATGATAACACAGCTGATGATATAAACGTGGTGGAAAATGGTACAAGAAACATAACAAGCCCACATAGATACGCCGAGATACAGTAAAGATGACATATATTAATCCTACTTCTGTCACCTAAGTATCCAAATATTATATTGCCAAATATATGAGATACTCCAATTGCCGCCACTAAGAATGAAGCTCGTTCCTCTGTTTGATCGTTTAGTTTAGCGCGGTCAAAAATGAACATATATGGTACATCGTTCCAAGAGTATAAAACGAAATTTGATACACAAAATGACGTAAATTTCCAATTTTGAAGTAGTAATACTGCCGATAAAAACTTGTTAAATGTTTTACGACAATCAACTGATGTTCCATTCATTTCTGAATCATCTTGTTTTATAGATTCATTTAGAGAGTCATCATCAGGCAACTCAACCCCTTTGAATAAAAGCCCACAGACAATTATATTGCAAACAATTCCTCCCAAAATTAAAACTGCTCCTCTCCATCCATACGTGAAAATAAAATACCGTAGCAAAGGAGCAAATATAAACGTTCCTGTGCCAACACCACAGTCACATATCCCTGTAATTAACGCCCTTCTGTGGGTGAAATATTTTGAAACAACAACGGTTGAAACTAAATAAGGAAACGAAACTCCAATTCCAGCAATTATACCATACGTTATATAGAGCAACAAAACAGAATTACTGAACGAACCTAAAACTAAACCAATACAACTTAAAACACCTCCAAGTATAACGGATGTTCTAAATCCATATTTATTTGTAAATAAACTTGCAACAGGCCCGAATATTAATGGAAGTGCACTAAACAAAGATCCTATCCAAGCTATGTCACTTCGAGTTTCTCCAAAATACTCAACCAAACTTGACAATAATACCCCGAATGATTCTGAACTACCAAATGTTATTACATTGAGACTAAAAGCCCCTATGGCCACAAGCCAATTCCGTAAAGGACACGAGATAGCTTCCGATTTGTCGTCGCTCACTTCCTCAACATCACTCGATCTTTCATGATTTGTACAATCAGTCCAAGTTTCGATCTGAAATAGTTCTCCCATTTCTATTATCTGTCTTGCTTTGATGTTGAATTGGTTTTCCAGAAATCTAAAATGTACCGGTTGGGAATAAATGTAAAATGAAATGATTTCTGAACACAGTACTTATATACGATATTAAGATAGATAGATTAATACGTATTGACGTAAAATAAAAGACATTAACATGCATTGTCCCGATTAGTTCTTAAACTTTGATAACTTTGTCGAAATAGACGGACATATTTCCTAAAGAACTACTTTCATGAAATCAGCTGAATTACATCACAGGGTTACGTGTCCTATCGTAATGAAAATCCACATTTTTCATATGTTAGATTATTCTGCTCGATTCGCGCTTCATGACATACATGATACTTAATTAAAGCTGTAAGTAACGGTTCTATATAATTACGTTTACAAAGTCCTCGGAAGCGGTAGGTCCCCCGATGATTTTCTATATCGCAAAATATCCACATGCTATATAGCAGTTCCCCGGAGAAGCCTCAACATATAGCAAATCATCCCGTTGTCATAGCAAATTATCTCTTTGTTTTGCACTCCGGAAAACCATTCCCGGATTAAGCTTAATAATATTACCCTAGAGGTCTTAACATTCATGACGGACACACTAGTACTGACCAGGATATACTGTATAGTTGCTTTTTCGCGGGGATTTAATTTCGCTATATTTGCGGTCAAAGAAAATACTTTACACTTATGAAGTATCAAAAAGATAATTTGTAACCAATCTTGCGCGAAATTTAATACCCATGAATAAATGCAAAATTTTCTCCCCGAGAAATTCAACAACTGTATAGTAGTAGAACATCTGGGGGAAGAACTGCTATATCACACCGGTATATAGTCATACCTACGACTTCTACTGAAAAAGAGCAGTTACCAAGCGCCAATCGTGCAGTATCACGGATCGTTCGAATGACTTAGAACAGAGATTCCATGTCGATGTTTGATTTTAAATAAAAAGGTAACTAGTTTGCATCAACCATTAATTTGATATGTTAATTCGATTGTTTGTAAAACTAAGTTCAGTAATTGAAAACATATTCGAACTGAATTGTCTCTCAGATTTTCCACGAGACCGATAATATAAATTGCACAATATTAATTCGTAATATTAACTATAAAACGACATAAAATTATGATGGAAACACATAAATGATATTCAGTTTACATGTGTACAGTACTTGTGCACTTCTTTTAACCTTAAGAATATTTCAACCGTAAACAATTTGTTAAAAATTGCTTTCCACGGAGTACATTGTTCAGATACTATAAATAGTTAGCACTGGGGGAAGGTTTCCTGTCCTGCGGATGGAACAGTAAAAATCGAGGTCCCGTAGGCACGTTAAAGAACCCAAACTGCTCAATGGCCGTAAGTGCCGAGCAAAGGCCAAAATTTGAAGCCCTTCACCGGCATTTTGTGAGGTCTCCATATGAGTGAAATATTCTTGAGTGAGACGTAAAGCAACAACAATAACTGGGGGAAAGTATGTTAATCTCTTATATATAAATGCATTTGAATAGGGATTAATATTGTCACAGATTGAAATAACCTAATTTGCAGAAAGGCAATGTACTATTCCTAAAATTTGACAAAAAATATCATAAAAACAAAATGTTCAATTAGAGTTAAAAATTGTACAATTACAATTACCTTCTTCTGCCCTATGCTCCTTCATTTTCTTCCGAAATATTCAGAAAGAAGTGGGTCTACGTGTGACGATAGATTACTGTTTAAGCTAATGTGCATTTTATGAAGGTAAGGAACTTGTAAACATATACTGCAAGGTGAAATGTCATTTTGCAAATGGAGATAAAAATCAGTCACGACGTAAATGTTTATAATATCACATACTTATCATACTTTTCAGCTTTCTATCTAATCTACTGAAAAATTCGGTCATGTATGGTGGCTGATTTGTTCCATGTCGACTTTTCGTTATTTCGGGTGAAAAGACTACGAAACGAAAACAATTAGGCAAAAAGACGACAAAATAATCTGCAAATTAGCGACTTATTTTGTCGTTTTGTCGTTTTTTCGCCCTGCAAATTTGTAACTTTATTGTCGTCTTTTCGCCTCGCAAATAGAAAAAAATACCATACCCATACCGGACAGAATGGATATTGCAGAAAGAAAAAAATGAATGTTCTTAGAATATTTGTGTGAGAAATGAAAAAAGATTTATTTGAATTAAATATTTACGTAAACTATAGTTTTAAATTAGTTCATTACTATAAGTCTGTCAGATACCGATACCAGATACCGAAGTTAACATATTTTTCAGCACGATTAAACATGTGACCGTAATAAAAATCAGTGACAGTAAAAAATAAAATAAAGATCAAGATATTGTCTTGTTATTGAATATCTCTTCAAATAATTTTTCATGTATGTGGAGTTGTTACCAGAAGTGCGACATATTTTGACATATTCTGTGGACTAACACCGATGTAGAAAAAAGTTACTTTATAACTCAATTATTTCAGGCTACACCGACTTACATAAATCAAAGTACTGAAAGTACTGATACCAGTTGATAGTAATTGTAAGTTTTAATGAGGTATAATACACTCAGTGTACTGAAAAAATATACTTTGTGTACACATGCTTGAGATATATTGCAGGTTAATTTCAATCAAGGTATCGCTGTCATGTTGTAAATTTTGAATTAACTATCACATTATAACGTCAGCCTTTTTACTATGATTGAGAAAATGCATGTTATTTCCAGAATTCAAAATAAGCAAAAACCTGCGAGAATCAACCAATTTCATTTCAAATAAGAACAAAACTGACAATGAAAACATCAACATTTTTTCACGTTATTTACCATTAATATCACACTTGAGTAGCTTATCTGGGCCGAATTTTCAATTACTTTTTAATTCAGTAAAATTAGAAAAAAGTAGGGGCAGACATTTTGCCTAACGTGAGTACTGATGGCTTTTTTGCTATTGAATGTTCTCTTTGTGGGCTAAGTTGAGTAGTAGAATGTCCGGGCATCGATTCCAGTTTAATCATGGTGGTATCCAGCTACTATACAGACATTTCAATCTGCCTGATCATTCTATCCTTTCCCCGAGAGTCCGCATTTTAGAAAAGATATATCATCCCATAGACAACCGCAAATTAAGCACCCCTTTTAGACGGGAAGAACAATTGATTCGACAGGTGGGAACTGCTGCAGTGGATGCAATGATCATGTCGATAGCGTAGGGAATCTTACCAATCCTGGATGCCAATCAGTAAATGTTTTAAATCTATTTGACCGAACCAGTAGAAGATATCGCAGCCATGGCTCAAGGAAATAAAACAAACCCAAGAATCACAAGTCACATTCGATGGTCTTCTACCATTTGTCAGTCATCAATTAGGTCTTCATCGTATTCGTACAATACTGTACCCACTCCCGTTGATAACATTTCATGACTTGTACAAATCTACAATGACAGTATGTTTTACTGATGCTGATTCCCCAGAGTATTGACTTCATGGTATCATTTTGGACATTTCATACAATAGATTATTCAAAGCTGTCAGGACTAATGAACATAAAGAAACGATTAATCGCCCGTTCCTCAAGGTCAAACTTGCCAAAAAGGGCATTAACGCTTTGAATATAAGCAATATTTTGAACCAAAAATCCGTCCAAAGTAAGATCCCTCCATACTTCCAATACAAAGATTCATCATGTATTTCCTGTAGCTATACGCGTTCAGTTGCCTCTAAAATATTTAATTACAAAGCTAGTCTGGAACAACTCAATTTACACTCCATGTGGTCATGTTGTGACAGGTGATCTCAACATTGTACGTAACAGAAAACTGAGATATCTTTTATGCAAAGGCACCAAAATATAGGGAACCTGTTTCGTTTACATAACGCCAAAATTTTGAAATTATTATGGACGCATGTGAAGAGTACGCCATACGTTGGGCTAAGAAAGAAGATGTCGAACTTGATACTCTTTCAGAGTGGATTAAGTCGATCGGTAATGTTCTTAAACGAAGAATTCGACGACTTAAACATTCTGCCAAGACAAAACAAACACGATTTAGTTTTTTCGTGAGCCTGAGGTTGTCAGAGAACTTTCCCGCCTCCACGAAATTCTATCATCGTCCCTGCTGACAAAGTATCTAACTTCACATTTGTTTGCAAACGATACTACTTCAGCATCCTACAAGAGGAACTTGGACTCAACACACATCCTGGAAACCCTACATACACTCTCACCGGTTTCTCTACCTCTGAAGTGTTAGATGTTAGATAATCATAAATCCGTTCTCACGGCGTTTGGAATACCCACAAGTGACGCGGAGCTTGAATTGCCATACATTTATTGGATTCGAAAGATGCACAAAATTCCCTATAAACACCGATTCATTAAGGGGTCAGTCATCTAAGTGTTCCATCAAGCCTTTATCTATTTACTCACCAAACTTCTTACATATATTAAACAAGGTCTTCAGACGTACTGTACAACGGCCTACTCAAGAAGCGGAGTCAATCAGATGTGGATCCTAAAGACTACAAAAGAATTCTTGGAACATTTAAAGATATATAACAACAATTCCTCATCAAAAACTCGAAAACAGGTTAACATCTATTATACAAAACTCCTTTGTATACAAAAATGGAAATCGCAGATATAGATATTTTTTTTTTTTTTTTTTTTTTTTTTTTTTTATTTAATATATAAACAAAATACAACATATAAGATACAGAGACAGGTACATTCACACATACACACAACTTTCATCCAGGTCATATTATGATACATATATATAGGAATTCTAATGTATATTAGTTATAATGTCTTTTACATTATTCTATTGTTTCCGTATTGGATTGACATAGACTACAAACTCTGTTTGTTTTTATCTTGCAATCAAAAAGATTCTTATTTGTACCAAGAATTCTATACAATATTCTATACTGAAACCATTTTAATTTAGGATCTTTTGTACACTGATGTAGAAGTTTGTAGTATGGTTTAAATATAAAATTGTTGTTTAAGTTTAATGAAGATTTCCATTTATTTTCATGCTTTGATATATGTTTTATATTTTCTAAGAATAAATCATAAATGTATTTTGATCCTTGCATATTCTTAAGAATAATGCTAACAAAGTCTGGTTTGTGAGGACATTCAGTGTGTTCAAAACTTCCATCTAGGTGAGGCCATGTCTTTAATATAGATTTCTTTAATCCTAAGAAAGTGGTAAATGGTAGATGTATATTGTGGTTTCGCTTTAATTCTTCATATGGTATAAATCGTCCATTCTCTTTGAAGAGATCCGATATGATGTGGAACCCTTTTCTAAATAGGGGTTTAAGGATAATTGATTTTCCATCAATGCTTATTTTAGGATTATACCAAAGTGGATTTTGTGGTACATTCAAAGGAACTTTTTTTGAAGTTAGAATCGTGAATTCATGCAAATCTATTAAGAACTCCTTCCAAAATTTATTATTAGTTTGTTGAGACAATTATTTTGAATAGTCTGGTCCCAATTGGCATAGGAGTGTGAAATCACATTTACATATGAAATTAAATATAGATTTTAATGTATCACTTGTTTCATTTATAAGTCTTCTGAACCATGTTAGTTTTAGTGATTTTATAAAAGAATTAATATGTGTCATTCGGCACCCACCCACATAGAAGTCTTGTTGTAATAACTTTCTGGACACTTTGTCTGGTTTTCCATGCCAGATAAATTTGAATAGGATTTTTTTCCAAATTGCTAATCCAAGTTTCAGATGGTTTAGGTAGTGTGGTGAGTAGATGAGTAAATTTTGAAATAAGTAAAGATTTGATGACAGTTATTTTACCAAGTGGTGATAATTTTCGTTTATTCCAAGAATGTATTTCTTTTTCGATTTTTACAAATTTGTTGCCAAAATTGAGTTCCTGGATATTTTGAAGATCAGGTGTGAAAATTATTCCCAGTACATTGAATGGTCTATCAGACCATTCAAGATTATATGTTTTACAAAAAACTTCTTTACTATGTGCTTTTGAGCCAATCCAAACAGCTTTGGTTTTTGTAATATTTGGTTTTAAGCCAGAATATTTAGAAAATTGGAACAATAAATCAAGTGCAGATTTCAAACATTTTTCACTCCCTTCTAGAAATAGTGCAGTATCGTCTGCATATTGTAATAAACATACTTTTTCAGCGATATGAATACCTTTGATGTTTTCATTTTGGCGGATCATAATACCCATAATCTCAACACAGATATTGAAAATATATGGAGAGACGGGATCGCCTTGTCGGCAACCACGCCCAATGTTAAAAAATTTCGAAAAATACCCATTTTGAATTACACAAAGTTTAGCATCATAATATAAAGTCTTGATCCATCTTATAATATCTGGACCAAAATTGAAGAACCGAAGTGACTTGTACATAAAAGACCATGACACAGAATCAAATGCTTTTTTCAAAATCAATAAGAAGCAAAATTCCTGGTTTATTTGTTACTTTAGTATAATGCAATACATCATAGACAAGACGGGTATTTTCACCAATATATCTACCCTTGATAAAACCCCGTTGATTTTCATGTATGATACTAGATAATACAGATTTTATTCTATTTGCAATACACGTTGATAAGATTTTATATGATATATTTAGTAGTGAGATGGGTCTCCAATTTTTCAGTAGTTCTCTTGGTTTGTCTACCTTTGGAAGTATTGAAATTATGCCTTGTTTTTGGGTTATAGATAGCTCTCCCTTATCAAAACTTGTATTTACAGATCTTAACCAAAAATTACTAATATCTGACCAAAAAAAACTTATAAAATTCTGTTGTAAATCCATCAGGACCTGGTGATTTCCCGTTTTTCATATTTTTAAGTGCAAGTATAGCCTCTTTACTAGTTATGTACCCCTCCAAAGATGTTGACAATACATCATTAAGGATGTTTATACCCGTCTTGTCTATCATTGTATTTAATTCAATATCTTCTAAGTCAGAATCTTTATTGGAGTATAAGGACTGATAAAAATTTTCAATCTCCAAGAGAATTTCATTTTGATCACTTATATTGTGACCCCTGTGGTCTATGAGTCTATTAACTGTTTTGTTTATATAGTTTCTTTTTTCTAAACTTAGAAAATACTTGGTTGGTTTTTCACCTTCTTCGATCCATTTGGCTCTTGATCTTACAAATAATCCTTTTACATGTTCTTTACGGATACTTTCATGTTCTGTTTTTAAACGATTAAGTTGTTCCTGATCGATATTTAATGTTGAACTTTCTAATTCTGATATTTTCTCCTGTAGTATCTTTTCTCTGTTAATATTTTCTCTTTTCTTTTTTGAGCTAAATTTAATAGTATAACCTCGTATTTGTAGAAGAATTTGTTCAAAGAAAGATTGATCATTAATTTGCAATGTAAGATCTGTATTATTAATTTCATATATCTTTTCACGTACATAGGGTGTGGCTGCATATTGCTGTTTTATTAGTAAAATAATATTTTTTACACCTTCAATATAATCTGTGTCTTTTAATAAAGAATTATTAAATTTCCAAAATCCTTTGGCTTTTTTAAAATTTGATAATAAAATACTGAATTCAACAATAGAATGATCAGTTCTATAGCCAGGGCTAATAGATGTACTATCTACAAAAGCAATAAGCTCATTTGAAACAAGGAAGAAGTCTAATCTGGCTTTTTTATTTTCTGGTCCGAACCATGTGTATCTTTTGGTAGCTTCATGCTGTATCCTCCATGGATCTTGTAAACATAATTTTTCCTTATAATCTAAAAGTGTTTGTCTTGATTTGGGGTTATTTATTTTCTTATATTTACTGTAATCAAACATGGGATCTTGTACAAGATTGAAATCACCACCTAAAATTATGAAGTCTCCATTGAAATTATTTAGGCTATCAAAGAGTTTGTGATAAAAGTCTGGTGAATCTTTATTTGGACCATATGTATTGACAAGGAGGGTTCTATATTTTTTTTCAATAAAGATTTCTAGAGAGAGGAGATTCCCATCATTATCGGTTGCAACATTACAGATTTCAAATTCAAAATTGTTATTGAGTAGTATGGCCACCCCTCTTGAATTAGATTTCCCTGGACTAAGATATACTTCATATCCCCAAATGGATCGAACAAGGTGAAGGTCTTCTGAAGTGAAGTGTGTATCTTGTAAAAAATATATGGAAAATATTTTCTGTTTCAAGTAATTTAGAACATCCCGCCTTTTTTCTATGCTATTAAGTCCTCTGCAATTGAGTGTTAGAAACTTAATACTCATTTATATATTGATTATTGAAAGATACGAAATATGATACATATGTACACTCACATGTACACACATACATGTACACACCCATGCATACACATGCAACAGCATGTATACACATATAAATAATACACAAGTAAAAATATACATGGCATACACATGATTCTAGAAGCACGTACTTGAAAATAAACAATACATAAACATATATAAAGTATACATTGCCAACATGACACATGTTAATATTATATATGTATATATGTAAGTACAAATTGCATACACATACATTCATGTACCTGTAATGTGATAACTTGATGTGTATAAATGAGCACATCATCATATTTTTGTTTAAATATATACAGAGAACGGCACACACGTACATGTATGACATCTTTTCTAAATAAGAAATACTTGCACAGAAAAAATTATGTGTACTAACTAGTAATATTTGAAAGAAATTTATATTTACATTTCTCAAGGGGGATACTCCAAAAATAAAAATGAAACAGAATGTAGAAATAGGGAAAAAATCTATGTATTTCAAACATATAGTAACTATGGAATATGATGTAAATAAGTAATGGGAGAATACATTCACACACGCATACATACCAAAACACAGAACAAATATACATATAAATATGGGGGGGGGGGGCATTCCATTGGGTACCAATTGTGCAATTCTTTTGGCTGACATTCTTTTGTATTCATATGAAGCGGAATTTATGCAGTCTCTGCTCTCCAAAGGAAACAAACAGTTAGCATCTCGGTACCGATATTACTTGATACTAAAACACCATAAAAGAAAATATGGTATAGACCTATGAATTCTGTTTAATAGTACCGCTGTCACTATGTGTCAATATGCATAATTTCACTGAGGTGCCGAAGTGACTGCTGTCAGTGCAGCTCACTTCGAAAATAGGAAAACATTACTTGAATTTTGAACTTAAACTTTGAATCATTGGGTAACAGGTATAATATCTTACTATTGAATAACTTTTTAAATAATATTTTATTTAAGACTCTACATTATACAAATTTTCCTAAATTGAAATTGAATTTATTGAAGTTGATAAATTCATGTTACTTATTTATTTTACATATTACATAATATTATCAAATGAAATTGGTAGTTAATTAGTTAAATTCATATCTACAATTCTATTGGCTTATAAAGTTAGATCAAACAATCGCAATAGTCTCCATCTTGGAAGAAACAGTGATTTTTTTGTTGAAGGCTTTTCATCTGCCAAATTTATATGATTTTCCTGCAATCTCTGCAAATTCTTATAAAGGAGGTTGATGTAAGAAAGCATCTGTAAGTTATATGTTTTTTTGATAATATTCAATCAAATTATTGTGACTCTCATATATTCTGATTGTTCTACATATACAATAAAATGTTAATTGAATATCTTCAACAATACAATCATAAATGTATACTTTCAAAACTACAAAGAGTCTGTGATAAAAAGTGTATATAGTATTTAGTAAATATTCAGGTCATGTAAGGTGCGCAGTTCAGGTCATAACTTTTATATATTATCAAGTGTGTATGTTTTCAAAAACAAAAAGCATATCCCATTGTAGTAAATATTTCCTTGTAGATTCCATTAGACGAAGTATTCCGAGAATGTGTGACAGAAATTGTATTTCATGATGCTCCTTACTTAGGATACGTGTACATCAAACTTTTTTGTCATTTTTGTGCCAATCGTGATTTTATGATTTTGTAATACTTCACTACAACGGTATAATCAATTTTGTCACGCTATGGTTGAATATTTTTGATACTCGGTTCACATTATTTATGTTTTGAATATCTTGAATACTCGGCCCTCATTATGTTTATATAATATATTTTCAGACCACCATCTATATTGTACTTCGCACTTCATATTTCGTACTTCATACTTCGTATACCGTTTATACCTCATGTTGAATACATCACATTGTGCCAAACTTATGACCAATAAACTGTAGTACAATAAATGATTAAACTGACCATAGAACTTTCGTTGGGTTACACAAAGTAATAAGTCCTGGATGAAAATAGAATGCAAGTTGAATGTATGACCAGTAGTATACGTAGTCTCCAAAAACAAAGTAACGAGTCGGTGTTATCAGTAGTGTCTGATGTCCGAACCAAGGAAGTGAAATTTCACATCAGTATTCAAGAGAATTCTGACAATGATTTCAGGTTAAGAAAAAGGTTGACATGTGTTGACAGGTGTAAGATTAATTACAAAGTAAATACAATATAAATCTTAAGTCGTGTACATAAAGAAATAATCTGAAACAATTATCTAAATGTTAATTTATTTCAGCTTTTCATTAAGTTATGCAATTAAATTTGGTGAAAGTTATGATGTCCCTTTCATGAATACTATGTAACCGAATGTGGTTGCTTAAAGAAGAAACCTTATCAGAAAGAACATCAACTTGGCCGCCAAAGGAAATAACTCGCAAAATACGGCTTATCATTTAATGTTATAGTAGAAGGTACTACCACCGTATTGTGACTATTTTTTATGACTGAGTTTCCTACAAAATACTGTATCAGTATTATGCTTTTGTCATGTTTATCACATTAATCAAAACAAAACAAAAAATATTTCGATTAATGTCATAATATCGGTTTGAACATTATCATTACAAAGGACGAAGAATATGTTGTAGAAAAAGCACTTCTTTCGTCCTAATGGCAAACAACAGGAAAACATCATCAGTACTGTATCTATGTACAGTCAATATTTGATTGACGTTTCCCTGAAAATAGCCAGCACACTAAAACTTATGAACAGTTTTTTAATTTTTTATGCTGTACAATGCTCTTGTTTTTTCTTTGCTAATTTCCCTTTCACGTACCAATAAACCGGAACAACATGGAACAAGATACCGGCAATGACAATACACCATCCAGCGGATAAGAACGTTTTATCATACGTTCCGGAAATGTCAAATAACCAACCTGAAATAAAAAAAAAGTATACAGAATATTTGCATGTTTTTAATAACAATGATCTTGTGTGCGTATAAGTTTTTCAGATGAGGCACGATGTTGCTGGTCAGACGACAGCTGTTTATTCAAGCGGGATAACTTCATAATAACTTAACATAGTTGAAATCGAATAAAAATACATGTAATCGGATATAAATGGATTTCGATACGAAGAACGTTTGTCTTCAGGCATAATTCATTGACGTTTGCTTTGTCATATTTTGTTTGGCCGAGTTTACATTTAGGCCTACATCTATTTTGCATGGAGTGTTATTTTTCACATGCGAAAATAACAAATTTATTTAGTATATAAATCATTATATTTCACTGTCAAAAATGTAATAAATATTTTGATTATATGACTTTTGGACTTTCCGCCCGTTGATTGGTTGAAACTATGACAGTTTGTATTGATAAATCCGATTGTTAATCGTAGAAGCGCTACTTTCATCTAATCGACCGTCCATAGGGCCGTAGATTGCTATGTCGCCATCTCGTGCTTCCATTCTTTTCCGATTTGTGTAAGCGTATATGGATGGATGAATTAAATGCATAAACAAAATTAATGAAAAACTGGCTCTCATTTAACTGTCGCTCTTAGTCATTCATGAAAAATAACAGCCTAACAAATTTGAAAATCGTTCTGTGCAGTAGTTTGAATGTTTTTGTTTAGAAATTTTGAAATAATCATGTAATTAAACAATTACTGATTTTAGTTTCGGGTGACGAGGTCAATATCATGTTTATTTGACTGATAAATCCTTATGTCGCCCTCAATCATAGTCAATAACTGTATAATATTACAAGAGTCATTGACACATCATCATAAGTAAAAATTCGAGATAGAAATATAAAATTCATAATATTGTATACCTGCTACGGGTGGTCCAAACAAGTTAGCAACTCCTTGAAGAAACATCAAAATCCCGTATGCGTCCGTGAGTTTTGATACACAGAATATATTTACAATAATAGAAGGTACAAGGGCCTCTGCTGCTGCAGAAAATATCCCAAACAGACCAGCTAAAACAACTGTAGTTGTAAATTGTGTAAAATATGGAAACAAAAGTACGGCAAAACCACAACAGCAAATTGATACACAGTACAGAAATGGTGTATTGATGCATTTTCTATCCCCTAGATATCCATAACCAATATTGGCGATCATATGAGTTACTCCGATAACAGTCACTAGATATGATGCTCTTTCTTTTGTTTCTCCCAGTTCCTCAGCACGATCCACCAGGAATATATAAGGTACATCATACCAGAAAAACAATATAAAATTAGTAAAACAAAAAATTTTGAATTTCCAGTTAGATAAAACAGATATTCTAAGTATTGATGCGTTGAAATGTTGGCAACAAGAAACAGGATCATCACCTTCTTTCGAACTTTGCTGTGCGATGGCATCAGGAAATGTTTTCTCTTTTTTCGAACGATTTTCTCTGAACAGGGCTCCACAAACTACTATATTTGACATTATACCAGCAAGGATGAAAACGGCCCCCCTCCAGCCATAAACTGATATCAAATAGCGCATTACTGGTGTAAATATGAAGGTACCTGCTCCAGCCCCACATTCTGATATGCCCACGGCCAGTGCCATTTTGTGATTGAAGTATGTTGGAATCACAGCGGCTGAAACCAGATAAGGAAATGAAACTCCGAAACCTGCAATAATACCGTAGGTTATGTACAGTGCTGTTATAGAAGTACTTACGGAACTAAGAATTAAACCGACACAAATGATAGTTCCCCCGAGGATAGCTGACTTTCTGAAACCGATTTTGTTCGTAACTGTGGATGCAATGGGACCTCCCAAAAGTGGAACTGCATTAAACAATGATCCTATCCATGCTGTGTCACTTCGACTTGATCCAAAATACTCTATAAGTGATGTGAACAAAACGCCAAATGAATATGAACAGCCGTCGGTCATCGCATGAATACAGAAAGCTCCAGTGACTACAACCCATCCCCAACCACCATCGGGTGTCAATTTGTTTTTATCATCTGCTACTTTGTCTTTCTCGTCTGCTGCATTGTCTTTCTCCTCTTTATCCACTGCTGTTTCATTATATTTTCCCCTGCCATTACTTTCCGTCAAATTCGGCAATTCAACAGTTTGTTTGCAGTCTCCCATCTCCCATAACATTCCTTTATTGATAGCCTTTTGTGAAAAATATGTCTGAAATGGAGTATGAGATATACACTTAAGGCCAAAAAGCAGATGTAGGAATGCTATATAACTGCGATAATTGATTGTCAGTCAATAAAGATGGCGAAAACCGGTTTTTTAATCACCTTGTTTATGACAAAGGAAATCCTCTTTTTGTGATGGCTCTGGGTCTAATTTTAGATTAAACTTTGCAAAGCATTGACTGAAATTATCAGAAAAATAAGAGAAAATAAGATTAGATACAGAGAGTCTGATCGACTGTTCCTATTTCTTAAAAAAAATATTGATGTCTGATTTCTGCAGGCGGTTGTGCAGCTTATATGCACAGCTATACATATACTACACAAACAACTAAAATGAATTGTAAATCATCATTCCAAATACTGGATAACTGGATATTTTCGCCTCTGGTTATTTTAGTCCGTTCACGACCAAAAAAAATATTCACCCTGTCTAAAATTTGCCTTTAATCATTGGTGGCATGTATGTCCGTAATTCAATTATTTAACTAAAAAACTGATATAGAAAAATTGCAACATCTGGTCAAATGTAAATTAAACAACGCAGCACTGATCTCCTTTTATAGGCAAATATTTCAGACTTATATATTTTATCAACTTCACATCATAATTGTAAACATTTAAAACGTGACTTGACAAACGTAATGGAGAGCAAGATTTCTTTGACTAACAAGATGATGATGCAAAAATATTTGTGTGAGTGTAGTAGTGGAGTTTTAGAGTTGTTTTATGTCACTCCCACCAATGTAACCTTAGAAGAAGAAAGATGTCAAAACAGGTGGCCAGATGTCAAAAACAGATGGCCAGATGCCAAGATGTCAAAAACGGGTGGGCATATGACAGGTGGCCAGATGTCAAAAACAGGTGGCTAGCTAATATAGTAAGTCATGTGACTAGAGAGAGGTTCAGTTAAGTCTGTGAAAACTCATTTGAGATTCGAAGTTCGAGGTGTTAACATCATAAGAAAAACCACTACTACCAGCATGGGTGAGTGTTTCATTTTTTTATATGAAAGGGTTAGATTATTTTCCATGCTTTAAAATGACAAATATCTCAGAAGAAAAAAATGACACATGACAAAATCTGAGAGCTCATTTACGATCCGGAACTAGAAGAGTCAACATCGTCAGAAAACCACTACCAGCATAGGGTGAGTGTTTGAATTTTTATTACATAGGTTTAGTGTTTACCTTATCAAACGGTAATTTTCAGTATCTCAGAAAAACATTAGACAACTAGCAACGTTAATAAGGTTTTCATTACTTACAACTTAATTTTGCTATCAGGGAATGCCCCACCATCTAATCAACGTCCATTCACTCTAGACCTCAAAACTGGGAAAACCCATCTTCTGTTAGCAACTCTCGTCAACTGTCGGCAACTCCAGTGAACTGTCGCCGATTGTGGCGACACCTACTACTGCTTTCACTCCAACCTGGAAAAAACTGGAAAGTTTCGGTTCTAAAAATAGATTCACTCTGAGCCAAAACTGGAAAAACCCAAAGTTTCGGTTCTAAAAATGGATTCATTCTCAGTACAAAACTGGAAAACCCCAACTTCTATCTTTAGCCGTTGCCCTCTCGTGAACTCACGTGACCCCGACCTCTTGTAACGAAGGTTCTCATTGGCTCGTTATCCAAGATGGCCGCCACCACAGCCTTCCACTTCTGGTCATAGACACGCCTCCAAGCTCAACGATTGGCTCTTTCTCCTTATTGCCATGACAACATGACCTCTCAAACAATTTCAGTGTCACATGTTATGTGATCAATATTTAAATTTTTGTGTCAGGAAGCAGCTACACTGTAGATCATGGGGATAAGTTTAGGCCATGACATTAGAAAATTACATTCATGATAAAACATAGGTTGAAAATTATTGTTTTAATAATGTTTGATACCATATATGGATTTCTGTTCAACCTTATTTACCTATGAATCATATAATAGAATAATCAATGGGTATATAAACTTAAATGTCCAATTTTGTCTAATTCACTATGATTGCATCATTTCGTTCCTCAAAATTCCAAAAATTAAGCCTCGGACCAACTATTGGTGAGGGGGCTTATGGTAAAATTTGTTTAGCCGACTACATGACTGCTGATGGGCTTGTGCCTGTTGCAGTCAAAGTTTTATTGAAAGACTCTGAACTTGAACACTTTCAGAAAAATGAAATCAACATACTTGTAAGCTTGAGACATGCCAACATTGTAAAAGTTTATGAGGTCATTGAGACTTCTACTCATTACTACATTGTCATGGAACTAGCTCAAGGTGGTGATCATCTTCAGAAAGTAATGGACAATGGACCTTTAGACATTGCGATGGTTAAAAGTTATTCTTCCGGTATGACGAAGCTCCGGTAACTACTTATATATGTTACTCTAGATTTTGAATCACAGGTTTGCAAAACGTTTACACGTAGTATCTAGGCATACAAAGATTATAGAGGGCCAAGCCCTCAGATATGCAGAGAAACTCACATTTTTATTCCAACTACATCCGGGGACCCGTACTACTAATCGTAAAAAATCTGCTTCTGCGCAAAGCATAAAAAATGTCGGAATGGCAAAGTCATTCCTTCAAAGGGCATTGCAAATGATTTAATAAAGTATTGTACTAGCAAACGTTTTGCAGACTGAGACTAGACCATAACAACTAGGGGTGTACATTAAACCCGATCATGAAGCGCATACATTATTCGGATAATGTGAACTGCACGAATTGATCGATACTCTAGGATAGAGTAAAATATATAGCATAAAAACATCATGTTGCATTTAATTCATAAATTATACATATATTCTATTTAAGTTTTAACACCAAGGAAACAGTCAGCCACACAATATTTTGTTTAAAACAATTAGTGAATGACAAGGACATTTAACCCTACGTGATAAAAACACTAAACATTAATCCCTTTGGGGATTATGTAGTGTTGCCGCAGACAGATTCCCGAAAGGGATTAACTGAATATGTGAAACTGTTGACGAATGCTTTCGCCCTCTCCATAGGTTTACCTATGTTTTATTATTTATAACTTTGATATTCTTAGAAATCAAATCCTTGACATTGACTTGACCCCTTTAGACCACGAAAACGACATTGATCATGCAGTAAACTCCTTTTCAGATAAACGCATGACCATCATGGAAAATAACATTCCTCTTAGAATTGTAATCATAAGACCAATGCAGTGTTTCCAACTTGGATGATAAAAATGCTGAAGGTCCAACTAAATAGTTCATAAACAAGTACACACGAAATAATAGATCAAATAAAAGCCTTCAATCTGAAGAAGGCCATTGGTCCAGATGAATTCTGTCATGTCCTGCTGAAAAACACGATTTATGAAATAGCTGAAGCTCTTGCAAAATTATTCAATAAATATCTTCAGCTAGGTAAGTTCCCAGGTAAATGGAAAATGTTATGTATTGATGACTTTTAAAGTAATTACATTGTATATAATATCAAACACATATATGGATCCGGTTAAGTCCGCTTATCGCTGTTGTTTTCCTATGTTACTATTATACCTGCGCAGTAATACATGTACAGTCTGAGTAATAAAAGTAGTTCTAAGATGGCAGAACCACGTGTAACACAATTTATAGAAATATACCACCAAAATATGCGTTTCCATTGACAATAGAGAGTTTTCATGTCTTACCTTCTGTGGCATAAGTCAGGTCTTTGACCGTGTCTGGATTAAAGGTCTTATATATAAACTGAGTAAATATGGGTTCAAAGGAAGAGTGCTAGACTGGATATCAGATTATCTTTCTTATAGAACACAAAAAGTCAAATTAAAACACTCGATTTCTTCCACTAGACATTCAAATGATGGAGTCCTACAGGGCTCGGTCCACTACTTTTCTTAATTTCTATAAATGATCTTCCAGATGGTTTATTTGGACTAACAAGAATGTTCGCAGATGTTACTTCGAACTCTCTTACTTCATTTAATTTACAACACATCCAAAGCAACAATAACTTTGACCTAATAAGAATCATAGATTAGGCCAACTCATGGCTCGTAATTTTCAACCCCCAAAACCTAAAATAATGGTTTTTGGAAATCCCATGACAGACAGTAGAAATTTGAGCTTTGATTTCGCTGGTGAGATAATATATCCATCCGCTGATCACATGCATTTCGGTATAACATTTTCTATAATAGCTGGTGTATCTAAACTAATTGCAGTTCTTAGGAAATTAAAATATACCTTAAATAGAAATGCTTTATCTAATATATACATAACATTTATACGTCCCACTTTTGAGTAACCCAGTGAAGTTTTGGACAATATTATCAAATATTTACATACCAACTGCAATTCCCTTCATTGCAAGTACATGTATATAGAGCGATGTATTACAGCATACTCATGGGCCCGGCCATTTGCATTTAACCTTCCGGTTACCAAGCAGGCGACTACTTTAAAATAACTTCAAAATAAATCTGACCTTAGTAGTAATAGGCAACTCCCTGGCGTGAATTTTGAATTTAGCCACTAGGGAGTGCCAATAGTGGCGCTGTTGATGACGTCATCAGAATCCTGGCTTCTGATTGGTTAATTAAAAAGCCGCCTGTGACGTCATAATCGGTAGTTCGTCATATCGGAAATGAGGTCATGTTATCACGGTAATAAGGAGAAAGAGCCAATCGTTGAGCTTGGAGGCGCGTCTATGACCGGAAGTGGATAATGAGCCGTTGAGAGACTTCGTTACAAGAGGTCGGGGTCACGAGAGATCAAAGGCTAAAGATTTGTTGGGTTTTTTCAGTTTTGGGTTGAGAGTGTTAATCCAGTTTTAGAACCGAAACTTTGGGTTTTTCCAGGTTTTAGTGGAATCAGTAGTAGTTGTCGCCACAGTAGGCGAGAGTTTACGAGAATTGACGAGAGTTGCTAACAGGAGATGGGTTTTCCCAGTTTTGAGGTCTAGAGTTAATGAACGTTGATTATATGGTGGGGTACTCCCCTGATAGCACAATTAAGTTTTAAGTAATGAAAACCTTATTAACGTTGCTAGCTCCCTATTTTTTCTGAGATAATGAAAATTACCGTTTGATAAGGTAAACACTGAACCTATGTAATAAATATTACACTCACCCAATGCTGGTAGTGGTTTTCTGACGATGTTGACTCTTCGAGCTCCGGATCGCAAATGAGCTCTCAATGGTCTAACTGAATTTATTCTCTAGTTTTTAAAGTCATGTGACTTTTTTTTTCTTCCGAGATATTTGTCATTTTAATGCATGGAAAAATAATCTATATACAGTATCCCAAAGTCGGTTTCGGTATGTTTCTTTGGTCTGTTGAGTAGCTCTCCAATCTGGGCAGTAGAATTTCTGTTTGTAGACATCTCTAAATGCTTTAGGAATGCTGGATTGCTCTTAACTTTCTTCAAATTTTTGCAAGATGTTCGTTTCGTTCATCGTGTCTAGAGCTTCGTCAAAGAAGTGAAACATCATTGTGCCGTCATCATACATCATGAGGCAGGAATGTTGTTTTTAACTCGGATGATCAATCTCACAGCCGTAACATTGAGTGTTGGATACTTCGTACATCTTGTTTAATACGGCTTCTGCGTACACCATGTGCCATTGACAATGGATTGACTGTACCTCTGCTAAACATTGTAGTTGATGTTGACAAAAATTACTTCTGTAGTGGTTCACAAGCAAAAATTCATCTGGTCCGTTTCAAGGCTGAACTGTAGTTTTAATAGTGAAGTGAATCACGTGACATTCTTATTCCATCTATAGTGGGTAGTTTTAGTAGTTTGTAAACGAATGTCTATTGATCAAGTCACGGGCTATACCGTAGATCTCCCAAAAGGAAGGATCTTGACGTAATGCAATTACATCTCTGTAATGGTTTCTAATAGACATAAGCGTTCTTTCGGAAAAATATCATCTTAAAACATATGATACACAATCTTAACGGGTGTTTTCACAGCACGTACATGAGTATTCCAATCAGGACTACATAGTACCTGGCATCATTCTTCTGTGTAATACAAAACAGTAGATCGTCCATACAGTTGAAATCATGATTTCTCTCTGTGTGCACTCTGATGTGATGTCAGTCTATGTCATACCAAACAAGTTACGTGATCCTCGAATTGTATTTTTCTTCTCTCTCTCTCTCTCTCATTTCTTCTCTCTCTGCACATGTTCACTTTCTCTTTCCACATTCTCACCTTTATCTTATTTCTTTTTTCTGTTTTCTCTCTCATACACACCCCACCTTTCTCTACTTTATATTGTTTTTAACTCATAATTAACGACAACAATTCTATCAACTCAACTCAGTTTTATTACCCCGCTCAAACAAGAAATAGTTCTTGAAGGATTAGGGTCGTCCATCTAAGACTACGTACAGTGATTCAAAAACAAAATTTAAAAAAAAAAACAAGGAGTTTATTACGTCTCACTACTACGATTGATCTTGCCCATACAGCGCGGAGCAAAAGAACGTCAGCTTTTGTCCTAGATCGGTCGGTTCTGATTCCTTGACGTAATTAAACCCATACTTGTCGTGACTGGCAGGATTGATACCTGGTTGATTTAGGTACAGGTAAACGATATTGGCCTCTAAACCATCTCCAAACAAAACGATCGTTTCGTAAAAGATAAATGTTTCTTCTTCTTGGTATAGGGCGACGACATAACAATTGAAATAAAACATGACTAAGGACATCTCAATTAATGTCCACAAACTTTGGTGCAAGGGTGTTGATACATCTGTTGATAATAAATCACTCGATATGCATGGCGTTTCATAAATTGGTAGATATCAGGATAGATCCATGGAGGTAGGCCGTAAGAGTCAAACTATTCAGCAGTCTGATGACCTATGAAATGAATGACAACCCAATGCTCTCCTGGTTGATCGTGAGGATCTGTATTGACAATAAATGAATGTAAGATAAGGTAGATACTCGGGCAAAACGTCTCTTGAGTATACTCCGTCGAACGAGAATGCTACATAAGGGTCTCGTGATAAAATACTATTGAGTTGATGAGCATTCAAGCCTTGAATACTTTGCATGGTTTCAATAGTCTATAGCTACTTCTCTCTGTTGATTTCTAATACGTTATCAAATTCTCCATAGAAAATGCAGTTCACACTCTCTGCTAAAACTTGAACAAACTTCGATGCGTTAATTTCCTGTTTTTTTTATCCAGTGCAACTTCCTCTGATCAGCTGTCAAAACACCACAAGGTATAGCCTCTTCTTTAGTGGTCAATGGTCACGAAAGGGGCCCAGTAGTCTCCTAATCCACTTAATCCTTGATATAAGCTCAAGAATGATCGCAAGTAGAAGCTGTTTTCAAAGTCAGGTTCTAAAGGACAAGTGCAAAGACTTTGCAAAGACGGGGTGATTTGACTACCATCTGCTAGTTCAGTTCCATCTTGTTTGACGATTTTAGCTTCTACGTACTCAAAGGTCTGGTTCTAATCCAAATACTCATCGCCTTGTCCTTTGATTTCTTATCATAACATCAAAATCACAGGAGCACGTTATCATAACATCATACTTAAAGGAGCATGCTATCATAACATACTAAAAGGAGCACATGTTATCGTAACATAATTCTCATATGGCTCATGACCTTGAAATTTTGTCAATATGACCTATAGATAATTCTCAACAACTTTCTCATATATCTTTCAAGTTGTATACAAAAAGTAGACCAGTTTTGAATTATTAAACAATTTGTAATACAATTGTATCCTGTGTTACTGAAGTGCACCCTAGTGGCTTGTTTGTGGACAGATTTCATTTTCATTTGCAAACTTAGATATTGACTTAACAATTATATATACAAAATTTGAAAGTCATCTGATCATTGGTTCATGAGAAGAAGATTTTTAAAAATGTACCAAGTTTTGGTCCTTTTTTAGGCCCATACAAGTCCGAGTCCCTTTTCATTTGCAAACTTTATGCGGAATCACATGGAGATGCTATATTCGATTTCTGATCTGTTTGCATATTTTTTTCTACCTGATACATTTCAGTAATTTCACATTCAACTAAATAACCTCCTATGGTATGTTTTAAGAGTATCTTGGGTTTCTTTATACAAAATAAATTTAATGCGCTAAAAAGTAAAAATATTTCCATTAACTTTACATACATTATGAAGGTAAATATGAAAACCGGAAGAACATATGTGGAACAAAATCGAGAAGCCGCGGAAAATGCAGAATCATAACGGTAATCCGAGGATTTATATAGAGTTTTTTTTCCTCTATATTGTAGTTCTAGTTTTAAAGTCAATATTGTGAGTGTTGCAATGTATGTACTATATATATATATATATATATATATATATATATATATATATATATATATATATATATATCAATGATACAATGGGAAAATTGGTTGAAATATACTCGAATAATCTGAATTTTATGTTAAATCACCGAATGAATATTCAGCCAATTAAAAGCTTAAAGATACTACGAGAAAATTTATTACAGTTACGGAAAGGAACATTTAATTTCGATGTTTGCTTCTGCATTGCATGTATTTAGAATCCTGGATCATAGTTTGAAATAAAAATATTAGTGACATAAAAGTCGAACCTATAACATACAGGTGCAAAGGTTTTCTATACAGAAAATTCAGAATAACTTCTATATAGAAAAAACATCCCCAGCCCTGTGATGGAAGCTTTTCTATATAGACAATTTTCCCGGGGGAGAATTTCTAGGGGAGGGGTTCTATATGACACTGGTACTAAGCAAACATTCTTTTTAACACTCCAGAGCTCTCGAACATATTTTTACTAACTTTTAAAAGATTATTTTATGTTTAGCAAATACATGTGCAGTGGGACATTTCTTAAGTTGGTTATTTTTTAAAATAATTTTCAAATTGATGAATTTGTTATCATACAGATTGCTGGTTAACACTCAACCAGCAATATTTGTCACTGCCATATCTCATTATTAAGATTTTACACAAAAACACTCGTTTTCTGATCAAGAAATATTTACAGTAATCAGTTTACGTGTAGTAACTGTTTATTGTTTGCACAGTATGAATTCTATCAATAATTAGTAACTAAAGTTAAATAATTCAGTCAACATGGTGTATGATAAAAGTAGTTACAAGTATTTTCAGAGAACCCCATTATGTCTTTATGCCCTTTTCTTCTTGAATTTACAAAACCCCGAGCGAAGGCAGCTGGGTCATAAAAGCGGTGAAGATATTCAAAAATTAATAAGGAGAAAAATTATTTTTATATTTATAATCTGGCCATATCCTAAACGATAATCATTGCCCTTTCTCCTTTTCTGACACTACAAAAAAGATACATGGCCAATTGTCTTTGGAAACAGTGAATAATTGAACATATTTTTATTTGTTTATTTGTTAGCTTGTTAGAATAGGGATGGTTTCTCGGTCACTTGTAATTGATGTTACTGCTCAGTTGTCAAATGAATGTACCACTCTTGTAAATTGTAAGATGATTTGACCAATGAATGAATTCTAAAATATTAAGTTTCTTCAAACGGTAAAACAAATGATATCAATAATGATATTATTAAATAGACATGGAAAACCGATAAAATCAAACCATAAGAGATAACACTTTGACATATGAAATGCAATAAGTCAATTTATTAGTATAAATAATCATGTTCTGTCATTTTCCTTCAGTACTGTATATTGTAAATAATGTTTGTCAATATATATCCATGGTGTTGATATCCCTGGATTAAAGAAATAGTAAACATGTCTAGTACATATAATGATACTTTACCGCTACTCCTTATCCACGATTTCTACAAACCGCAACTGTGTCAGTAGAGAAAAAGGTCAAAATAACAACATGATTTTTTAAACTTTACAAAGTAACATGAAGCAGACTCAATTCAAAAGCTTGTGAATCAGAATAAGAAAAGAAAAGCTACGCATTTTATTTAACATTTAGATATATCACAATGTCCTTTCAATCAACCATTCTATTATATATTTTATCATATAACTATTATTAATACAATGTTCAAGTAAATTTTTAGAAAATTATTGCATACCAAATTTTGAACGAGTCTTAAACTTCTTTGTAATATCACATCTAAATGACAATATGCAACATGCCTCAGTAAAATCAAGTTGATATTTGGTTAATGAATAACAATATGTAGGCAAACAACATTCTAAATTGAAACAGAAATTTCGTTGAAGTCAACAGTACAAAATCAACATCAGAGTAAACTATAAAATCCCTTTTTCAGATAGTCATCCCTAACTTCTGTTGACCAGCAAAATACAGCTGAACTATATTGTCCATAAACGTTTTCCTAGATAAACAAACTTTTGAACATGCTATACTTTTAACAACTCATTTTATTATTTAGAGCTTATACATTATATATTAGCTAATTTCAAAATAAAAAGGTTGAACAATACTTGCATATTTCATTTCAGTTTTTCATAGATAGGAGACACGATACCTTTTCAACTGGAACTCAGAAGCAGGCACCCTAGAATTGGTTCAGAACCTAAAATTGGTCCCATAGTTTCAGGGGTATCTAAAAAGTAACAAGGACTAGTCAACATGTGTACCACTTCAGACAATACGAGATGGGTAGAGCTCATAATGACCAAAGAACATGTGAGCTTATACATATTATACCCGTGGGAACTTCAACAACATAAAATATTTTACATCATCAAAGTTAAACATGTCTTTGCATTCTTTATCAATTAGTTTCCAAAATCCATTTGATCATTTTCACTGTTGTCTTGTGACTTAGTCTCCATTTAAAACTCTTTCATATAAAAACTTTTGTAAATTGTCTTTTTCTACATCAAGGTCCAGGAATGATTTCACCAAGGCTGTATCTCTGAAAAATGATCACAAATGAAATGAATGAGTAATACGCTAGAACATTCTAAAAATGTATCATCAAACATTTTAGATGTATTGTAAACATTGTACCATAATAATTATACTGACTAAAGTAATGTTCCCTAAATATGACAGCTTTTATTACCAATAGTCTCAATATTAACTGTTATCCATTTTAAACAATAATATTAGCCCCAGAGTAAAAGAAATTGGGGAAATATACGTTTTAACTAAAACAGAAAAATTTAATTTGAGACATTTGTTTCAAAATATTTTATTCTATATTTTGAAATTCCAAATTGGGCATTTTTGCATTGGGAATGGGCCAAAAAATGCCTAAGAAAATCCCTGTTGCTAATGATAACATTTTGTATCTCAGATGAAAAATGTTAGGGCATTAAACAATAATAATATAAAAATCTCAGATACCAAAGTATAAATCAATAGGATGTCCAGGACACAGATACAAATCCGGTAAAAATGGACAAACACGGACCTCTGGAAACCAAGAGGTGGGATCAGGTGCCATGGAGGAGTAAGCATCCCCTGTCCACTGGTCACACCCGCCGTGAGTCCACAGTCAAGTCCAATGAAACATGTGAGGAGTGTAACGTGTCTAGGAATCACTTCTGACAGGTCTCTGTATGTTAAGAACTAGGTATCTTGAATTAATAAATCTCAACTGTAGATTTCAGTTTTAAATTTAAAAGGAAAAGGAAACACAGAAATAAATCTGAAGATGAATTATGTCAGTCTCTTTATATCTTATTCAGAGGCATTTGTTTCTATAAATGGGGTATGTAAAGGATTGCCTATTGTGTAATTCTTGACACCATTGATAGAAACAAGTGTATGTGATCTGATTAAACCAAAAATCTTGTAAATGTGTTGGGGAGGGTATTCTAACAGATATATTCTAGACATCCAATAAAAATGAAAATGAGGTGAAATGTTTTGCATTTCATGATAACATCAGGACATTATAATATAATTATCTCATTATATTCACCTTTTCATCTGGGTTTCTGTGTCCTTTGAATCAACTTGAAACACTGGCTGGTGTTCTCTTATCAGTTTTGAAACCTAAAATAAGATATTGTATAGAAATAATTTTCAGTTGTTTTACTTGTTCCAGATGACACTTATATTTGCAAAACAGTTATAGGTTACAATTACACATATAAAATAGTTTCATGTTGAGAAGTACAAATGAAAAGCAAATGTGAAAAACAAAATAATCCTTTAATGATACAATCAATTTAATCATCTTTAAATGTTATCATAAAATCACTGATGTCAACAACACAATTACTATCTCTCTCTGTCTCTCTCTAAAAAAAATTATAAATTTGATTATTAGGAAAGAAGTACATTCAATAAAAGTTTGAAATAATTTAACTACCTCAATTCCTCGCTGAACTATTTCATCTGGCAATCCCATAATTGAGGCAATATAACTTGCATAACTGGAGCTTGTGTTGCTCTCTATCAGCTGATACAGAAATATCAATTTTCCATCTTCACTGACGGTTTCAAGACTCTGAAAGAAAACAAAATATGCAGTCTTCTATGACAAATATAAAAATAAACCTAATATTTAGAGCTTTACACAAGAATATCATAGAACACTTGTCTGTGATTATTGGCCTTCAATTCATGTCAGTCTAGGTAAAAACTTATTGCCTTTGTCTTTCCTTTATTTTCCTTTAAATCAAAGGACCAAAATGATTTTATTGCAACAAGCTAGAGGCTATTTTATCATTTACTGAATTTGTGGAGATATTTAATATTTTAACAGATTCACTTATGTTAAACATTTCATGACGACTCCTTTCAAACATGTACATTTACAACATGACAGATTTCAAATAGTGACTGAATTATATAGGTTATATATAAGAAATATCGAGAAATGTTAGAGCATTTGGTTTCCAAATCGATACTATATAAAATACAAATACCATGATAAGTATCTCAATAGTGTCTGTCACATTAAACTTGTATATCATATGTATAAATATGCATTGTTCAAATCTTATATAGCATGTGTAAAAAGTCTTATCTAATTGAACACTAATTTTATTTTATCTAGTTTTTATTTCGAACACACTCATTATCATTACATAAGTACCTGTTTTAGATATCCCGTTTGGTACCTCAGTCAGCACAAAACTGGTTCTACTGAAGCTACTGTTTGGAATCATATAAATTTAGGGTAGTTTGGCATGAAACTCAGACGAGAAGCATTTTAGATACATTCGGGACATAGTCCACAAACTTGCAGAAGTTTATAATATAGTTGCTCTTCTGAGGTAAGTGAATTTATTCAATTATGTTAGTAACGTTTGTAATTATTTAAGTAACACTAATAGTACAGTAAATTTGTAACTGAAATTGATATTAGAATATAGATACATTTGTTTATACTGTTTTATACTATTGAAGTATGCTATTTACGTTTGTAATAATGATAATTCTATCGTATATATTAAGTGTAAAATAAGTGAAATATATGAATCAATCTATTAAGTATTATTACTGTAGTAATGTGCAGTTGATAGAGTGTGTATCATTGATTCATTTTGTGTAGAACTATAGTAAATAAATATAGTGTGTAATTATTGAATGTATTTCATTAACTGTGTATTAATGATGTAAAGTATATAAAGTACAGAGTGTTGTAAAATATTACCAGTAAATATATTGTGTGTCATTCGGAAGTACGTAAAACAGTACAGTATGTTCAATACTTACCTTAGAATAGTGTGTATAAGTGTAATATTTACATACCGTAATCGGCCGTGTATAATCTGCATTTATGTATTATCCGCACCCCCTATCTTAGCATCAGATCTTGGCGAAAAAAAGGTGTTCATGCTTTTAGGCCTAACCCACATCTGGGTTTTATACGTGACCATTACTGGGGCATTAGTTAAAATCAGGCTTATTCTAAATATTGATCCTTAGATTGGTATTTGACAGAAATAGATAAATATTTATTATATAAAAGAAAATATGATACTAAGGGATTTGAAATAAATGTAAAACTACAAAATAGGAATCTGAGATACAAAAGATACTACATGTGCTGTTACGTGTAATTCCCATATTTGCAGTTACAGTATGGCAGTTCGCTTTGTCACCTACAAGCGTGAAATAATCACTAGAATTCAAGTTGAGTTTAAATTATAGCATAAAACTCTACGAGGAAGGTTAACAGCACACACATGTACTGTACTATTCTGTTTCCCATTGATATTCTATGATTAAAGCCATGCCTGGTTATCAATCGGCAATTGGAGAGTGTGACAGTCTGAGTGTCACTCGCTGACCAACTTTGCACTGAGCTAATTATAGGCGATTTGTAAACTGAAATACACACACACACACACTCTGAAGGCATGATTCATTTATCAAACATCTATTCACCATCACAATAGAAAATAAACACATTACACACATACAGAAAGCAATGGAGAAACATAATGATTACGATACAAAAACACTTGGGCATATAAAGGCAAGTTTACCATCCCACGTCAAATCTTCTGCACTGTTTTTTTTACAGTACCGGTAGTCCCATTGAAAAAAATGCCCGAAGAACCTGTTGTACAGTATTATCCGCACCCCCATCCCTGAGACAAATTTTAGAGTGAAGAGAGTGCGGATTATACAGGGCCAATTACAGTAAATACTATTGTGTGTGGCATACTTTGCATTAACAGTATCTTTGTCTATTTTTATTCAGTTGAGTTTGAGTTTATAACCATATCAACCAGACATTTCAGTACCTCCGCTAAAGAGGATCATGCGGGACAATAACGAAAGTGTATATTTTCAATAATTAAAGGTATAAAACTTAAAAAGTGGTTTCTCATATTTATGCTGGAAGCCTAAAGCTCATGTCATCTTGTGACAGTGTCCACCAGAGTAAAGCACTATGATACATTAACAAGGTGTGTTTGAGAAGCACTGTGCTATTGAATGTCAAGTCAAACATGAATGAAAATACTTACTTAAAGTCCATTAACCCAAAGTCCAAATGTTGCCTATAATTTAACTCATCCGACGTTTAACTCTGATAAAGCAACCTACCAAATTGGTTAAAATTTAAAGAATTCTTTCACTCACCATGTATTTTAGAAGAGGTGTCCTTGGTAACAGCTGTTGATGCATCAGACTATGAAAGTGTGTGGATAAAAGAATATGGGGACACTCTTCATCCATGTCAATCCAATGTAAAAGACTTGAACACAGTAAAGCTAGACCATCATCCTGTCAAGTGTCAGTTAAAAGTATACAATGAAGAATCAATGGATAATCGACACAACACTGCTTATATAAAAATCAATTGTGAATCCCACACGCAATGGAACCAGTTTTCTGGAAGGAGTCAGCATCCCCTGTTAGCATGCATCACCCATCGAAATATTACATGGAGACCTCTCAAGATCAGTGAAAAACATGGTGAAAGTGTCAAAAACAAAGATCATAACCACTTACCTGAAATTGGTCAATATAAAAAGATGTTGACTAACTACCTAGATCTCATTTGCAATGATTAGTGGTATAAAATTGGAAATAGAATCAAGTATGAAATAAGGCAAACTGATAACTTGGTACACAAATCTGTCTGATCAAAGCTATTATAGCCAAGAATTTAGGAGAAAATAATGTATTCTGACTGTTTCATAAATCTATAGAAAATCCTTTATATTTACAAGAATTCAAACTTCAGATATCAAATAAATGCAAAGATATTTACCTTTTCTGTACCTTTACCAAATTCATCTACTATCACCAAGGATCTTTTGGTGGCACTTCTCAAAGCATCAGACATCTGAATTAAAACAAAATGTATGAGTATAGGTTTGGTAATTACAAGTTTTATTATATATCTGTACATGATTTTAAATAGTCGCTTAATGAGACAAGTGAAATCAACCCAAGTCCAGTTATTTTTGTCAAACACAATTCTTTTCCATGAACAGTTAACATATAACAAGAGGCCCTCAATCTCAATCAAGGCCTCAATCGCTCACCTGAGAACCATCTACAAATGTGGAAAGAAGACTAAGAATATGTACATGTAGGCTGATCTGGCCAAGAAACATAAATATTGTTGTTTTAAGAAATTCATCCAAAATTAGAGAAATCAAATTTGGGCAAAATTCTTGCTCAAAAACATTTCTTCATGTATATACAAGTAAAACACTTTAATGCATCATTGTGAATGCAAGGGGAGATAATTGAAGATATCATGCAAAAATGAATGAAAATGACAAAGGCTGAAATGACCTAAAAAATGCATCAAAAATTAATATTACGATTTCTTTGAAAAATGCAAACTTGAATCAAACATCCATGTAGATCACTCAGAAACAATCCGTTTTTCAATTTATGTAGTGGTTCTGGAGAAGAAGATTTTTTAAGAGGGTACCTTTTAGGACCTATTCTGCCCCGCCCTGGATCCACCCCTGGGCCAATCTGGCTGAAAACTACAAACTTTATAAAGGTCCTTGAGCACTTGCTTCTTGCCAAGTTTCGTCAAAATTCCTTCAGTAGTTTCAGAGAAGTTGAAAATATGAATAGTTTACGGATAGATACTGGAAGAGGACGGGGAGTGATCACAATAGCTCACCTGAGCCAAAGGCTCTTTAATAGACAGATGAAAAATAAAGAAATATGAGACAATCATTTGACATATCTGTATGGCAATTGTATGTAGCCAGCAGTGAATAACATATAAACCAATGGTAGATTCAATACACAGTTTAAAAGACAATGCAATAACAAAATTTATACCTGATTTATATCGATCATAAAGGTAGACAATCCCATTGATATGCTATCTATAGACTGTATTCTGGTAAATATTCTATCCACACATCCAATGGTAGCAGATTCTGCTGGAACAAAACTACCAATGTGTGCCATGTATACAATCAAAGCCACCTGTAAAATAATATCAACTCATATTTAATATGTTTGAATGTCAGATTTCTGTACATCATAAGAATCATTCTTAGTTTGAATAAGATGAAATATAAATACAAGTATTTCAAAATGAGAGACATGGGACTGAAAATTTGTCCCTATATATAATTTACATAATTTTTCTCTAGTTTAACAACTGCATATACACCCCAGAATGGAAATGTATACAAAATTAAATGTATTACAAGACAAAAACCTTACCTGTTTCAGATAAATGCTTTTTCCACAGGCATTTGGTCCTGTCAAAATTTTTATTTTACCATTGTCATTGTCACTTTTTGTGTCATTAGGAACAAAAGGACTGCAGCACATTTCTTGTAAGGGATGTCTAAAGTAGAAAATGTTTTATTACTGATGTCTTCATATACAATGCCATGTTGAAAGTATTTCACATTTTCGGTGATGTCAGAATATTGGGAAGATAATTTCACACTATTTGATCAATAATAAATGATAAAATAAGAATGGTGTACTCACCAAATATTCAGTGCTTTGTTACATGACCCTTAGCTTTAATATAACATGTCATAATCATCTGGGGATAGAATGATATAAGTTTGATATGTACTGATTTGAGACGGCTTGCCCGATTTTAGTGACTGCTGATACAAGGTTGGCTCTGGATAATTGTATGTTGTTCCTGTTGGAGTCGGATCTTAATGTACCTCCAAATATGCTCTATTCTGTTGAGGTCTGGTTTGTGGGTAAAATTGTCAAAGTTTTGGCAACAACACGTCTGTGGTACCCAGAACTACTCAATCTTCATTGGATTGTTCTTCCCCTAAATGGTTAGGGAATGGATTAATTAAACTCGTTCATTAAATCACGGAAACATCTCCTGTGATCTTCTTTTACCAGCCTTATGAGAATGCAGTCACCATAATCACTGGTCGATTTTGGTCTGCCACTTCACCATTTGTATTCTAGGCTCCCACTTTCGTAAATATTCTTCAAAAACTTGGAGATAGTTGATCAATTATACCCTGTAATTCTACCAATTTCTGCTTTGCTGTATCCTTCTTCATGTAGGCGTAAAACTTGCTGTTTTATCTTGGGTGACATTTCTTTAAATTTTCTGCCAATGATGTTGATTACAAATTTATGTACTTATTACAGCAACATCAGTGGTAAAATTACTTCATAATGATGTAATGATATTGAACATTAGCATGTGTAAATATATTTACATTCTGTCAGAAAATAAGAGATATTTATAGGTATAATGCAACCGGCAGTATAACAGTTGTGTGGTTTTGTTGATAGCGTGAAATACTTTTGTCACCACACTGTAGAGATATTTATAGCTATAATGCAACCGGCCGTATAACAGTTGTGTGGTTTTGTTGATAGCGTGAAATACTTTTGTAACCGCACTGTAGAGATATTTATAGCTATGATGCAACCAGCCGTATAACAGTTGTGTGGTTTTGTTGATAGCGTGAAATACTTTTGTCACCGCACTGTAGTTATAGACAATATATTGAGTAGAATATTCACAAAAAATCAAAGTGTGAACTTTCAGAGTACGCAAAACGACAGCATTTTTAATATAGGCTACTGTATTCGACCCAATAAGCGCCCATATCCCTGTAAGCATCCCTCCCCATTAGTTCAGATTTACTTACCCATTTTTACACACGTATCTTTTCTAGCTAGTTGACACGAACATCCAAACCGTCAGTAAGTTTATCTCTATAGCCCCCTCATACAACAAATAGGTGTCCTACAACAACTTTACCATTATGCCATATAAAGAATAACTGTTTTATGTCAATTTGACTATTAATTGGTTTCAATAAGTGCCCACCCTTCATTCCTATTTGTTGTAGTGGCCTGGGTGCTTAGTGGGTCGAACACCACATGATACCCATTACTATTGCATGTTTTTTTTATATTTATCTGATTATATGTTATTTATCATAGAATTTCATGGAATGATGACTTCCCAGTTATCCTTTACTGGCATTCACGTGATTATTTCTGAACCAAATGATTGTGCTTTATTAAAAAATAATGTCACTTGATATGTAAAGTTCAAGAGAAACAAATAATAGACTTTGTAACCAAATACATGCTTTCAAACTGTCATAATGTAATGCAGTAATGTGAGAGACCACCCCATCTGACTGAAATGGTCTCTCAAGACAGGTGTTCTTTCAGAGAGGATTATTTAACCAAGTAGTTTTCAGAATGTGGTCTCTCAATAAGGTGTTCTTTGCTGAGAGATAAAGAAACCTCAGAATGTGGTCTCTAAGACAGGTGTTCTTTGCAGAGCTTTTAATATAAAATATTTACACCAAGTAGTTTTCAGAATGTGGTCTCTCAAACAGGTGTTCTTTGCTGAGAGCTTTAAATGTACATGTTTTCAGAATGTGGTCTCTCCAGGTGTTCTTTGCTGAGAGCTTTAATATAAAGAGACCAAGTAGTTTTCAGAATGTGGTCTCTCAAGACAGGTGTTCTTTGCTGAGAGCTTTAATATAAAGGATTATTTAACCAAGTAGTTTTCAGAATGTGGTCTCTCAAGACAGGTGTTCTTTGCTGAGAGCTTTAATATAAAGGATTATTTAACCAAGTAGAATGTGGTCTCTCAAGACAGGTGTTCTTTGCTGAGAGCTTTAATATAAAGGATTATTTAACCAAGTAGTTTTCAGAATGTGGTCTCTCAAGACAGGTGTTCTTTGCTGAGAGCTTTAATATAAAGGATTATTTAACCAAGTAGTTTTCAGAATGTGGTCTCTCAAGACAGGTGTTCTTTGCTGAGAGCTTTAATTAAAAGGATTATTTAACCAAGGATTCAGAATGTGGTCTCTCAAGAACCAAGGATTATTTAACCAAGTAGTTTTCAGAATGTGGTCTCTCAAGACAGGTGTTCTTTGCTGAGAGCTTTAATATAAAGGATTATTTAACCAAGTAAATGTGGTCTCCAAGAAGTAGTTTTCAAGGATGTAGGTCTCTCTCAAGACAGGTGTTCTTTGCTGAGAGCTTTAATTAAAGGCAAGTAGTTTTTGAATGTGGTCTCTCAAGACAGGTGGTCTTTGCTGAGAGCTTTAATATAAAGGATTATTTAACCAAGTAGTTTTCAGAATGTGGTCTCTCAAGACAGGTGGTCTTTGCTGAGAGCTTTAATATAAAGGATTATTTAACCAAGTAGTTTTCAGAATGTGGTCTCTCAAGACAGGTGTTCTTTCACGAGAGTGATCTTTACAGATTCCACTGTGCTACATAGCCACGTGATACAACCCAATTCACATAACTTATAGGGATGAAGGGGACACAGTAACCCTTTGATCATCATATAGATGATTCTATTCACTTTTTTTGCACTGGATACTTGTTCTTATGGTGACAAATAGGAGTGATTACTCCTGCCAATGTAATTTTAATTTGTTTATGCTTTATTACCAAAAATTGAAACTCTTCCATGTTATGTAAGGGTACACGAGACTCCACACTCCCAGTTTATAGGAATTTTACTATAGCAATAAAATAAAGTGGTGGGTTTGTTTGTTTGCATGCTTACCTCAACTCATATGAACTCCACATGATAGTTTTAAATTTGCTGTATGATTATAATTAAATGACATTTTAAGTACCTGGACCCGGTTGCACATCACATTGTTAAATTTAACCTACATGTAGCCCACTGGTTTAAGATTGGTTAACTACATGCTAAATTTAACAACTTGTTATGCTACTGGGTCCTGACTGATAAGATTCTGCTGATAGACTCTCATAGATAGAAATCATAAAACCATGCATAAAATGAAAAAATAATTCACATCAGGATAACACTTTTTAGAAATTTGATGTGAAATATAAAAACAAAACGAAATCCAACACATCATAATCACTGGAGAATGTACAAAGTATTTGCTGAAAAGACAATTTATTTGTCTTTTACAATTACAAAGCAGACAAACATTGTATAGCCCTGCCTACTGTGTAATGAGCAAACACTCCATGCATCTCATAACAATAACTCACCTACCACCTTTAATATCAATGACATCACCATCCATAACAGATGGCCGGACATAATTTAATTCTTTTGCACCTTCAGCTAAAGCAATAAGACTGAAATTGGAGTAGCAATTTATTGATGAATTGAAAGAACCATAACCACACTCCAAATATGAGGTGTTCATGAAATACAGCAATGAACAAACTTTGTACAGTTAGATCGGATTTAAAGTAATAATATCAAATAAATGTATTTATTTATTTAGTCATACATTATCCAACCTTTTGCATGGTACTTCTACTTAAACAGAAATGCCAGGCATCCAAATGAAATAATTTTTCATCAGCAAAGTAGAAAGAAATTCATTCCTGCATTAAGATAAAAAAAGAACAAAAACAGGTTACTGCAAATGTAATAAAAATCATAAATTTCATTCAAATAAACAGAGTATATGTTAATTTAATCTCATTCTTTCTCTAGATAGAGTTTATATTTACCAGTCAAGCTCAGCACATAGCTCCAACATCTCCATAAGGACTTTGGAATGTTCTAATATTGTATCTTGTAATTTATACATAATACTGGTCTCCTGGTCTGTAAAAGTAATGTAGTGCACTGATCATACATTATGAAACTGAAAGATAACCATTTATTAATTTTTAAAGGAACATTATAAGTGTGATGCAAAAATTTATACGTGAATAGTGAAAAATAATGTTTACGAATCACTCAAACCCAAAAGTTTTACAAACTATTATAAAGTCAAAATGATAATTAAGATTAAATTTGAACTTGAATATTGAGTCAATCTGGTGACTTCCAGCCCTGGGACCCATTTTACAATAGGTCATAAGTCCTTATTCCTAACTTTGAGTCTTAACTACCATGGCAACACATCGCTGATTAGTCAGTCCCATGACAATTAGGACTTAGACTTAGGATTTAGGACTTAAGTTAACACTTTTTGTAAAATGTGCCACTGATCAGCTAAGCAGATTGTAGATGATGAAAGAGAGATAACTCTAGCAGTACTTTTTCTATTAAAGAGGACAATCTTAAAGCATGATTGTCTTTCTTATGCCCAAACGATGTTAATCATGACATATACCGTATCAAAATTATTAGTTATGTTTGCTTTGTTGTTTTCAATGTTAAAAAAGAATTTTGTCAGTGATAGTTACAATCAATCCAAACAGAGAAAATGGCTTTATATATTTATATATATGGAATTATATATTTTATCAAAGAAAGTGTCAAATTAGTGTATATAGAAATGTAGTAAGATGCCAATATTTCTGTGTCAGTGTTAGCACACCCTGATAAATGTGTACATTTGTCCTTTTCTGAAATGAAGCTTTCAAAAATACAGCATTACATGATTTTCAAATTAGAGTGTCCATTTTTGGTTTAAGAAACATTATTTAATAATTTATTATTGGCCGATCTAAGAATGCAATAATTATAGATAAAAATGATAATATATAAATTGATTAATAAAGACCACAAAAAAGAAAGAAATAGAGTTGCAAAAGGGTCCTATGGGCCACATGAGTCCTTGTCATTTCTACAAAACCCATATACAATGCCACAGAAAAGATATTATTTTTATAACTCTCACTCTGAAGATGCTGTATTATTATATTTCATTCATCATATTTTATATTTTACTTACCTACAACTTCACATTGTGTATCTCCAAATGTGGCATCTAGTTCTTCAGTATAAAAGAGACAAATACAGCATGTCTTGAAATTACATTAAATCTATAAATTTTCAACAACAAAACAAAAGCCCCAAACGGCCATGCTTATCATGTAAATAACATTAAACTTACAATAGCTTATGCCTCTAAATTAGTTGATGAGCATGAACCAATTCAACACACCACCATTTCATGAACACTGTAAATACTTTGGAAAACATATTTCAGGTTGTATATATTAATCTTTTTCATGAATTGTATTCCTTTAAATTGTAGCATATTTTTAAAGATATCAATAACACATCCGTCGGTCAACCTGAAGAAATATCTCATGCAAAATGTACTTACCTTTTGTCCTGACACTCTTGTAATGGAGCACATTACCACACATAAACTGAAAGGTAAACATATGATCAAAACCTGGTCTTTGCTTTCAATATTAATCATAGAATATTATAAACAAAATATTAAAGTCACAGTTTTGCAAAAAGGGCAAAAATAAATGCTCAAGACGATCCTTTTTGTCAATAAGTCTCCATCGGTTCAGCTTGAATTTAAAATATAACTTAAGCTATTGAACAAAAGATTCTATATAAGATAAGATAGGCTTATTTTATTACCAATTCAGGACTCTTAAAAAAGCATATGACAGATATAAAAGATAGTGAATAAAAAATAACATATATATATACATGTTTGTAAATGCTAGAGAATGCATTATAAACTCATGACTAAACTTGGTATCTATTGTTACATGTTACAAGTGTGTAATGATAATAATCTATAATATACCACAAATTCAAATCCATCTCTTTCAAGTTGTTGGTGGCTTTTAACAACATCTGCTACTGGTATAGCCAACATATATCCAAGCTACAAGAGACGATACATATTATATTACAGCAAGTAGATGTTATGGAAGTAAAAGTAACAATCTTTGGTGGGCAGTAACACCATATAGTTGAAGGATTGCTTCATTTAATATAAATCAAAATATGGAGTTCAACGTATGAAAAACATTAAAAGAAGAATTAAATCTAATACAATTTGGCCTTTATTAAATATAAATAAAACTTTCAAAATGAAAATACATACTTTGAAAAAAACTTAAACATGCAAAATAATTTAAAGAACAGTTTCTCCAATTGACAAAGAACAGTTCCTTCAACTGCCAGAAGAATGACTGCAGTGGCTTTATGATCTGCAGAGCAACCAGGGTACTAAGTCTCCAAATCTACTCATTACTCAAGCTCAACTAATATTGCATGCTTTTAAGGTAAAAACACAAAATGTATGCTGCAACTGGACATTTTTGTGTATTAATAGCATACAATTGTAAATAATGGTGACAATTATAGCTCATTTTAATAAATCTTCATAAATATTAAATAATGGTTTGAGCACATGGTCAATTTTTTTAGTGCCATATTCAAGGTATTAAATGATTTTATAGAATAGTATAGAGTCAAAATGATAAAATGAAAGCTGAGCTTGAGTATTGAGTAAATTTGATGACATCATGCCCAGGAAGCTCAATACTCATATCTTGACAGGGTCAAACATAAAATTATAACACAGGCAATAACAATTGCTCAGCATTAAGAGTTCAAGTCAAGGTTCTATAAATAAGACTTCAAATGTGTACTCAAAGTCATGTTAAAGACACCATATTACATTGCCATTAGTCCATAGAAAAAAAAAATTTAAGGAATTTCATTCATTGATGGCGACATCTCCACAGTATTGAAAACTTTTGGGGAATTAAAAGCAACACAGAAAAAAATCAAATACTACCATAGTTGAAATGTTCAAGAGCAAATCAATAAAATGAAATTTGCAAAACATTAACAATTTGATTATTTTTAGCAGTGAACATGCAAAACCTTGAGCTCAAGGTTGTTCTGGCATCACAACCTGACAACCTGATCCTTCACTCTGCATAAACTCTTGTGTCACATTTCCAGAATGCATGCAAATTTCAACAAACCCAGAAAAAAGAAATATGACTCAATTAAAGTCAAATACATTGATACCCTTAATTCACTGACCCCTACAGCCAAAATTGGACTCTCCCATTTCAAAGAATGTTTAGGTCCATTTTCAGAATTCAGGAGTGTATGAATTAAAATCCAAATTTTGTAGTAATTTTACAAGCAATTTTAACTTGCACAATCCCAAATCTTGCACACTCCCAAATTATGACATTAGACCATACTTTTTATTGATTTGGGCAAGTCTAAATGTTACCACAGGGGTTGATGAGTTAACAAAATATTCTACTATACTTTATTCTATGTACAATCATACCTGAGGTAAATAAATTACATTGCACTCTTGTATTTCATCACTTAATTCATGCAATTCCTCCTGTGCAACTTTTGTCATGAAATCTGGTAAGCCATTATACATTCTTTTTCCTGTAAAGGTTTCAAATATTTACAGTGACAACAAAAGTGAATACAAGATGTGTTTGAAAAACATGATGTCCTGAGAGCTTAATATTTCATGAGGTTAAAGAAATCCTTATAACTCTGACATGAATGAATGATGGTCATAATGAAATGTATCCAATATCTTGTCAATGATAAAAAACAAGACTTCAGAATATAGTGAGGGTGGTATTGGTATGAATGAATTAGAAATGATCAACAATTCCAACTTGGTATGAAAAAGCTTAGGGTAAAATACTTTTTAAAGTTGATAACAAACACAGGTTGAAATATCAAGGATGGAATCTAAGACTTTAGAACACAGGTTTTTACTGCTCCAATAAAAAGTTTGAATTCAGAGGTGATATTAAGTCACAGACCTTTCTGGTGAGTCTTAAAACTAACGTAAGGTACACCAGACAATTCTAACTTAGTTAGCAATAAGTCATTTTTCAAGATGATCAGACTTATGACACATTTTAGCAAGAATGCTCATTGTTTTGACATTGGAAACAATGGGTCATTTACCAATAAACATGTAAAATGCACATAATTTAGGTGGTTTAAATACATAAAGGCCAAAATGTTCCACCAGCTATGCACATGAAGAATAACCATAACCTTCTTCGCTACAGGATGATATTTTGTCCAACATTTCTACTGTGTGATGAATGATACAAGAGCTAACTCAATTAACAATTTATAATAAATAATTAAATTACTGGTAGATGGGAGTAATAAACCTTGGCAGGAAGGAAAAATCTGACTGTAACACCAAGTTTGGTAGTTAATCGTTAGCCACCAGTGGCAAATCTCACCAGCCTGCCAGGTTGAGGATGAGGTGTATGGTTTACACCCACACCTACCCTACCTAAAACTACGCAGTTACAGAAACCATTGTCACCTTATGCACCTTCTGGCCTGAGAGAATTAAGGTAAGGTAAAGAATTACAGCATTAATCTGGCTGTTATACTACACTTGTACCTGAAATAGAATTATCACTATAACTTTTAACTTACTTTCATCTAATTCTGCATCAACACCAAATTTAACAACAAATCTGCCTTCAACACCAGTCTTTTCAAAATCTACCTGTAATCAGAGAATACAATGAAAGAAATATCAAAACATTGCTGTATTGTCAAGATAACCCAATCTTTTTAACAGCTTTACCCTTGACACGAGGGTGCTGCATTTCAAATTTATCTGAGTCAATCATGACTTTGTATTCGATAAGAAAGGGTATATAGTATCAACACACAATTACTATTGACCAACCCTTTCAATTTCAATTCAATGAAAATAACATGATAAGAGAAATAGTGAAATTCATATACTCACAATTTTACTAATCAAAGATGCTACTCTCTGTAAATCTGCATTAAAAGGTGCTGAAATCTGTAAAAACAAAAATCTGTAAACAATTTTACATATGCAGATATCTAAGGTTATTTATGGTATTCTGTTTAAAAAATCTTAGAACAGAAAAACAGTGGAGTTTTATTTTATTAATGAAAGCAATTTTTATGTTATTTCATATGATTTATTCTGACCTTTTTAAAAATGTCAATATATTGTGGTAAATTCTTGCAGATATCTCCAATGTAAATGGCATGATAGACTGTCTGAAATAAAAAATGAAAAGGGTTTAATTAAACTACCTGATCAAACTTCTTTTCGATATTGAATGATTAAATTTCTAAACTTCTGTCTGAACCGATTAGTAATTTGGAATAGAACATTATTATATATGAAAAATTCATGATAAACCTGATTGCAACTCCTTTATCTGAAAATGAATTTTACATGTATTCTGAGAGAATACTGGTAAATGTATATTGTGATAGCAAAACTTATTGTTTTCTCACTCAAGTGGAGTTCACACTGATATTATTAAACAGGAATCACCTGAGCTATATATTACCTTGTACAATGTTTGCCAATCTCCTACTGAAGCTTGAGCCTGCATCATTCTAGTTAGAATTCTCTAAAAAAAAACATGAAAGTACACAAAGTTCAATAATGAAAATTCCTGAATAACCTGGTACTGTGTGTGATTATTTCAGGTATATTTATTAAACTTAGTTAAAGGATATCCATCAAAGATTGTGGTTTGCAGGGTCCAAATTCTTTTCTTGCAATTTTTACTTTTTTCAAAATGCTTCCACAAGGGTTTTGTATAAAGTTATGTAAAGAACTCACGGAATGTCTAAGATGGTATAACTTTTCATCATCCCCAGAGATTTGATAGGGGATGCTTTAAAACATGGAAGGGTATTTTAAGAGAAAAGAAACATTTTATAGTAGAACAAAATATAAATACAATTTTCAATTTTATGAAACTCTGTAGAAGAGGACTTTCAAAAAGTGTTTAAACAGTCAAGATTATGAAGAAACTCATTTTTCTGAGGTTATTTTCATGATAGAATATTTGTATGAAACAAAATGAAACACAATAATAATGATAGAATCAGAATTGTTATTTTGGTATGCACTTACTTTGATATTCTTTACATTCTTTAGACAGTTGATTAGTGTAGTAAATGTTTCAATATTGCGGGGATTCAACAAAAATGAAATTGCATCTTGGCGTTGTTTTAAGGCAATCAAATCTCTCAATGGCTGCAAAAACCACAACCTAGAATTAGAAATATTCAGGTCAGCTTCCGGTACATGTTAATCAAGAAGCTGATATGTCACTCATATATAAGAAGTATTATCACAAAAATAAATGTCATTCTTTTCCAAATAACATATCACAAAAAATAAACTTCATCTTTGAATGTTTTTCATTTGGATGGGAGTTGTGTTCATGAAATATGTCATCTTTATATAGCTTCTTCAGTCTGGACCTACTACTCACTGTCTCTAAAAGACAGTATTTACAGTCAAACGTATAGAACTTAAGCTCTAGAAACATTTATTGCCATATTATAGATAAACATAATAAATTTACAAACTGCTTTTTAAAAATTTTGAATAATAATATTTACCTCAACATTTTGCTACCAACCGGAGATTTACATCTGTTTAAGAAGCCTAAAAAATAAGAACAAATAATTAAAATATTTTTACATGTATCACTGAGAAACATCTTTATATTATGTAATCTATAATTTGTAATCAATTTACAAAAACATTTTCAAATTTTCATAATTTAAAAAATGCAGTTTTGAAAAAATAAGACCTGAAAATTCTCCAATACACTGTTAACAATAAAGCTCGAACTAAATCTCTAACATGCAATAAACAAAATAAGACCTGAAAATTCTCCAACACACAGAAAACAAAATAAGACCCCAAAATTCTCTAAATACAATAAAGAAAATTCCTCTGACTAAATTTATCCTCTATGAAACTTACCAAAGAGACTCAGCCCTTCTTTTGAACCGCTTTGTCCAGACTTGTATAAAGATGGATGTGATTCTTTTTTGAAAATCTGCAAAGCACTTGATTAGAAAAATAGAGTAGTCTATTATTGTTTTCTTATACAAATTATCACAGATAATTGCCAGAATTAAGTTTTTAATAACAGCAAAACTTAATCAAGTGTGTTCCTTCAAGCAACTTCTTTGACTCTGAAGTTTTCATTTAAGTTTTAAGTGAATGTCGAATTAGCTGTGTCATGGAGGCCTTTTTATGACATAAAGCGAGATGTTAACCCAACCCGCAGTATCAAAGATGACAAGTGATAAAACGTGTTTAAAGAAAAGTTTAATTCACTAAGTTTAAAATTTCTCTTGATTCATAAAAATGATAAGATTTCACATCTTGGACGTTTTTATGCCATCTGTTGCCTTATTCATATGAGTTACAAATAGATTTAAGATATTTCTCATTCTGATTTAAATTCTCTTTTGTTTATCTTACCTAAAGGTTACATCCTCTACAATGACTTGTTCCTTTCTGCAAAAATGAATTATGGTAGTCAGTGATCTTTTTAAGTTTTAAAATCAGAATGCCTTTTTACATATAAATAGGACTACCCATTATTTAAAAGAAACATCAACAAGAGGCCCAAGAAGGCCTCAGTTGCTCACCTGAGAACCATCCATCAATGTGAAAAGAAGACCAAGAGGAATATGCAAATGTAGGCTGATCTGGCAAAAAAACATAAATATTTTAAATGAGAGAGCTGCCAGGGCCAACATATGCCCCCGAAAAAGGGAAAGCGGCAATTTTGTTGGATTATTGCATGCAATATTGTGATCATGCAATAACGAGAAAGCAAAAAGAAAATCTATCTAACACAACTGTGACCTTGACCTTTGGTGGACCTAACCAGGGTCAATAGGGTTCTTTGTACCCCCCAGAGGAACTTGTATACTAAAAAATCAGCTCCCTAGCATCATGCAATCTAAAGTTATGGTCCGGAAACCAGAAAGTAAAAAGAAAATCTATCTAACACAACTGTGACCTTGACCTGACCCAAAATCTACAAGGTTTTTGGTGCCCTGCAGAGGAACTTGTGTACCAAAAATCAGCTCCCTAGCATCATGCAATCTGAAGTTATGGTCCGAAAACGAGACAGACGGACAGACAGACAGACAGACAGACAAATATGAAATGAATGTATTATAGTGAATGCAAGGGGAGATAATTGAGGAAAATGAATGAAAGTGACAAAGTCTAAAAAGACTTTAAAAAAAACGTATCAAAAATTAATATTTCGATTTCTATGAAAAATACAAACTTATATCATACATTCATGAAGATCACTCAGAAACAATCCATTTCAAATTCATGAAGCAGTTATGGAGAGGAAGATTTTTAAAGAGGGGTACCTTATGGGACCTATTTTGTCCCATCCCAGATCCACCCTGGGGCCGATCTAAGTAAAAACTACAAACTCAGTAGAGGATCTTAAGTACTTGCTTCTTGTAAAGTATTCGCCAAAATTCCTCCAGTGGTTTTGAAACAAAAGCTGATAGTGTGAAAAATGCAACCCCCCCCCCCCCCCCTCATTTTTGCAGTCTTAAGAAATTCATAAAAAAAAATTCCAGAAATTAAATTTTGATAAAATTCTTGCACAAAAACATTTCTTCACCTAATTACAAGTAAAACATATGAAATGAAAGCATCAAAGTGAATACAACTACAAGGGGAGATAATAGAGGAAATTGTGCAAAAATTAATGAAAATGATAAGGTCTGAAAAGACTTCAAAAACTAATATTCTCATTTCTATGAAAAATACAAACTTGACTCATCTTTTATCTTATGTCAACAACCCCTTATCTCCTATTAGAATATAATAAAAACAACAGATTAACACATTTTTTATGATTATAAAAACTATTTTCTGATTTAAAAAATGCATGTGAATTATGGAAATAAACATCCCTTATTTTGTATAGTGTTAAGAACCTACAACTTTTAAAGTGTCAACTTCCGGAACTCTAGAAACCTCTTACTCTTAATACCTCAAAGTTTTTTTGTGGTCTCTTGGACTTTGAGATATTAAGAGACTCCTTTGTGAATATGTATGTGCCTGTGTATGTCTCTCTCTCTCTCTCTCTCTCTCTCTATATATATATATATATATATATAATATCATGCTGTTGACTTTTCATATGAAATATGTTAGTCGAGGGTAAGCGTTTTAGCAAGCAAGGTTCACTGACTTTTATCTGGTAACACAGGATATAATGAAGTATCAGTTGTGATCAATCAATTCAATAACATTTCAATAACAATCAAAGCATTATCACAAACGATTTATCACAAATACTGTGGGTTGGCCTAGATTGTTTTAATTGTAGTGACATCATTTTGTGTCACTGAACATCATTAAAGTGCACACTGATGTGATTGTGCTAATGTCACTGGAGAGCATGAAATATATCAGGCAGGTGTTAACATGCAGCCAATTAACACACACACACACACACATATATATATATATATAATATATATATACAGGGTTTTCCCTGGGATTTTCAAATGAGGAGTCCATGGACTCCCACAACTACAAAATTAGGAGTCCATTTTTTAATTTAGGAGTCCATTTGCAGTCCACTTCAATTCGATCAGAATTAAACTGAATGTCAAATGTGCACTTTTGTTGATAATTACAGACATCCCTATAAACATGAAATTAAATAAAATATAGTTGTTTTAACTTTATTTGAAATCATACAGAAATTTTATATAAAAAATCTATAAATTGTAATACAATTACATGTTTTTAGAAATATAGATGCAAAGTTACTAAATACATGTAGCCTACTAATTGATGCCTCAAATTTATTTATTTGAAAATCATATCTACTTTATCCATTTCAAGTATTAAAGTACTTTATCATATGTAAGATTTACATAAACATTTGTGTAAATAAATCATTTTATATAACCATCATTAGTACTTTCATTATTATTTTTTAATTTCCATAATTCAAATGAAAGTCGGGTTTGGTATCCCTTCTTTAATTTACACTTCCGGAAGAACCCATAAAGTGATGATCGATGTTGTCTTGTTGATTCTAGATCTATATTAGAGGTAAAGATTTTCCTGTTTTATTGTAAATAAAATGATGAATTCAGTTTCTTGGTTTTCTTGTGGAATTGCACTAGACCATAAGAATTAAAAATGGACATGAAAAAGAAGCAAACCGGTAGAAATAGGTCGCATGCTTGGTTTATTTACCCAAACGATCTTAAAAGACATCAAGTATTTAACGCGTCCACTAGGACGCAATAGATCTTACTTTAGGCGTCATTAGGATTTTTACGCGTAAATACGCAGAATTATTGCGTCAGGGAAAACCCTGTATATATATATATATATATATATATATATATATATATATATATATATATATATATGCTTAAAGTATCTAAAACATGTGCATGAGGCCCTACAAAACACAATCAAATCCCTTTTTTATTGCCTATAGAAACTTACAAAAGGTATTCTTCATTTTACAGCTAACAAGCTCATGAGCTGTACATGTAGTTTATGATTTGTCATCTTTATGTACTGTACCTGTACTTCCTGTGGCAGTAAGCATTGATCTTTTTCAATGCTACTGTATTAAAAAAAACTTACAGTGAAAATACTTTTAAATCTAAAACAGGAACTTTGGCTGAGCTTTCCTCCAACTCTATTCCAACTCTCATCTTCTCTAAAAACTTCAGTAGTCCTCCTAAAGCACATATCTATAAAGATATTAGAGGTTGCTATATTTTGAAAAATATCCTGAAATTTTAAGGAGAAACATTTCCATGCTTTTTGCATGAACTTAATTAAAAATATAATATAATAAACAAACAAAATAAAAGCAGTGACACCAAAGGTACACAGCACTAAAACCATGTGAAATGAAAATATGAATTTTGATTCTGAATAGTAGCCTAGGTGAACAGGCAGACTGAGTCCTGGAATGGTATAAATCAAATTCACATTATACATCACTTCATTTGTTGTCTAGTTTTGCGCTGAATACATATTAAACAACCTTTTGTCAGATAAAGCATTTGATCTCAAACAATTACAGCAAGATACAGCATAACATATACAAAAAATAAAACTTGAGTTATCTTCATGAAAATAGATTGATAATTGTCATCTATGATTTAGACAGCTATGCTTGACTGGCAATCAAGATGAAATATGCTTGTTAAACATCAAAGTGTATCAAATAGAAGGTTTAATGTTCCAATTGTACTGAAACTTTCAAAGAGAAATATATTGCTTACCATTGAAATGTTGTCAAATGGAACCAATGAAGACAAAAATATGGTTTTCTCTGATTCTGTATAATGTTTTGGCATTGATGGCAATTCTAAATTCAGAATTCTTCGCTTGGAAATGTCCAAATCAAAAGTAGAAAATAAATCGATATAAATCATCATTTCATTTTCCAACAAAACAATGTCATTATATACAGTGAAACTTAAACGTTTAACCACCCCCTCCCCCATTAAATACTTATATGTTTGCAGTTATGACTAATCTTTCTGGAACTTTGATTAAAAACATTTTTAGATTTTTTTTTCAAAACTACAAGCATTTCAATTGGTTTAAGATACACTTATATACATTTTCATCTAATCTGCAACTGCCATTACCTCAGAACATTTCACTATGAAAGTTTGAATATTACCTTTATAACAATATTCATGCACACTTTATTACCAGGTAAAATTCTTAATTCATATTATATTAATCATAATACTAAATATGTTCATACTGTAAATATATTACTGCAGCGAAACATGTGTCAAATGTGTTCACACAACCTAGAGGTAATATACAGGTAGTGTGTCATATACAGGAACATGTGTTAAATATGTTTACACAACCTAGAGGTAATACAGTACAGCTCAGGTGTTTTGTAGATTTTACACAAAACACAGTGGGCATATCACCTGAAAACACTGGGAATCCAAGTGGTTTTCTGTGTAAATGTTCACACCTTCAAGGTACAGGTATACACCTTGGTGTGATTCATTGTTTATTGATGTCATCCCACTCTACAGGTAATTTACCTGAGGAACAGCACTCAATCACTCAGAGATACTACATGTAACTAGAACACTTTTCTTTCAATGTAAATCAGTATTTTACTCAAATGTATTAAAGGGGTTTAACATGTTTGATGGTGATGTTTTAGCTTATTTTACAGTAAAATTTTATTTTGTAGTCTTTAAAATTTATATTAAATCACAGACATGTAATCTGTCTCTGATTAAACCTAACAAATGAATGATAATTAATTCAAAATTCTTTACAAAGTTTAGTTATTTTTAAATGTACATATCCTGAACTTTAACCTCCTAAATCTTAATAATCCACTAGCTCAAAATAAAATAAAATTAATAATGACCTGTGCAGGTCTACTGAAGAACAATTAACACAAACAAAATATTTGAAAAGTGGTATATCATAATAGAAAGACTTTAGTCTTAATACAGTTGATTTATACTATTGTTTACTTGTTGTTGTTGTTCATTTCTATTATTTTATTTTATTTTGAATTTTGTTTCCAAAACTCTATTGTTATAAATATATAGAAAAACAAATATTGCTTGAAACATCCTCTAATTTATTTTAAATATACATATACATGTTGCAAAATAGCAACAATAACATACTTAAAATGTAGGGGAGGTTGTACGAAGGAAAAATCAAATATATCTATTTTTTTTTAATTACATTGTATGGTCAGTCTCTGTTGCTTAATTAATGATTTCATGTTTTATGTATCTGTTGTTAACTTGCTATTTTATTTATCTATTTAGGGGTTATAGTAAGCAAACTTAATTTGGAATTGATTACTGTAACAAGAGATTAATAATAATTTAATTTGGAAATGCATGTAACTGATACATGTCTAAGTTGCATCAACAATCTGGTTGGATTTGGGGAATTAGAGACAGTGTAATACCTTTAATCTTCAATTTGAATGACATTTCCCAAAACAATAAAAATCACCCATGTGTGAAACCTACCTGTCCATCTCAACCAAGCGACCCTTCCTGACATTCTGTTTTGATAAGACAAGTAAGAAGTACTTGTAACATTTTAAAGACAAAGGACATTGATAATCCGGGTGAACTACATATATTAATTTATTATGATCTATGGAAGTTTTTTACTGATATGTAGCCAACTTTTTAATTTTTTCTTGTATGGATATCCGAAGTATTTTTCAGTTAGAAAATTTAATTGATTAACTTCAGGATACCTGCATAATATTAATAACTATCATAGGTTCTACCTGAAACTGAAGTTGTGTACCCCATGGAGAGAGAAAATTCCTCACATCCATAAATAAGGCCTAGTTTTTGGCGCACCGGTACGAACTTGACTTAGATCTAGATTCTATAATGATGAATAAAATCAGTTAAATCAGTCATCATAATATTTTGGTGAAGGAAGAATACAGATACGTCGCCAAAAGCTAAACAGAAAATGCCGATATTTCCTAATTTTCTCTCGGACTCAATGTTTTTAAATCAGAAAAAAAATACGCCTGAGAAAAAAAAAAAACGTGCTCGTGCTACGGGGTCGGTTATATTCTTCCTTCTTGAAAACAATCTATCTAAAAAATGTCGGGAATCTTCACATTTCAATACAATAAACTGATATTATGAGCCGTATTATGAGCCATTTTCCCAGCGACCGAGTCATGAAACGTGTATGCTACAGCATACATGGTACAGGTAGATCACGTGATCCTTAGAAGGAAGAATATGGCAGTACATCACTCGTAACTTAGAACGACTTTGGCGCGTGGAAAATCGAGTCTTGTACTTTATATTACCAGATATTCGAATGAGCAAAACATAGATGTGATTTAATTTATTAACTCTGTCTTTCTTTCGAAGACAATGATTCTCGGAAGGAAGATGTCGGCGGCTGTTTTACCCAGTCAATACTTGAATGACGGTTGTCAACTTCGGCACATGAAAAGTCGAGTCCTTTATTTTATACGAACTTATAGATGCACAATAAATATATTCAACTGAGAAAACACTGTTATGATTTTTATTTTTGTTGTTGTTGTTGTTGCTTCTCTCGATGACAGAAATCTCAAATCATGACAAGAGTTGAAATAGATCTGTTTTATTCACCATCGGAATGTGGGCCGAAATGTCCTACGTCGGCACATTTATTTTTTTTTATTTACCGAGTAATTTATTCATTATAAACGAAGATAATATATTGTTATAAAATTTCCCCGATTAATTCATTTAAAGTAAATGTAGAGTAGTCTGTTTTCTTTTAACAATTGTATTTATGCTAGTATACACATGGTGTTAATTAGTCCTAGTACGGGTGCTAGCATCTGACTTGTAAATAAGTAAAAACAAAACATGTACACGTAATATCAATAATTTAAAAAAAAATAAAAACACAGTTCCTCAAACTTTTCTTTGCCTGTTAGTAAGACTTATTTTTTGATAGATCTTGTGGACAACAGTTTTACAGGTAGATTATCGATAAGACAAGTCAGTCTTCACGCCTCAGTGATTTTCGCTTCTCTCCCGATGAGATGAGAGGTGCCGACAAGTGTTGGCTCACAATATTTTATGACCCCTTATACACAACCATGGGACAAAAAAACACAGTGTTTTTTCAGATTTTACACAGGGCATCTTCCCACTGTGATCCGTGGAAAAATTACGAAACACGTGAGCCGTACTGTATAGTGTGTCATATACAGGAAAATGAGTCAAATGTGTTTACACAATCTAGAGGTAATATAGTTTGTCTTACAGGTATGTAAACAGAAGCATATTGGTCATGGTACTCACTGTAATCAAGACTTGGCAAAAAGTGTAAAACCTTGGGAGTTTCATTGTTATCTGTATCATAATTGTCTGGTACTGAAGCAGAGAAAAAATGATGATAATAAATATATCAACCATAATACTTGTAACAGTGACAATAATAATAATAATAATAATAATAATAATAATAATAGTAGTAATAATAATCAAATATTGATAATAATGATAAGATTACTTAAAATGAACCTTTGCAGACACCTTCAGACATGTGGTTAATTATATATAATTCACTGTAATGACTAAATGCATTTGGAAGTCTGGATAACAGTAACAGCACTTGTTCTCACAAATATGATCCAGGTTTGATCCTTGGATTAGACAGGGGAGTATTTGTGATGGTATGGTGGTCGCCAAGTTGGACACATAGGCTTTCTCCAGGTACTCCAGCTTCCTCCAACAGTAAGACCCCTTACACCAGCACCAGAGTCAGCTAGAGATGTTTATCAATATGTAAGTTGACATAACGTGTGTTAATCATTGTAAAATAAATAAAATATAAATTTTTGATGCATATGAATGTCAGCAGAGCATGGTATATCAGCACATTGCAGAGTCTGTATTTAACATTTTTTGCAGTATGTTGTATAATACAATAAATGACCATGCTCTTTCTTATTACCTGATCCATGAGCTTGCCACTTAGTTGTCAGAATGTTAGCCCATCTCACATGATCCATGAGCTTGCCACTTGGTTGTCAGAATGTTAAAACATCTCACCTGATCCATGAGCTTGGCACTTAATTTTCAGAATGTTAACCCATCTCGCATGATCCATGAGCTTGCCACTTAGTTTTCAGAATGTTATCCCATCTCATCTGATCCATGAGCTTGTCACTAAATTGTCAGAATGTTAACCCATCTCACCTGATTCATGAGCTCACCACTTAGTTGTCAGAATGTAAACCCATCTTACCTGATCCATGAGCTTGCCACTTAGTTGATAGAATGTTAACCCATCTCACCTGATCCATGAGCTTGCCACTTAGTTGTCAGAATGTTATTCCATCTCGCCTGATCCATGAGCTTGCCACATAGTTGTCAGAATGTTAGCCCATCTCACCTGATCCATGACCTTGCCACTTAGTTGTCAGAATGTTAACCAATCTCACCTGATCCATGACCTTGCCACTTAGTTGTCAGAATGTTATCCCATCTCTCCTGATCCATGACCTTGCCACTTAGTTGTCAGAATGTTAGCCCATCTCACCTGATCCATGAGCTTGCCACTTAGTTGTCAGAATGTTAACCAAACTCACCTGATCCATGAGCTTGCCACTTAGTTGTCAGAATGTTAACCAATCTCATCTGATCCACGACCTTGCCACTTAGTTGTCAGAATGTTAACCCATCTCACCTGATCCATTAGCTTGCCACTTAGTTGTCAGAATGTTAGCCCATCTCACCTGATCCATGAGCTTGCCACTTAGTTGTCTGAATGTTAACCAATCTCACCTGATCCATGAGCTTGCCACTTAGTTGTCAGAATGTTAACCAATCTCATCTGATCCATGACCTTGCCACTTAGTTGTCAGAATGTTAACCCATCTCACCTGATCCATGAGCTTGCCACTTAGTTGTCAGAATGTTAACCAATATCACCTGATCCATGAGCTTGCCACTTAGTTGTCAGAATGTTATCCCATCTCACCTGATCCATGAGCTTGCCACTTAGTTTTCAGAATGTTAACCAATCTTTCGTCTTGTTTGGCATTAATTACAACATCTGTAGGCTCAATACTTCTAAGTACTTGGAAATAGAAAATAACATCATTACTGGTACTTCCAAGAAAAAAAAATTAAAATTTTCAAGAGAACAATATTTCCATCTTGTAATACTTAAAACAAAAAGATGCATTCTAGCATTATCTTCACAAGTGTTTGATTAAGCATACATGTACACATTATTATCTGCAGTTGTTGCCTTGTCCCTAAAGATCAAGGGGAGCAGGGTCTATTAAAGTAAGGTTTGCATGTTCGGGAGAAATTGTTTTTTCAAATATTGTACACAAATGAGATACCACAGATGACAGAAAGGAAAGCTCTATCATAAAATGAAAATTTATTGAAAATTGACCATTCTGTTTTCTTGAAAAATTGGTGAAAAAACATGAAAAATAACAGTTTATCACAATCTATGTATTTAATTATTTTTTTATCCAAAGTTATCAAAATAATGAAATTAATTTGTCCAAGTGTTCAAATTATTGCATATCACATGAACACAATGTTAAATCTCATTTGGTAAAAATGTACATAATAATGAAAAAATACCTCATTTTCACTCTAATATCTGAAATTGAAATGGTTGCAATGGCCACAAAAAATATAAAAATGACCCCTTTACACGTCCAACATTTCTATTAAAAAGTAATATTACAAAGACATGATTATTGTCATTAATATAAGCAAATAAAATTCATATGTCACCGACTCCATTTCCATGGAAATGTGCTATAAATTGCCACTCTTTAAATCAAAAGTAATTACATTTTGCAATATTTTAAGAAAAAATCAAGAATTTAAAATATTGTCCTATTGAAAAGCACAAAAAATCTGCATTATTAATGTCTGAATAATACTGAATGGTACATACTTGCTTACAGATTCCAAGTTGCTTTTTATTCCTCGAATCATGAAATAAAATTTATATTTCCACAATTACATCATCATCATTAGAGTGAATGAATGTCACTGGATTGTCTCGCTATAAATAAAAATTATGATTTCCTGACATCCAGGGGATAAATACGAAATCTGAGATTCAGTGTTTACAATCCAAGGCAGGGGGAGGGGGCACAGGACATGATCGGTATTTGCATAAGTGATGATAAAAAAAAAGAAGAAATAGACACTTTTTCTTTCAAATGAATAATGATTTGAACAAATTCTTCTCTGTGAAATTCCATTACTTGTTGTAAATGAAACATTATGACTGTATATTTTAAGGTGAAAATAACGAAGAAAATTGTATTACACAAACAATGTATTGTACCACGACCAAAGTTTAATCTTACATTATGTAAATCTAAAAAACATATGCTGTTAATGCAAATGTCTAAATGGCTCTCGAGTAGCTTACTACAATAAATATACCACATGAATATTTTTGTTCATAAATGTCAATAAATGGAATTTACATTATTATAACTTTTGAACAAGTACTGTAGATATGGAATATAAACGGGAATTTCGTCAGCTATTTATAGCACCATATTGAAGCTAAACAAAATCATCAAAATATTTACTCCGCAGGGACTTGAACTGTCAGCCTATAACATGCAATGGATTAAGTGGTAAAAAGAAAGTGAAAATTTTCAATGTATCCAAAATCTACACTGGAAATACAGAAAGTAAACATCAAAGCGGACAGTAAAAATCACGAGTGCACAAAGTGACAGTCTGCTACTGCCACAATCTTTGAGAGTGTATTACTCATAAAGGAACCGATGTTATTGTGCTTGTTGAAGGTAATATTAAGAAGGAAAAAATAGTTAAGTATTTGATGAATTTTTATGACCAGATGTGGCTAAGGGTTTTAGAAATGCCATGTATATCCGAGGATGATAACTGTTCTGTGAATCCATGTTTCGGGAGAGTCTCAGACCTCTCACGGCATGGTGGCTAAACTCAGACTCTACCGGACCTCAATATTATAAAACAAATATGGAGAATACTTTAAGTTAAGCTATGCAATCATTAGGACTATACCGCATACATCAAAGTTTTGGTCATAGTTGTACAGGAAATCTCAAATATCATTACTTCTCAATATATTCAGGACATAGATTATAAAAATTATAGTTGTACAACATTGCAGATGGCTACTATATAGTTCATGGCCCAACACTGCCAACACCAAGACGTCATCAAATGTAATTTTTATGAATGGAACTGACGTCATCAAATAAGGTACAGCACCAACTTTTGTTTAAAATACGAGTTATCTCCCTGTATGTGCAAACCTTACCTTAAGTCTCACCTTTTATTCCCCTGTTCTAGATGCTACATAATAGATTTGAGGATATGGGAAAGTTGAAATATTTTAAAAGTTTATGACAAACAAAGGACACTTGTCAGACATATATAATAAAAGGTCAACTGAGTAAAATGGTTGACTCAGTAATTCTAAAAAAAAATCCAATTATGGTACCTTTTCTCAGATATGTGAAGTCATCTGTTTCGATGGTATCCAGCATCATATGTATCTGTGTCGATTCCAATTCGTAATAGGCAATTCCAAGATTTCCATTATGCCAAAATATACTCATATAAATCTAAAAAAATATATTAAAAATTCCTAATCAGTACTATACCAATACGTGTAATGGTGGGGAGTTTCATTGCTGCTTTTTCACAGAATTTATAGTATCATCAAACCCCCACACAATGTTTTAAATAAATTAATAATCTTAATTGACATTATATCTCTTCCCTTATCAAGTGCTGCTGTGTCCATCGTTTGACACATTATTATATTAAATTCCCCTATGGCTTGCAAGGCAAAGTGGAATTTATTCCCTATTTTTACATTAAAATTACATTAGAGAATTTTTATGTTGAGAGTGTATCAATTATAACAGCTTATTGTTGACCATGCATATCTGTCATGAAGACTTATTTGTTTACCATGCATATCTGTCATGACGGCTTATTATTGGACCATGTATATCAGACATGAAGGCTTATTTGTCGACCATGTATATCAGTCATGAAGGCTTATTTGTTGACCATGTATATCAGTCATGACAGCTTATTTGTTGACCATGTATATCAGTCATGAAGGCTTATTATTTGACCATGTATATCAGTCATGAAGGCTTATTTGTTGACCATGTATATCAGTCATGACGGCTTATCATTTGACCATGTATATCAGTCATGACAGCTTATTATTTGACCATGTATATCAGTCATGAAGGCTTATTTGTTGACCATGTATATCAGTCATGATGGCTTATCATTTGACCATGTATATCAGTCATGACAGCTTATTTGTTGACCATGTATATCAATCATGAAAGCTTATTTGTTGACCATGTCTCAATGTTTGTATTTAAGAAAATTAGAAAAAGTTGCAAGTGAAGACAAACAAACCCAGTATATTGGGCTAATTGACCATTGTCATCAAACTCACCTCCAAGTTTACTGCTTACAACAATCAATAAACAAATAAAACAAAAACAAAATTGACATATTATCAAGTTTAAACAGATGTTTTAGTTATTTGGTAATGTTGATAGTGGTGTAAGCATATAACATATCTGTGAGTCTCCTAGTTCTTATCATTTTCTTATTACATAGGCGGGGCAGAGTGGTTAAAGCATGGGACCTAACCGTATATCATGTTTCTCACACCTAGTCAGGAAAGGCTCAAGTACCTATCACTTGTACGTGCCTAAACTCACTTTGTGGTAAATTTTGCCTGTTTACTTTTGTATGGAAACAGTGGACATAAGGTTATTGTGATCAGGATATTTCCTCCAGTAGAAATTGGCCACCACCATGTATTAAAGTTGGACATAAACAAATTTAAAGGAGGCAAAAATACAAAAAAAAACCTTAATAAATTAAAACAGCATAGAATACATAATTGATAGGGAAAGGTTTCCATAATTAAGGGGCTCCTTTTAATTATAACATGCTAATGTTCTACATTTTGAATAAACACACAAACTTTGCCCTCATAAGCTCCCTCCCTTATCACTTATAGTTATACACAATCTCAAACAATCATCTTGATAATTCTCTGATTAATAATATATCATATTGAGAGTATTTTGATATTTAATAATATATCATTTCTTTATTTCTTACAAATTTCACAACAACAAAAATGATTACATGTAATTTCCATGGTGCTTTGGCAACTTTGAAGGAGAACTGTTAATGTGAATAAGCCTTGGGCATCAATATATGGTATGTTGGAATCTCCAAAATCAAGAAAGCCAAGATAACAAAATTTCAGCATTATGATTGCAGAATTATGAAATTTGTTATGTCATTTATATTTCAAAATCAGTGAGTAAGTTATGGCCAAGTCATTAGCGACATTTAACTCATCAATCCCTGAAAAACAATGTACTCTTCTATAAATCAATAACTTAGACCAGTCCAAATGTGTCTTTAGGGGTGAATAAGTTTATCATCAAAAGTCTTTTTTTACTTTACTTAAGTAGCCAGCTAGTACAAGTCATTACATCAGCAAAATGACATTGATCTGTCATTAGCAAGGTACCTGAATAACTAGATGATCACATATTATATTGACAACACTTCTCTTTCTCCTTGTTTACTTCCTCACCTCAGTATATCAATAGGAAACAATGTGGAGTTTTCAATTTGATATAAACACTTGGGGAATGACGAGGGATTTCCTTTTTGTCTGGTTGCACTGTCATCTCTGATAACAGCATAAACCAAGTGTAAATAAACTCAAATCAGTATCCTGTTCCAGAGGTTAACACCACTTGAAGTTGTTGTCTAATGCAGGAACTAGACGGACATTGCATGGAAAACAAATCTTGAGCTTAAAATGTTTAAAATTACTCAAATGTATATTACTTGTACTATCATAAATAACAGTGTTAAAAGTTAAGTTTCAGGAAACCATGGTATAACTATATATGTTGGGCAAGGACTTAATAAGAGGCCCACGAAACCAACCTTCATAGAAATCTAACATCAAGAATCCAACAGATGAATACAAATAAAATTGATTAACTATTTTTTTTTTACCTCTTTCCAATAATCATAAGAACAAATAGATAAATGAAGAGATTGTCAGACATTAGGATGGATGAATGGCTGGATGAATGGATGGATGGATGGATGGATGGATGGATAGATAGATAGATAGATAGATAGATAGATAGATAGATAGATAGATAAATACATAGATAGATACATAGATTAAATAGATAGATATACAAGACTTATTTCTAAAGGGGAAAAGGCTAGTAAACTGAAAAAAATCAATGGCACTTTATGAAAGCATATACTGCAGAACTTTGGTGAGTCAAACTTCAATGAGTCGAATTTCTCCTGAATGTTTCAGCCCTTAATTTTCTTTAAAAACATTGAAAATCTCAATAAATAATTTTAAGTCAAACTTAACATGTATACTAAATTAACACGCAGCAATCCGTCTTCTTTTTCTCATAATCATTTAATGTTTTTATCTATGAAAATTAAGTTACCGGTTATACCATCATTAAATCATAAAAGATTATGAACGTTTATGCTTTTTATGTCGTACACAGACTAAGAACCTTTGACATTCACTGTATATACAAATTACTGTATATGGTTCTTGGTTACCACTGAACGAGTCAAAAGAGCACTGATGTTTCAAACTAATCTAGGTGGTCCCTTCATCTTCATCTCATTAAAGATTTACAATATATTATTTCTGGGATTTGTTTGTTTTATAACGTACATGGATGCTAGCTCATATATTAGAGGTACAGACCAGTGAAGCTACACTAATTAAGAACACAGATTACAAGTCAATATAAAATGAGGAAGACTTTGTAGTATCTGTTTATCAAAACATCAATCCATGTATATAAGGAAATATATCATCTAGAATAAAGCAAATCCAGTGCTTCATTGACTGAAGCTGATCTAAAACATGTCAACATAATTACTGTTGACCTTTATGTATAACCTCTATAACATGTGATATATCCTTTCATTTTGATTATTCATTGTGATAAGCAAGTCTGACAAATACTAGTGTTTTTGAAGGGTTATGGCTATTAATACTTTAGGGTGTGTGATTTGAAAGGTCATGAGGGTGTATATATGAATAAATCAACAAGTATTGCATTAAGACCCCCAAAAAAGTTAATTTGGTAATTTCTATTATCAATCACTTAAGTCGAGATAAAAATAAAAACAAAAACATCTGTTAAAAACAAAACACTGACCTTATTACACTTACTATGTACAGTATGTAACAAACTGCTCCATGCTGATCACTCAATGGATTTGTTTGTTTGTTTGTTTTATTGTTGTTTAATGTCCCACTCAAGAATCTTTCACTCATATAGAGACGTCACCAAATGCTGGTGAAGGGCTTCAAATTTTGGCCTATGCTCGGCATTTATAGCTATTGAGCAGTGAGGGCTCTTTTTAACGTGCCGACACCTACTGTGGCATGGGACCTGGTTTTGACTGTCTCATCAGAACTGATCACTCAATGGAGAAGAGACACAAGGAATTACATGCCACTTTGACATATTAACTTAACCCACCCCCACACCACCCTTTTCATTTTTGGCTGATTTTCATGACACTTTATATAGTGGAGCCCTTTAGAGCAATTTGACTTTATAAACAAATTATGGATAAGATATTCACACCTGTGCATCATACATCAGATTATCCACTTCTCTTCGGTGTACAAAATTGATATCTCTCAATTCCATGTTATCATTATCTCCATCATTTGCCTCATCCATCTTCACCAGAGGTAATTAGCTGCACCAAACAGGAATGTGAGAAGGTTTTGGATCTACTTTATCACTCGACAATCAGTATTCAGTGTTAATGGAAGAATCTGAAAGCAAACAAAATACACAGAGTTATGCTTTTCCCTGACAGTTTTACTGATATAATAAAAAAGAAGGCATTGTGTACAAATTATGAGCTATATGAAATTGAATATATCCAGAGATTCTACAATAGCAAAATTATTTACATCTACAAAAATATCAGGTTATGATAGTTTCAGGATACACACCCACACATTTTAGGCCTACATCGTATAAGATATCATGAAATAACAATAGACCCTTTTTACACAAATGCCACCCTGATACTGATTCCCATAAATCTGGCAACATTATCAGTGATTGATTTTCCCATGTTATTTTGTGGGAATCTGTATTATTTTGCTGTCCAATGTAACAAGACTGCAGTTTATCGAAAAAGGGTCCATAACTTTTGCAAAGGATTACGGTAAATGGGAAGTTTTATAAATATGATTTATTCATAATTGTGGTATCAATGGCAATTCCCTTTCTCTTTTTTACAATTTATCCATCAGCCATGATAGAAAAAAATCAATGAATGGGGTTAACTACTTAAATTAAATGATTTCCAATGAAGATCATGCTTCCCTTATCCTTTAATCTTTTACAGTTTCTATTTTGCTATTACAGATTCCACCTTTTGTGTGTATTGCTTTTCTATTCTTTGTAAGTCTATGAACATGGACCTAATTCATCTTCAACACATACATATCTGCATATCAATCAATGAATATTAAATAATGTCTTTATTCATCAAAAGTAATTGAAAACCACAGAATTAAACTGCATTCATGAAATGTTTAAATGACAAAAATAAAATAATTGTATAACTACATAATTGTATAACTAAATAAATGTATAACTACAGTGTATATCAAATAATAACAATGATATATCAAAATAGCAAAATTGACACCAAATTTTCATATAAACTGGTAATGAGTATTAATCACATACATTTTACAAGTAATACACATTTTCTTTCTTTATTTTTTTATTCTTTATTCTATTTAATTTTATTCTTATTGAGGTTGAGGTAGGGTTTTTTCGGTGTTTTGAATTACAATGAAAAATCAACTCAAAGCAAGACATTTTTGCCTCTTACACTGTCTATCTATTTTACTTTTCAATATAATGGAAAAATGACAAAAAAGGACAAAAAAAATCAACTGAAAGGGGAAATAACTCCAATAAACATTGACCTGACAATCTCAGCCTTTTGTATCAAACATATTTTTTTCTTAAAACTTTTCCTCTATCTATAATACTTTTCTAAAAAAAATAGCTAAAGGCAGTTCTGTGTGCCAAACATTTTTATTCCTTATCTTTCTATCTATCATAACTATATGTACATGTATTGACTATATCTCTGTAGATTTTGCATTCCAAACATTTTGCTTTACACTTTCTATCTATTTATTAAAATTTTCAAAATAAAAGGCAAAAATTGTCAAAGACATGAAATTTTCATATACAAAGGGAATTTATTATAGTTTTAGTTAAAAACAATTTCGCATAAAAGGCGGTAATAACTCCCAATAGGAAACCATATGACAATTTCCGCCCTGTTTACTTTTTGTAGATCGGTGTGTGCCGAACATTTTTTATACTTTAACTTTTCTTTATCTACATATGTACAGGGTATAATACTTATAAGGATTATTGTGGTCAAGTATGATACATTGAATACAAAATAATTTCAGTAGTTTCAGAGGAAATTATTTTTTCAAATAGTTTACACTGATGGATGATGCACCAGATGATGATAGACATGAAGTGCTGGCAAAAGCTCATATGGACCTAAAAATTGGTCCAATTGAATTGTAAATGCATGGTATATACTGGCCTTTAGGAAATACAATCATTTCTCATCAAAGGTTAAGAAAAATACACAGTCATAAACTGATAAAGGGATGCAATGTTTCTATAAACATACATTCAAGGAGAAAACAAGTACATATGTATACATATTTCATTAAAACTAAAATCGAGCTCAACTTCATGTTAAGAAATATGCTTTAATCATTACAAGAACAAATTCCGCACATCTTATATCTATTGAATATTCATTAAAAGGTCACATCTTATGATTTAAGATCAATTCTGAATATGATAAAGAGAACAAGATATGACATCTGATATAGAAAATCTTTATATCAGGTAACAATTATGACTTTACAGACTTTGAAATCAGTTTATGATCAGTATATTTACATATATTAAAGACATAATTCTAAATAAATATGTACATATTAGCATGTCAAACTAAAAATAGAATACTTTACAGATATAGCATCAGAATTATGGATTCATGAACACAAAAGATTCAAGAAAACTCTCATAACTTTTGCTTTCTCTAATATATTGTATATACGGTAATTATATAAAGCCGGACAGACACAGCAATCAACCAAAGACCAGTAATACTCATAAAGCATTGATTGCACAGAACATCTGAGAGATTGACTGCATAGTACTTATATTATGGATTGTAACTTTGACATTTGAATTTTACAAATTCTGAGGATGCAATAAAAGTTGTTATACTATTTGTAAAAGTATGATAGTATGTTTGTCAATATAATTAACAAGAACAAATTCTTTGAATTCTGTTCATATGTAATCCTGTACTAAGACCTACAATTATGCTCACACTTTCATTTCTATTTCTTGAAAAAACTGTGATTATATAATTAAATACAAAACATACCTAGTCTTTATAATTATTAGATTTTCAAAATTGCTTTGTTCAGTATTCTAGAACACGAGAAACTGAAAACTGGCTAATTATTTTCTAAAAGTATTTTATAGTTTGTAAAGTTTTTCTTTTCAGAACAAATAGGCCTATAAAGATTGATAAATCTTAAAGAAATATGGTGACCAGAGGCCAGAGGGCAAAATAGTCAACTCCTTCATTTAAAGAATAAATTTAACAATATGGTATTACAATGTAGGTAATAACAGAAATTTTGCAGAAATTTCTCTTTGTTGAATATTGTTTGCAGATTCCTGTTTCTTCATATACATGTATGTTAGATTTTTAGTAAACATCAAAATGAAAAATATATATGATAATACATAATGTAATACATTTCTTATTTATACTGAATTATTTGTTGATCATTTCAGTCTGATTTATTCATACATGCCAAGTCTCACCTATAAATGCATATCTCCCCCTTGAAATTTTTTAATTTTCTTATTAATTCTTACTATAATTTAAAGTCCCCCATTAGATTGAAAAATCTCCCCCATGAAAAATTTTCAAGGTTGCAAGTATGTTTATTTGGTGTTACAGTTCTTCCCATCCATTATAGCTTTGGAAACAATTTTGAAATGAGTCAAAATGAATTTTGATGACACTGAAAGGGGGAATAACTCTTATTAAAAAAAATGAGAATTTCAAAGCTAAGTAGATTTGTTTTGTTGATTCTCTGCTCCAAAATTTTTCTTGTATGTCAAACCATTATCCCAGAAACGAATCTTTATGGATGTTTGATTCAACTACATATAAAATTTTGTCACTGCACTGGAGCTTTAGAAGAAAGTTTTTTTTTTTAAATATTCATGTTAGATTAAATTGACAAGGCAATAGCTAATACAGTGGAACCTGTCATTGGACACAACTCTAAAAAAAGACCACCTGTCTTTTAAGACCACATTATGGAAACCACTTGGTTAAATAATCCTTTTAATAAAACATGCTTTTTAAGACCACATTTCAGTGGCAAATGGAAATGGTCTCTCAAGACAGGTACCACTGCATTACCTTTTGAGACCTATGGGTAACACTTAAAAACAATCACCATAAAGTTGGATAAACTGCTTACTTTAGAATATCAAAATCATTTGTGTTCAGTCTCTAAGTATCTGTTGTTGATGCTTTTAATTTTCTAATAGTTGGCTTTTTTTAAATCATAATATCTCATGATTCTAATGTCAGGCATATTTGGAATGACTTTGAAAAAACAGCCTTATAATATACATGTAATGATCATATAAATCAAGGGAATTTTTTTTTCAAAACGTTTTTTTGACAATGGACAACAAAGATTGATAGATACCAAGTAATATAACAGTAAACCTTTTCAAAACAATTCAGTATCAGCAAATGTATCATTATTTGTGTTAAGACATTATAGGAACAAACTTAACTTTAAAGAATATTTATGTAAAAAAAGCTCCCACACATAGGATTTTTCCTTTACGCATGTTTTCTGCATCTCCGACACATAAAATATTTTTGGGCACAAAATGAATAAAACTGAGTCCCTGAGGACCACAACAATGCTGTATAACTGAAGCGATTTTGAATCTGGGACTGGAACAGGTATATTTTTGTTCATTATTGGGATATATCAAGTCACTGTTACTGAATGGCACTCACAATTTTTTGTTGAGACTCACAAATATTTATCTTGTGGGTCTAAGGGACTCATTAAAATTAAAACCTTACACACATATTTTGTAATTTCATTTAGTGATTTACTTGCCATTGCCTCTGAATGAAACATTAAAAATTGTTTTAAGATAAGCCAACCCAATGCCAGTTCAATATTTCTTTGTCACTCTTGCAAAATACTACAATATCTTAAACAGTAAAGCAAAAATTGTAAATGAAAATGAAGGAAAAATCACTTCAAATAGATAATCAAATTTATACTTAATGTCAGTTTTGGTAACTTATTAACTTTAACCCTAGGATTCTGTGAAGCGTTTCACAGGAAGCAAACTTCCTGACATATTTGATAAACAAAACTAAGCAAGTAAATTCCTGTGCATACTTATTTGAAGGACAAGATTTGTTCATTCCTATAAACTATTAAAATATTTTACATATAAATAGTAAAGTTCTTTCTGATCTCATGTTACTACTCAGAAATATACAGAATGCTTTGTTATTATCAAGTTGTGAATAAGAGTTTCATGGTCAAGTTTTATCTCCATCAAGTTAACAGAAGTATGTCCACTAGTGTTTCGTGGTAATATTACAAATTATAAGAATCATTTTGCTCTGCTAGAGACTTAATTCATATTAATGAAATAAATATTTAATAAAAACTAAATTCATAAAATGTTCTTTGAGCAACTTGAGCAGATTTGTCCATACCAGTTTAATTTGATGTTGTTGTATTGTTGTTTAGCGTCTCATTCAAGAATCTTTCGCTCATATAGAGACGTCATCAAATGCTGGTGAAGGGCTTCGAATTTTGGCCTATGATCAGCACTTACGTCCATTGAGCAGTGAGGGTGCTACTCTGACACCTCAGTTTTTACTGTCTTATCTGAAGGACAGGAAAAGCCAGCAGCCTCTGCCAAGGCTTGAACTTGTGACCTCTGGTTGCAAATTGAGCATTCTACCAAGAAGTCATGACCGCTCTCCAGTTTAATATTTAATACTGCCCAACTCATCTCAAGTATTATTACATATTGAACACTAAAAGTAATGGTTTATTTTTTTAGTCTTAAAATTATATCATTACATTTCCAGCAAAAACTAAAGTGCCACAAAATTAGACATATGCAACAAACCTTAGTCAAATGAAGTGTGGGTTTCCTTTTCAAGATATTTTGTCTGTTACTTACTATAAAACAATAAAAACTATACAAAAAAGAACTGTGAAGTGACTCCACTCAATAACTTTTCAGTCTGGTGGGGAAGAGAACCCAGTTAGAATATGCATCCAGGAAGAGAACACCACCAGCCTTCAGTAGGTAAACCGGCAATTTTTCTCAAAATATCAGCTTAGGTTCTATAGGGTTCAAACCTTCACTCACAAGAGGCAAGAATTCATGGTTTAAAGTGTGATGCTCTAAACACTTGGCCACAGAGGTACAACAATTACATCAGAAAGGTGCCTTGAACAAGAAAGTATTATTGTTGTCATTGTAGATTCATTTTGTTTTGTTTTTGCTTAAAAAACAACAAACATACATTTATGTTCTATTGCAGTGGTCACGTTACTATATAAATCATATATTAACACTTGATGCTATATGAAGTGTTCATTTTATTTGGTGATTTGAATACATGTATATTAGTTTTAATACTCCTTGGTACACATAAACTTCCTTAATATTTTCAATTAGTATCATTAAACATAAATACAAAGTAATATATAATACTGAAATTCATTATGCAGAAGTGTTGTCATATATATACAAATAAAAATTTATGTGCAAACTAATGCAGTTATCTTTTTTTTCAATTTGACAGGTACAAACTCTGTGTAACACACATAAATCAAATGACTGACCTTTCAGATCAGTCATATATGTCATTCAGGGGAATATTCTAAATATTTTCCAGAGACTATACACTGAATATAAGTACAAGCCAATGACTGCTGTGCACTCACTCCAACTTAACACAACTGCAGTGCAGTAAACTTAATATGAAGTATTCTCCATTTAAACACTTTTGCTAGCCATATCAAGATTAATTGTTAATGATAATATAACACAATATATTTATTGTATATGTATACATACATGTATTACTGACTCCTTACCATAAATGATATACAGTCGGAGTCCTTTATAACAATCAACCTCATTGGCGTCGGAAGCAAGTTGAAAGTGGGGGGGCTAAACAAACTTAAAACATACACACGCCAGAAACGTCTGGGGGCTAAGCTCCAATTTTCAAATTTCAAACCCCCTCTAGCCCCCCCGGTTCCAACGCCTATGAAACTTATTCTGACAATTTTGACTACCTACAGGATTTTGTTGAGTACATATGTACATACAATGTGATGTACATAATGCTATTTATCATCAATATAATGGAATTTGCAGCTTCTGACAGTGACAGTAAAAAATTTATTTTAAATGTACATTTTATTAAATTATTAATTTTTTTATTCAAAGAATGTACTTTCAATGGAATATACAATTATAGATGATACTGAAATAATCAATATGATATTGTGCAGACTTCAAGTTCAAATAAACTTGATTTTATTAATTGGCTACCCAGTACCTGCATCACTATGATCTCTTAGCCACAGTTAATTGCTAATTGCAGTGTATTTCATTATATGAGCAAATTCATTACAAGGACAGTCTTCAAGGGATGAACATGGTCATTGTAAAGAGGTTTCACTGGTAGAAATGTACTGCTGTTAAAACTTAGTCAGGAAGTACATGTAGCATGGGTAACCTGGATGTAAACCACAATTCCTAATATTAAAATGTATCTACATTCTCATTCTGAACAGGATAAATTAAAAATCATTTTTGTACTGAAAATAAATTGCCCATCAACATGTACATGTAATAATATCATCTGCTTATTCACAGGTGCAATTTTAACAAATGATAACAGGTTTGACTTGACATACCAGTACTTATTGAATGCAAATACCCAAATTTCTGAATTATCCTTAAGCAAGGCTCAACAATCAGGTTTGTCTGGTTGTCCATGACAAGTCCATTTTGTGGTCAGACAATTAGATGTTATTTCACTCACTTGTCCAAAAGGACAAGTGAAATTGTAAATGATAAAAAATTGATTTAATAAAGATTTAAACAAAAAATAAATTCATTCAATGGGTACACTCGATTTTTGGACAACTGATTTTTGCATTTGAACAAGCAGATTTCAAAACTACCTGTCCTGCAGGACAATTGGAATTTTTTATGATTGTTGACCCATGCCTAAATTTGTCTCAAGAATATGAAATATGTATATGAATTATGATGAACTGTATCATGTCCTATATTACTGTAGGAGTTAATCTCTAAACTTGAAATGACCAAACACACACCCAGGTGAAATTAAACATGTGTCAAAAGTTGGGTATTTCTGAGTTATGTAAGTATATGTACAACATCATTTACATGTATTATGTAAGCCTAAGGTAACATTATCATGGATCACTCCCATATCTACCATGGTTAGATCTAATATTACAAGGTAACCAAACCATGGATCATTCCCATTCTGTACTAGACTAGATTCAATGGCACTAGAATAAACTACTGTAAAATTAGCTACAACATGCACACACATGCAAAAAATACATGTATCCAGTCACTATTATTTTCCACTACATGTATATACACTGTATTTCATATAAAACCACATTTTTATATTCTGAAGCTATTTTTTATTGCATTTCAATAGAATATTCACTATTTAACAGAAAATGTTTTAAACTTTCACTGATTTTTGGATGTAATTTTTCTAATTGATCATTTCATTTTCACCATTAGAAAAAGAATTAAATAGATCTACAATTTCATTATTTTTATTTTTTATTTTCTGAATCAGAAATTAAAAGATTTATTTATAATAAAAGAAAGTTTAATTTTTGTGAAGAAAACTCCCTATGAGGCTAAAAAAATTGTGACATCTAATTCTGCCCCAAATTTAAATTACAAAAATTATACAAAAAACACTATATCGAATCTAGTCTATATGTAGACTCACAAATCTTAATAACCTACAAAAGTAAAAGGTATGCCACAATTGAACTAATAATCTAGATCTACTGCCGTGTAGTCTACTAGACTACTGGGTCATTTCAGTGGCGTAGGAAGCAAACCAAAAGTGGAGGGGCCAAATTTGAAAATGATTTTTCCAGTAAGAAATTGAATTGTTTTCATGTGCTTTTTGAAAAAGGTGGGTGTTTTTTTAGGCTGGTGACATGAAATTATACTTATTGTGATGCATTTAAAGTTTGAGTGGGTGTATATTTAAAATTGATTCGCCAAGTGAATCGAGGCACGAAAATTTTGGGATTTCTAAAAAAATGTTCTGGCTTTTCATGGAAAAATTAAAGGTTTTAAACTTATTTTATCAACTTTATGGGCACTACATGTATACCCGCTCACTACACAAATTTAAACAAAAGTTAATTATATTCGGCAATCAGAGCGAAATGCAAAAATTTTGATGTTTTAAATTTTCTGACTTTTTATAGAAAAATTGAAGGTTTAGAGCTATTTTATCAACTTTAGGAGCCCACTATCCCTTCTCACTGCGCAAAATTTCAAGTGTTGGATTAATTGTGAGGCAGTACTTCATTGGGGGGGGGGGGTCCTGTTTTACACATCTAATAGAAACAATTTAATTTTCATCGCTTTATCATTAAAAATATTTCGTTTCTCTAGATTCCAGACACAAAATCACCCTTTCCTCATGGCCCAGCTGGGTATGTTTCCCAGAAATGTTCAATTTTTAAAGGCCAGAGAGTTAATGATCACATAGCTACTCATTCTGGCCAAGTATTTCATGAAATTGATAGACATATCAAGGATGGGGGGGGGGGGGGGACAAATGTGCAAATGGTGCAATCATCATGCGTAAAGAATTGGATGGATGTCACTGATGATAAAATTTTCAGATCTTTAGCTGATAATAACACAAGGGAAAAATGTATACATTTTGATCCAATGCAAATTTTGCTGTTTACAAATGGATTTATATTCATACATGCTGAGAAAACACTAAAACTAAAATATATACAATGATATGTAGCCTTGTAGGGCAAACCAAATCCAAAATACACATACAAAGACAGGGTGGATCCAGGATTTCAAGTTAGAGGGAAGGAAGAGTATTATATATGTCTTTGCCAAGCGTAGTGAGACGCAAAAATTTTGGTAAGCCCTAATTTAAAAGCTCTGGGAAGCCTTTTGTCTGGATTCCAAACGTAATGATAATAAGAAAATTGTATGTGTAAAGTGCCCCCCCCGGTTCCTACGCCTTCCAGTGTCAGGCCTAAAAGTTAGTATAGCACTTTAGCCGCTTAGGCCCACACTATCATTGGTTACAGAATGGGTTCGGCCAACAGAATGGAATACTCATTTTTAGGCCCAGTTTGGGGTCTATTTTCATTTGAAATGGATTTACTCTTTCATGTACACATAACTTAAGTCATAAGTTGAGAACCGGTGTTGTCAATATGACGAGTAAATACACACGTTCTAGATCTACTGTTACTGTAATGGCGATAATTATAAAAAAAAAAAAGAAGGTAAAACTGAAACAATCATTAACTGAACGACTCAACAAGTCAGGTGACCACCCTGTCCGCACCCTTCAAGAATGGCAGTCAAAATAAAGTATTTCGAAACGATTAACATAGTCACATTGTGTATTTTCTGTCATGCCATCTGTCTAAAAATATCGTATGATGTATTGCGTATTTTTAGTTATGGGAAATTGGGCGGAGTTTAGACTGGGCTTTCCAACTTCGAAGCTTAAACATATCACCTACGTCATTCGTGTAGTGTGGCAAAACGGATATTCGTACATCCCATAATTCGATTTTACCATTATCCAATGAAAATCTAGTGAATGTTCTGGAGACAGTTCGTGGTCTTTCTTAACTTTACATAGTACTTTTCAAAATTATGGTAGAAATCCGAAAAGTTCGCATGAAAACAAAGCATGTAATCGGTCATTTCTAACCAATCGATTTTAAGGAAAATGATGTCATTCTATTTTTATCTCCTGAGTCATATTCGTATAAATAGGAGTGTAGTAGTAAGTATACGTTCAAAAACTATTCAACGTTTATACTGTACGTTAAGAAGTGGTGAGTCATAAGAACTAACAAGAAATACAAGGCACAAAATTGTGCGCTTAATCATAAGTGAACTTGTGTGTTTGTAAATATCCACAGACTTTTTAGAAAGTGATTCAACTAAGAAACAAAATATAAACCATGGAGCAAATTGACAGAACCTTTTACCACGACGAAGAACGGGAAATAGGCCTTAAACCGGAAAATAACCAAGTGAACATGCTGAAAAGGAAAATGACATTGGATTTTAACAGTGGACCAGGTAAAACAAAACAACAAAAAGTTGCTAATTTATTAGCTTCACCAGACTTAAATATGTTGAAACTGGCCTCGCCAGAATTGGAAAAAATGATAATGGCAGCTAACGGCATGGTCACTACAACACCAACTCCAACTCAATTTATATTTCCCAAGTATGTGACGGAGGAACAAGAACAGTATGCCCGTGGATTTGTAGAAGCATTAGCTTCTTTACACCAGAGCCACCCAGGGGATCAACCCCCATCAGTGAAAAGAGAGGAATCTTCTGACGACGACTCTGATGAATCTTATTCCAATGAAGGTATGATGTCACTTACAACCACCACCTCCCTTCCCGGGGGGTTAGTCCAGTCTTCAAACATATCGAGAAGTATACCGCAGGGTTCGTTTACTCAACTTCAAAACGTGCGCGTATCGGAGGTAAAAGACGAACCCCAAACAGTACCGTGTATTGGATCTAATACACCACCCCTCTCTCCGATTAACATGGACAATCAAGAAAAAATCAAATTGGAGAGAAAGAGGGCAAGAAACAGGGTAGCAGCAAGAAAATGCCGAACGAGAAAATTAGAAAGAATAGCAAGATTAGAGGAACGTGTTGCTGATTTGAAAGGACATAATAACGATTTGGCAAACACCGCCAGTACACTGAGGGAACAAGTATGTAAATTAAAGAGACAAATAATTGAACATGTCAACAGCGGGTGCCAAATCATGTTGTCATCTCAAATTAATTTGTGCTAAAGTGCCTTCCTGTGATTTCATTGATTTTCGTGCGGCATTTAACTATTGTGTGTGCATGTACTTTTGAAACAAAAGCGATCACACGAAAAGTGCTAGACAACAATGGAATTGTCCCAAAGACAGCCAATATAGCATCGAGTGCTTTATAGGACCAACCGTGCTGGAGCTCACTGGTTGCCCAGCCCTGACCTTGGCGTTGAACCCGGAGGAGGATATATTTAAATCCACCACAACTAAATGTTGTTGACTTATAAATTGTTTATGCGTACAAACATGTGATATCTAGGTCAGGAGGAGGAGAAGGATGTCCTCAGAGACTGATGCTGTGTTTATGATATAACAAGTTGATGCTTGAAACATGTGATAAACTTATCTACATGTCCATCATTTTCTTGTCATGTTATTTATCAACTCATTTCATTTCATTATTTGATATATATTCATAACCATTTGAGATTTTTTGTAAAGCTTTGAAAGTTGGGTTTTCATAAATTTTGTACAATTAAAACTATTTTTATGTTTCTAATGAAAATGTGTTGATTATCATTTGTTTACTCAGTATTATCTGAATACATTGGTAGCATTTTCAAAGAGATAGTAATGTGAGAACTGATCAGTTAACCCATTCACCCCTAAATACACATTTGGACTTGACTATGCCATTGATTTACTGGAGAGTCCATTGTTTTTCAGGGGTTGATGAACAGGTTTTATCTTATTTTGGTATAAATACCAATCCATGAATATCAAAAGATAAAGTAAAATTCATCAAAAAAATTTCATCGCTGAGGTGTTCCACTAACACATGGCTTTTGTAAAATGTTACCTCTGTATGACTTACATTGGTTTATTTTGATATAAGGGTGATCATGTCAAATTTGGACAAAATAGGGATGATCATTGGAATGGATATTCCTTTCACTTCTGGAAGGGTATACCGGTAATGTTGAATGCAGAAGTTTATTTGGTGTTAAATTTGACTACCCCATAGCATTTGTAATATATCGGTAGTGGAACCTCACTTAAAGATCACCTCGCATTTCAGACCACAAGTGTTCCGTCTCTTGATAAATATTTAAAATGAACTAAACCTCACGATTCGGACCACTTTCAGTCAGTCATATTTGTGGTCTTAATAACAAGATTCCACTGTAGTGTACTTGTGGATAAAATTGATGTCAATGGTCATCCCCACTTCACATGAAGATTACAAATATCATGGGACCGGAAGATGACAAAAAGAAAATGACTGCATGCATACTTATTATATAATTACCAGCAAAGAGTGTATTAACTTGAAATACTCTTAAACAATGCAGTATGAAACTATGATCTAGATCTTAAGACCGTTCCACCCACACTGGAATGTGTATTCAGGTACTTACGTCTGTCATGTACATGTATCAACTACCAGTATGACTCCTGCCAAAGAGAGGCCTCAAATAGTCTCGGTGACTGTGTGGTTAGAACATCATTCTGTAACGTATTGTGTAAACCATAAAATTTCTTGTCTCCTGTCAGTGTAGGTTTGCAACACACTGCAGCCTATACTGATGTTTTCAGAAAGATTGCTTTTCTGTAGGTACATTTGTTCATTGTAACCAGGCTTGTTTATATCACTAGAGATTAAACACCAAAACAATTAAAATGCTGAATGTACAACAGTGGATAGACCATCAAACAAAAGGCATAAAAGTATATACAATTGAACTACATGTATGTAGGATTAACTTATTGACACCTACAGACACATATGGACTTGTGTAAGTCATTGCTTTATAGAAGTGTTCATCATTTCTCTGGGATTGATGAGTTAAATTTTGTTTCATTGTGAATTAGATGCACACATTCAGAACATCAGATGAGCTAGAACGGCATCATAGCCAAATGATATGACTGAATGAAGCTATATGTATACATTGTACAACAAATGTCGTGTAATGTACATTATTTGGATCAGCTTGCTGAGACTTATACCTGTAAGCTTTATGTACCATACATGTATCACTCGCCCTTTAATTACAGTTAAAACTGCCCTGAGCCTTGAAGTGCCCAGTATTTTTGTTTTCTAATTCTTTGTGGTGGCATCATAGGAATTTTTTATTAGGGACTGGCTTGTTTGTTTGTTTATTGTTGTTTAACATCCCACTCAAGAATCTTTCACTCATATGGAGATGTCACCAAATGCTGGTGAAGGGTTTAAAATTTTGGCCTATGCTTGGCACTTACTGCCATTGAGCATTGAGGGTTCTTTGACATGCTGACACCTACTGTCACACAGGACCTCGGTTTTTACTATCTCATCCAAAGGACAGGAAACCAACCTGCCGCCGACTGGACTTGAACTCACAATCAAGAGTCAAGCATGCTAGCAACTGAGCCAGGCTGGCTCATCAGGGACTGACAGTATACTTACAGAGAGACACTTATAATATGCTACAAATGAAAGTGAATAACATAACAAAGTAATATAGAATATTTATAACACACTACTAGTTACGAAATGTACATAAGATTAAATAGATGACTGATGTGCACAATAAAATAAAGTAAAACAGGTATAATAAAACTAAATTTTGTAAGTGTCAAATTCAGTATTTTAAAGGCGGTTTAACTTTTTTTTACGCCCTCCTTTTTTACTACTTGGATTGATATATAACAACAAAAAAGAGATATACACAGGCGTAAAAATTCTTAAATCCCTATATATATTGCAAAAATTGCTTGAGAAACCAAGGTTTGACACTTTTTCACTTGCAATTGAATAACTAAACAACTATTGGATTTATATGGACCACACTGGGCCTGATCTTTTTTTTCACAATGTATATTCTGGAAAACAAGATTTTTATGACCGTGTATATCTTATTTGTCATTGTACATAGGTACAAGTTGTAAAAGTAGAAAAAATTGAAATGATAAATTTTGTAAACACATTAAAATATATCCATTTTATTACATTGTATACATTAGTATTAACAATGTAATGTAAACATGACCACATTACTGTTAAATTTGATATACACAAGTACTAAATGTAAGAACATTGTAATACATCAGTTTACATTCTGTCCACTGATCTCCCAGGATGCACTGGATTTGCCTCTCTCTCTATGCCATTGACATACACATACTGATGTAGTGATATAGACTTAGCAGTAATAGGTGTGTAGCATTTGTTTCAAGTACTAACATGCATGTGTCTTTTGCCGTGTTAAAGAAGTCACCACTGGAACCAAATTTAAATTCTTGAAAAAATTAGTTAAATAAAATTCAGTCGTGTCATGACAGACATGACACTTAAAAGATCCCTCACTGCATTGGTGTCCATAACACAGGTCAAAATTTATGGCACTTCACCTAAAGCTGGTGACATCTCCATATAAGTGAAAAATTCTTGACAGATTGTAAAACAATAATAAAATGAAGATGTGTGAAGGATCTATGGTATGTCTACCATATATATGGTATATCTACCATATATCTACCGTATAGCTACCATATATCTACTGTATAGCTACCATATATCTACTGTATAGCTACCATATATCTACCGTATATCTACCATATATCTACCGTAAAGCTACCATATATCTACAGCATGTTCATAAACAAGAGATAAGACAACAACTGATTCTCAAGAAAACATGGAGATTGACAAAAATACCTCTATAAATACAAAAAAGGGTTTCAACTGATTTTACCTCCAAATAATGTTAATGTTATGTAAATAGAAGTTGGATAAGGTACATGTAATTTGATTTCATTTCTCCGAAATGTAAAAATATGTCCTGATAATGTCCACTATAAAATAGCTTGGAAACTTCACATTTACACTGGACTGTGGACCATAGAGTTTTATCAAAAGACTGAATGTAATTTAAAAACTTTACATTATTTCTTATCTACATACAAATGTCACTTAAATAAAATCACAGTACTTTGACCACAATCACAACATTGCCATGGTAATCGGTTATGCATATGTGAATGGTGCAGGAAATTAAACCACTTAAGTCCATAACAGATGTAATATGGATAAAATTATTAGATAAATAACTGAACTAAGTACATTTGTACACTGGTCATTATGACAAAGTAGACACATTGTATTTATACATTTATAAATGAAGTGGATATAAAGTATTTGTTCCATTGAACCTAGCATATTTCATGTTTATCCCAAGTATCAAACATGTACAGCAAGTTAAATGTTGAGTAATTTATTTTCATAGAAGGTCCACCATATTTTGGGGGGAAAACTTTTTAAAGTATAGAGGTACCAGTTTGTAAACTACAGTCACACCAATGTGGCGGGACACCTATTCATCAGGTGTCTGTCTATGCACGGCATATGAATGAAAAATGTATGGTAGGCTACAGACGGGGAAAATGGTCGTACCATATATTTCCATGTAAATGTATTCGGCGATGATTGACGATATCACCTACAAACCTACTCAAATATCTACCTACATTTGTATTTCCTGTTGTTTGTTTATTGTTTGTCTGCAATATTTGCAGTGTACAATATTCACCTGTAAATGAGAGTCAATCTACAGTACATGTGTACTAATTTTACTTCTACCTGTTCCTGTTCAGTGGCACTTCCAGAATAAATCAGGGATTGGCTGACAAAACATACACATGAAATATAGATCATTACTAGGGAAACTCATGACAGTTGATCACAATGTGGTGGTCTGATAACTGACCACATTTTGTAAATTTATATCTCTTATTGGATCAGCGATTACCATCTTAACTCATCAACCCCTAAAAAACAAAGGACTCTTCTGTATATCAATGACTTAGACCAGTCCATATTTGTCTTTAGGGGTGAATGGGTTACAGTAATCCAATATGGTAGTCTCTATCAATGTCAAACACATTCTGGATATGATAGGATTAATGGTGTGATGAGATGACTGGAAGTTAGAAGGTGGACATACCATCTGATTATATAGCAGTAGGTGTGGTTGTACCAATAATATATATATAGTTTTAATTTTCTGATATTACATATATGTAGTGCCAAATAATCATATTTTGCATCTTTGAAATCAAATTGAAAAAAAGCAAATACATTTGTATAGTATATGTTTACACAGAATGAAGTTATAGCAAATGTCATTTGGGTTGCAAATACTAAAAGCCAGTAGCATTTTTAGCTCACCTGAGGTGAAGGCTCAAGTGAGCTATTGTGATCACTCATTGGTCGTTGTTAACTTTCACATACCGTACTCCCTGTGATGAAACTGTACAGGAAGCAAGTGCTCAAGGACTTCTACTAAGTTTGTGTTTTTTGGACAAATGGACTGAGGGATGGGTCCAGGGAGGGGCTAACTATGTCTTAAAGGGTACCCCTCTTTGAAAATCTTGTCCTTTAGAACCACTGTTATATGTATTGAAAAATGGTTTGTATCTGAGTGATCTACATGGATGTATGATTCAAGATTGTGATTTTTATTAAAATCGTAGAATTAATAATATTGACACATTTTTTTAGCTCTTTTCAGACTTTGTCATTTTCATTTATTTTTGTATGATTTCTTTGATTATACCATTTTATATTCACATTGATGCATTCCTTTAAGGAGGAATTAAACAATATTCGAATAATGCTGGATGTTCAGAATGCACCAGTTGAATATGACGTAAGTTTGTTGTGCTTTATGACATCATTGGGTCGTGATGTTATAATTACACACCTGTTTGATAGGCCATTTAATTATGACAAAATCATGACGAAAAATTTTGCTTAAAGGTGCTGTGTCAGGCATTTGGTGAATGGCAAATTACCAAGTTGACACCTTTTTACCAGAACAACGGGTGTAAACACAGTCATGATGTCCTATCTACCAGAATGACACTTTAAAGGAAATCATTTTTATTTAAAATGTCATTAGAATAATTTTTACATTTAATCAATTGATTCATATTCAATTATTTATGTTTTTCTTACTATATTTATATTTGAAACAGTAAAGAGAAATTAGATTGGCATGTTTACACTTTTCAAGGGAATCCTAGAAATGCTTTAGTGGAGGATATTCAAAGTAATTTTTCTAAAAATTGTGCAGATAAATATTTTTCACATTTTGCATTTCATTAGAGATCAAAATGAAGTGTTAATATAAAAAATATGAAGAAAATTGAATTTGGGAGACACGTATTTGATACCTCCTTTAGGGGACGACCACTTTATAGTAAGTGTGGGGGGGTTGGCAAATTTTGTCGAGTCAGATTACTTATTTTCATTTATTTTCAAGCAGATTAGGGACAGATTATTTATTTTCTTCATTTTTTTCGCTATTGTCATGTGATCGGTTTTTAATTAGATTTGTCAGAAATATAATATATTGCAATGGCAGATCTAGAAATTGTTCAAAGGGGGGAGTTGAGGGGGTAACATAAGTATTTACTATTCTCACTAGCCTCTGTGGATGAGTGGTTAGAGCATTGGGATTTGAACCATGTAGTCTCTCACTTCTGATCAGCACAGGTGCGAGCCCTACTGGAAACTTAACTGATATTTGTGAGAAAGTTTGTCAGTTTACTTGCGGAAGTCTGGTATTCTCTTCCCAGTATATTGTTAATGAGTTTTCTCCTCCACTAATAAAAACTGGCCACCACCATATACTGTATAGTTGTTAAATTTAGCGGAGAGAAAATTTCGCATTTTTCTGAAAGGAACTTATTCACTGGTATTAAATTTTGCTCAAGATTAGTTACAAATTGTCTTTTGGATACTTTATAAGTGTAAGGTATTATATTTACAGGTATTTAATTTTGTGGTATTTTCTTTGACCATGAATATCGCAAAATTAAATCCCCCATGAATAAAAACAACTGTACAGTAACTGAAAAATTGTTGATTGTGGCATAAAACACTACTCAAAATTCAATTTCTAGTATTTGGTAAGCGAACAAACACACAAATGGATGGAGACAGTCATTGTATTATGTCTTCACCCAAACTTTGTTGTTCTCAATTACAGGGGTGGATCAAGGAATTTTCAATGAGGGAGTGTAAATTTTTTTTTTTTTCTTGGAGTGGGGAGATGACCGGATGCTGTACATATACACGTGAAAATGATGTGTTCATTCAGTGTAAAGAATTGGATATCATCGATGATTAAATTTTTATACATCCAGCTGATAATAACACAATGTAGAGAAAATCATATACATTTTGATATATAATACAAATTTTGTTCATACGTACATATACTTAGAAAACACAAATCAAAATTTATTTACTGATATGAAGGGCAAACACTTCAGAGATAAACTGAAATAAAACTGATCGTAGTCAAAAGCCATGAAATTTAAAATACATAGACAAATCCAGGGCCGATCTATGATTTGTAGTTACAGGGATTAGGAAGAGTATAAAGTTGTTTTTGCTGATGGTAGTGTGGCGCGAAAAATTTGGTAATTTATTTTCATTAATTTTCCAACTTCTTGTTTAAAAATACAAGGAAACCTCACTATCAAGTCCACAAATCTGACTCAAAGTGATTAGTGAGGTGATCTCTTATGTAAGGTTCTGTACTGATTCAACATTAATTAAGAGACTAGAAATGTAAGGTGGTCTCCTAAATGAGGTGTTCTTTAGGTGTGGTTCCATCGATAGAGGTTTTAATCATTTTTTGTCAAATTCTGGGCTTTTATTTTTTATTAGAGTTTATTTGAATTTACTGTACATATAGTAAATCCATATAACCTGGCAGGATGGAGTCTTATGAACCCTTTCTTGACTTGGACGAGTTTAACTTTTAGGTAATAAAGTCTAACATTAAAAAAATAACACTGACTAGAGTAAGAATGAAATATGGCGAGCGAAGCGAGCTGATAAATTTTTATATATTAATTAATTTTCACCACAATTCTGGCATCAGTTAAGGTTAGATTATTTATTTTCTTGCTGGTCGAGGACAGATTATTTATTTTCAATATTTTCAAGGCCAGAATATTTATTTCAAAAATCTGCCAGCCTCCCCCTCAGAATCAAATGGTTGTCCCCTAATGGGTTTTACCTGTATTTAGGTAAAAATATGTTCCTGTGCAAGAATTTAGTTGAGCTGCAGTACTGAGTAAATTTGGTGACTTTGCCCCAGGTGAGCTAAAATAAAAAAAAATGAAATCTAAATTCTTTTTGATATAAGACTAAATATGTTGTTGACATTATTATCCAGAAAAAACGTGTTTTATTGACATATCACACAGCATTTTTATTTGTAATAAATCTTCCAGTTATAAATCTGGTTGTACAAGCAATAAATATTTGACCTAGATTATATCTCCCAAAATACTTGTGTTTAATATTTCCTTATTTTGACTTAATCTTTAATGGCACATTTTTGTTACAATCATGGATTATAATGATCATGAAAATGTGTACATTATGTATGAAATATGTAGGCCTAATTACAATCAGACCCTTACATATGCTGCATGTACTGATACATATTTCAAAATATACTACAGACCGACATGTACATGTTTTTTTATGCATGATGGAAAGTGAGTGGGAGAGGGATTATACAATTAAATTTGAAACAATATGCTTATGCAATGATAATATAAGAATTTTGCTTGTATGTGAAAAAGTGGGGGTGCCCCCCTGCAATGATAATATAAGAATTTCGCTTGTGTGTGAAAAAGTGGGGGTGCCCCCCTGCCTCTACATATTTTAGGTTGTTTTTCTCCATGTCATATTGGTATATTTTTGTTGTTATTTTTGCTTGTTTGATTAGTTTTTTTTTGGGGGGGGTATACTTATTTACATTTTGTTTGAGGGGGTATGATTTTATTGTTGTTGTTATTTTGGGAGAGGGGTTGATTTGTTTTCAATAAAATTCTGTAAAGATGGTAGAAGAAAATACATGTGATACACAACTTAACACACAAAAAATAATGTAGGCCCAACTGATTGAATGAAAGATGTCGCATCCAGTCAAAGTCAGTGATCTTGTGTAAGCTGCCATCAGGTGCATCCAGTCAAAGTCAGTGATCTTGTGTAAGCTGCCATCAGGTGCATCCAGTCAAAGTCAGTGATCTTGTGTAAGCTGCCATCAGGTGCATCCAGTCAAAGTCAGTGATCTTGTGTAAGCTGCCATCAAGTGCATCCAGTCAAAGTCAGTGATCTTGTGTAAGCTGCCATCAGGTGCATCCAGTCAAAGTCAGTGATCTTGTGTAAGCTGCCATCAGGTGCATCCAATCAAAGTCAGTGATCTTGTGTAAGCTGCCATCAGGTATTGCACCAGTTTATGATTAATGTTATTGCCTTCCTTCTTAATCAATTGATTGACAAGTGCACAGTCAATGGAATTTACAAGTGTAAACAAACAAACAAGCCTGTAAGTCATCAGATAGTAAACATATCTACAGGGTGTTACATAATATATTATACAATTTACAAGATGTGGCAATGCTTTTACCCTGGTTTACATGGTGTAATAATACAAATACTTTTGAAACTAAATTTATGTTATACCAACTATAAAGTTGAATTTGATGATCTTCCATGAAAATATACCTATATTCATGTACAAATTAATATCATACAGATATCTAATAGTACACCCTGTATCTTGCTATATATAGACACCAAATACTTTGTCCCAAGATATGTTTTACTATGATGTCTTACAATAAGGATGATCAACACAGCGCAGTCCTTTGAATAATAATAAAAAAAAATTTGATTTAGTTCTTTTTAATGCTGTTTAAAACACCCCGCTGAACAATTTTTCAGTTGTATGATTGATGATGACAAGTTTTTAACAGTTGAGAAGAAAAATTGAAGACTGTAAAGTGAAGTCACTAAAAACCATTTCAAACCCATTGTTTTATATAGAAAGTACCGTAATGGGAAAATGATGTTTGTTCATACACTCACTTTTGGCATGACACTGTACTTCTGTGAACAATATATATATCCAACTTTCACACCCCTTCTCTTGACTTATAGACATTTTGTAAAATTGAATGATACCACATATGAGATGATTGATGGCCCAAGTAAATATAGCACTCAAAAAACAGTAGACAAGGTTCATGTATGTTAGATTTTTCTATGGTAGCAAGGAATGAACCAACCTAGATTTCAGAATGCAGCCAACTTACTTGTTCTGCAATATGAATTTTTTGTTCAGAAGATTTCAGTTTAAGTTAAACAAACATTCTGGCAGTATTAATGAATCAATACATGTCTGCTGTTAATTACCTGCAAATTTTGCAAAACTGACCAAAATCTAAACTGGACAGATTAATGGATGAAAAGGACTGATGTAGACAAAACCAACTAGTTGAGGACCAATATCCTATATAGGTTATATAGAACACAATTTGTGAGGTATTTTTAGATCAATCATCAAATATCTGTACATTAATTATATCAATATGTCAGTATCCATTGAATCCTTCCATACATATATCATATCAATACTGTTATATGATTGGTCAATATCCATTGAATCCTTCCATACATATATCATACCAATACTGGTATATATTTGGTCTGTATCCATTTAATCCTTCCATACATATAATATCATATCAATACTGGTATGTATATATATATATATATCCATATATATATATATATATATATATATATATATATACTATTGGTATGATATGAATAAGAATTACTTGAATTCTGTCATTATCTATATTATAATTTCAACCTGCACGTTTATAATTCCAATTAGTAATTCCATTTGTACAACTCAGTCCATTTCTAGTTTCGATTTTAATTCAGGTCAGCTGTTTTGTTATTTATAGATAATGTTACTAAATATTTATACTAAAATGATGGTCAGTTTATATATTATATCCTATGATACGATTGGTTCTTATGAATTTGCAGGTGCACAATTTTCATTCGTACCCGTAGATGGTTAGATTCGCTATTTTTTACCTGAGATAAATTCGATTAAAAATTCCGGTTGTACAAGTGTATTGATTTACTTGCTTCGGGGGTCAGATAATAGAAAACAAGTAAGTTTGTCCTTTTTTTTTTTTTTTTTTTATATATATATATATATATATATATATATATATACATGTATATATATATCAATACTGTTATATTATTGGTCAATATCCATTGAATCCTTCCATACATATATCATATCAATACTGGTATATGATTGGTCAGTATTCATTGAATCCAAGTGTATTGATTTCACTTCAATACTGGTCGGATATGATTGGTCAGTATTCATTGAATTCTTCCATACATATATCATATCAATACTGGTATATGATTGGTCAGTTTTCATTGAATCCTTCCATACATATATCATATTAATACTGGTATATGATTGGTCAGTATTCATTGAATCCTTCCATACATATATCATATTAATACTGGTATATGATTGGTCTGTATCCATTGAATCCTTCCATACATATATCACAATTTGTTTCTTAAGAAATGTTGTAATCTCTTGATCAAGTAACCATTGCTTTGCAGGATATATATATATTATAAGTATGTCTGATTATATATGTATTATATATATACATGTATTAAATAAACAACTAAGATAATTTTTTTAGCAGTGCAAAACATTTTTCTAGGTTGTTTTATTTTTTTTACTGTAATGTGATATCATATGGAACAATTTTGATGTATATATATTGAACTACTTGCAAAACTGTTTTTGTGTAAGTTTTTAACTTAAAAATCATTATTTTTATCAACAAAATATGTTGAAATAAAACAAGATGCCTATGGCATACAACACATGTTAGTATTCAGGCAAATGACAGTTCACATTCTAATTTGTTTACTTAACATAATATAATGATAAACAACTTTCATGTCACAAAGTGGTTCCAGCATGTAAACTATTTGTGGTGGCATGTTTAAATTTGTTGTAAAAAAACAACTCATGGTCCTAATATAAACATTGTAAATATGTATCACCTATGTTGTAAACTGTCAATAATCTAATAATTATGGAATTACTGTTAAAATCATTTTGAATTTTTTCTACTTTTACTTGGTGTACAACAATAAAGAAGAGCATTACACTGGTGTATTTTTCCCTAGTAGAGAACTTGATAATTCATTACTTTGTATTACAAATTAGTTTAACCCTTTGAACTTTTAAAATTTGCTAATTTACTTGGAGGTTTTGGTGGGATCTCCTGTTACAGTGTGACTTGGTTCTCTTCGCTGGCATAGGAAAATGGACGCCATCATTTAACTGAAAAACATTGAGAGTGCTGTAAATTGTCAGCTAAAAGTGGAAGATGTACAGTTACTACGGACACAACAGTAAAAAATCAGTTTAGATATGATATAGCCTTAAGATATTAATACCTTTATAAGTACCTGTACTTTTATATAGGTCCATTTAGTAAGATGTAGCAAGCACATAATAGCCATCTTAGGCAGGGGTACATGTTCTTTCTCATAAGGATTAAGGTTAACATTTTAAATACAGTAAAACCTGCTTTAGTGACCACATGTGTATAAAGACCACCTGGTCACCTGTGATTTGATGACCCCAATACTACCATTTGTGTACAAATCAACCTCTATATAAAGACCACCTCCATACAAAGACTTGTTTTGTTGTGTCCCTAAGGGTTCTTTATATACAGGTTTCACTATATACAATATATACTTGCCTACTGTAAACATGTAAATGGGGGTAATACACATAAAATACGTGATGAAGAATATTTCTTGTAAATTACCCCCACGCAGCAGTCCTACAGTTGTGCTGAGGACTGGTCACAGGAAGTTGTGACATTGCGTAAAATACCCCCACGCATATGGTTTGTATTAAGAAAATCGCGTAATTAACAGATATCCATATGTTTCCAATACATGTGTATTGTAACTTTTTATTAGTGTGCTTCCATTATTTCTGTAATTTGTATTTGTTTTCACTCTTATCAATTTTCTTTTGTTTCGAGCCGGCCTGGCGCAGTTGGTAGTGCTCGACTCTTTATTGTGAGGTCGTAGGTTCGAGTCCAGCCGACGGCAGGTTAATTTCCTGTCCTTCCGACGAGATGGTAAAAACCAAGGTCCCATGTCACAGTACGTGTCGGCACGTTAAAGAACCCTCACTGCTCAATGACTGTAAGTGCAGAGCATAGGCCAAAATTTGAAGCCCTTCACCGGGATTTGGTGACGTCTCCATATGAGTGAAATATTCTGAGTGGAACCTTAAACAACAATAAAAAAAAACAAACAATCTTTTGTTTCAGAGAACATAAATATGAATATACCCCATAACGTAGACATTTTACCAGCACCATTTTTGTGTTGCTGTTGATATTTTGCTTTTTTGTTTTGTTTTTCTAGGGATTAAAGGAAGTAACTTTTGGTATTTACCTGATATTTGAAATAATTATATGACCACTTAGATCCCACTCTTGATTAAATTATATAATAGCAACTTTTACAAAATGTTTAAAACTGTGTTATTACAGTGTGAATGACCATGAAATCGTTGACTTGGCTCAGGTAATTTTTAACCGGCACACACAACAACTGTCGTGTTATCAGAGATACTTTAAAGTTCTGTGCACTTTTGACCTACTCTCTTTCAACAGATCTATATGTGAAATAAGGAAAGTAACAAAATAATGTAATATAGGTAAATAATAACACTGCTGTACATTGTATGTTGGTGCTAAAAGCAACATACAGGTGCTAACTACTGGTCCTGGTGTTTTATGTGTAACTCGTTTTAGGTCACCATAGCTAAAGGCTCTTGGTGATAATTTTTAAATTGCAATCATCCTTTGCCTGTCGTCATCAATTGTTATTTTTTTAGACATTTTTTACCCCACTTCAAGAACCAATGAAACAATTTCAACCAAACTTGGTAGGAACTATCCCCATGTTAACCTGCAAAATATTTGTAAATGAAAAGGGTCTAGAATAGAAGAACTCCAAAATGGCCAAAATTAAGACATCTTTAAAAATTATAACCAATAATTGGATTTCTTTCAAATCATATACATGTATGTGTGTGTTTCAACAATTTAAGTTTGTGGATGAAAACAAAATGTATAAATTAACCACTTCAAGGGTGCAGTTTTATATACATTGTATATAGTCTATTTACTAATAAATTATTGACTTTTTGTATACAAAGATATATGCAAAAGTTGTTAAAAATTATTGCTATTTTCTATGTCTGTTGCTGTATGTCACCATTCATAACTTGTCTAGATTTTGTTAAATTTTAGACAGTTTCTACTTCTTTGCAGGAACCAATGGGTCAGTTTCAATTAAATTTGGTAGGAATTATCCCTATGTGAAAGTTTGTGAATGAAAAGTGGCTAATACTCATAGGAGCTCCAAATGGGAAGAAAAAGGGCCAGAAATAAATACATCTTTAAAAATCTTCTTCCTATGAGCAATGATCAGAAACACAAACGAGCCACTAGGAAGCACTTCAAATGACAAATATTGCAGTTGTATACAAATGGTTTATCATATCTCTAAAACTGATTGACTTTTTATATCATCCAGCCATCTACTTTCATGCACATCAATAATCAGGCATTCCAGTGTCCTGTTCCTGATATTCTTCTGTATTTTGGCTATTTCCAGATTATTATTAACCTAGCCAAAGTTTACAATCAATAATAGATAAAAGTACCTGATAATCGGTTTGTTTTGTTTAAATATAAATTTATTGTGCAAGAACTCTTAAGTGTGCGAATAATGATACATTGAGGATATACCATAGGCGTCGGAACCGGGGGGAGGGGGCTAGGGTGGGCTTAGCCCCCCACTTTTTTTGCAAAGATAGACATAGGTGTTGTGTATGTGTTTTAAGTTGGTTTAGCCCCCCCCCACTTTCAATTTGCTTCCGAAGCTGATGTATACAGACATATATTTCAAAAAGTTGTTATCAAGAATCATTGTGATAAAGTTTCAAAGGTCATAGGACAAGGACACCTAAGTAAATGAAAAATATCAGTTTGTGGTCAATTTTAGACATGTATTTTTCTTGTCTAGAACCAATGGGTAAATTTTGACAAAATTTGGTAGGAATTGTTCCTCAATTTAAGTCACATCAAGTTTGCACATAAAAAATTGGGTTGATCTTATTTAGTGCCATAACATTTGAACCATTGATACTTGCATTTTATATTTCTTCGGACTTTTTTTCCTATGTAAAGTCTCCATTTCATAAAGCTAGAGTCTATGGCAGGACCCTTCATATCCTTTTTTATTATTCAAATTTTATTTTTTTCTCCATTTTTGCATGTTTTGATAATATTATGTTTCACTATTTATTATTTTTTTGTTTTGAATGATATGTTAAAACATGTACTTAAAAATATATAAATTAAGCTAACAAAGAGGAACAAATAAATACAATAATTTCCATAGACAGGAAGTCTTTATATATACTTAAAATTGTCTGAAATAGCCTCAACAGGAAGACATGAAGGTTTTTATAGCCATGTAGTACTGTACTTAGTTACATCCCTAAGTTTGTAGGGCCAACCAGGGCTGTAACTATGGCCTGAAAACAGATTAGGTGAATGGGCGCTGTCAAATTGAACATTTAGATAAAATTAAGAATTCAAACATTTCCATGTTATTTTTACTTAAAAAATAGTACAAAGTCAGATGAGGCAGAAGCATCATCTGTCTGATAGGTAGTTATGGCCCTGCCAACAGTATGGGTCTAACTATTGTAAAAAATCTCTAGATACCTAGATACAATAGTAGGCCTACTGGGGAACAAACCTTTAAATGATTATATACATTATATTGTAATTTAGTCAAGTGACTTGTAATTGACAACACCAGTAAAACTACATTTTGATAAAATCTGTGTGCAATAAACATCAGCAGTCGGGTGACATTCCTGTTCCCATGACCATCAATCAGCGGGTTATGTATTATGTATAGTGTAGAAATGATAAATATTCAGTCATTTACCTTATCAATAACATGGCAATATAAATATACATGTCATTGAACACCACAATATTAAATGAAAACTTATAAAAAATTATCTTTAAATCCAAATCACACAGACACTAGACCAGTTGCTTTTCAGGATTATACTGGCTATAAATATTAATTTTTCATACATTTATTTGATTTCATTGGACCCAAACACTGATTTTTAGTTTATTACTTTAAGTATGAAGGCTCAGCCATGGGACCACTGCAAGTGGTTACTGCAATTAAGCTAAAGAATATGTACACATGCACATGTAGATCTATACTGGTAAAATAAGTTAATTTCAGGAAGTTAATTTGACATTTTAAATAATAGAAAGATCTTTTCTACAGTAATATAGCTTATACACAATTTTGCCATTACATGTATATTTTAGTGGATGGGTGGCAGACAGAGAGATGGGCAGACAGAGAAAATTTAGATAGATGAATATACATGTACCTACACGTTTGTAGACCTTCGACTGGTGAACCTTCCGAATAGTGGGTGGTCTCCTACATACATACACACATGTATGCATACATATCATAGGCGTCGGAAGCAAATTGAAAGTGGGGGGAGGGGGGGGGGCTAAACCAACTTAAAACACACACACGCCAGAAGTGGGGGAGGGGGCTAAACCAACTTAAAACACACACACGACAGAAACGTCTTGGGGGCTAAGCCCCAATTTTCAACACCTATGCCTATCTTTGCTTTATCTAAGCGGTGACATGTCGATAGTCCGACGGTCCGATAGTCCGACAGTTAAATCTCATGGCTATCAAGAGGATTAAACAGAACAAAAAGTCACTTAAATATTTGACGCAGTGTCTGCTTTGTCACCACGCAATTTGTAATAACTTTTTAAAAGCCATCTTATTGGGTTCAAACCCATCTTTTCTCCATTAAAATTGGTCAAATTGTGTCTTAAGACGGTCATCCCAAACATTTTCCCTATTTTTAAAATAATTCTCTGATTTTGAAATTTTTATTACAAATTGTGTCGTTATTACAAATTGCGTGGTGACACTGCTTCTCCTCTGCAGCGAGTTCATCGAAACTTGACGGGAAGCAACTAGTTTTCTACTTATCAAATATGGCCGCACTGGCTTCTGACTGAACATGCATGGATAGTGCTCAGGTCTATCGGACCGTCGGACTATCGAACCGTCGGACTATCGAACCGTCGGACTATCGGGATGTCCCCGGCTCCGACGCCTATGCATATTACAGACATAGAGGTGTGCCAAATGTCGCATCAAATATTTGAGCCACAAATACAGTGGTAATGAAATGGGTTATAGTAGATCTACTTGATAATTTAAGGCGATTTGTAGAGTTTGTAAATAGCTTATCATGTTAGGGTCTATATCACTGATTTTAACACTGCCAGTAGTTTTAACACTAGACTGACCAACAATATGATATATATTAGGCCTACGTCAGATTCTCACAGGTAAAGCAACGCTGATGTTAAAATATTATCAAGCCTTAAGGATATATATCATATTCAATAAAGAAAGTAACAAATCCATAAATGTGTCCCTCAGGTAAGCCTTACCCCAAGGTCACCAAACATGAAAATCAGTAGGCCTACTTACCGTCATGTCAAATATTTACTTTAAAAATCCTTGAGTTTTATAAGAACAAATATCAATATTTCCCGTCTTTTCCCGCTCTGTGTTGCACATATTGGTAAAAATACGACTGACCAGGCATATATTTCTTCGTCTCTATTTTAAGATGAATAAGACGAATTTCCCTAAAAATAAATAGATTCTACAAGTATTAACAAATTATTTGTCGTCACCAGTCGTGTTTGAGTTTTGTAAGAACAGCGATATATCAAGCTGTTAGGATTAATATATCGCTGGTTAGAATAAAATGGAATTTATTGAAAAACATTTAAAAATTGATAATTTCAGATAAATCCTGTCATGATATGGGACTCGGAATTCGGGATAACAGATTCAAAAAGTTTGAATGTAAACGATTTTCTGTTTATAATACATGTACATGTATTATATATGCCTTCCACAAATAAACCGGCAATTTTTCTAAGAAAATTAGCTAAGTTTCCCAGTGGGAACCCGCGCTGAAAAGGGGTGAGAATCAGAAACTTCTTGTTTTAAAGCACGATGCCCCATGAACGAATCCAGGAAAAGGTTATCTTCAGCACGTGTCTCGCAATAACTCAGTAATTAAAGAGAAGTAACTCGTGGTCTACAAAGCAGCAATGACCAAGAGTAACTTCCCTTTGATTTATCATCTCGATGAAAATTCGGTGTGGCAGTGAAAGTGTAACTGTTAACTGTGAAAGGTACCTGTTATTGAACAATTAGGTGTACCACGCAATTACACAACTTTGTCCCGTATGCTTACCAGTTCCAATGAAAACCAGGAAGCAACGGTATCTTTTGATAATGACAAATACATGTACATTTGAGTAGCAGTAATTTTTCATAAAGAAATTTCCCGTATATATCGTTATCAAATTCTTTAATTTTCTACCTAATAAATTTACCAATGACACTTTTGAGACGCGTCTGATAGTCTAAATCCAACAATGAATAAAATTTAGCAAATCGAATGAAAGAGCGATTTTTCGTTTAAGATCTATAAAAAATGTAATTTCGCACATACACATAGGCTACTCAGTGGTGTAATGGGAAATAATCATCCCCCCAGACTGACTGGATCGAAGAAAACAAGTGTATAAATCGAAAAATGATATGTATTAGATTTTTGTCGAATCTTAATTTTTAACACTGTTATGTGTCCAAATTCTTGGATCCACACCCGCAGATACAATGCGTTTGTACGTGTGATGATAATATTACACATATCTGTCTTTTGGTTTCATGTTTCCTTCAATGCTATATATCATCTATACACAACGATGACAATGATATAGTTGGTGCGATAGCCGTGATCATACATACAAAACAAATCGATTTCCATAACGAGTAAGTAAAAGGGTGTGGCAGGGACAGAAACATGGCGACCGATGGAGATGATGTGACTGCTGTAATTATTGATAATGGTTCAGGGATGTGTAAAGCTGGTTTTGGAGGGGATGATGCCCCACGTTCTGTTTTTCCCTCGATAGTTGGCAGACCAAGACATCAGGTAAATTAATAAATCAATCACTTGACAAAATAATCTCTGTATTAAAAAAATATACGAAATGATCAGCATTATATATATATATATATATATATTATATATATATATATATATATATATATATATATATATATATATATATATATATATTAAAATACATGTATAACGAAAAGTAAGAAGGTTTAAAATAAAACGAGAATCTATATATCGTGGTGTGCCTTACATAAATGAAATTCTTTGTTTATATATATATATAAACGGTATATAACATAGAGATGTACACGTGGATGAAAACATCGGGAAAAATCTAGCATAGACGGGATTTTTTTTCATAGGTAGTGCCTACATAATTTGTATTTCATTATATACAAACTATTTAGGATTTTTTTCGGCCAAAACTTTTCGATTCAGACAGCTCAGTGTCCTATGTAGTCATGATGCATATAGCAATTTCTTACAAAAATACATATATGTCATAGGACATCAGTATTCAAATCGTAGGTTGAAATAAGGATAAAAATGATCACATATTTAGAAAGAAATACTGTTTACGAACCACGCCCGCCATACCAGTGTACCTCGTGGAAAGTGTAAACTTGAGATTTTTTTTACAACTTTGCTCAGATGAATATCTTAATATAAATATAATAACATTCTGTTTATTTTGTTAAACAAATTTAAATTCAATATCTTATGAATGTAATAACATATTAATTGTTTATTTTGTTAAACAACATATTGAAACTTGTTAGAACAAGACCGAGTCATCAACAGTTAGCTTTGTTTATTTGTTTTGTTTTTGGTTGTATGTTTTTTTTTTCATGTATCAAAATACATGTAATTTTTAAATCGATTACCCATTTTTAGAAACAATGGTTTGGATGTAGATGGATGTATACCCTTATGCGTCTAGGTGACCAAATTTGAACAAAAGTTTTTATTAATGTTACAAATTAGAGTTAACTCTGGCGTGCATTGACTTAAGGTAAGAACTACGCTGTGTGGCAATGCATCCTACTCTGCAATTTCGGATACATTTTCGATATGCACTTTTTCTTTGCGATTTTCGGGCGGTTTCAGCCCAGTATTAGCCTTGCGATTTTTTTTATCGTAACATTTCGCTGTCCTTTGGTGCCGTATAAACTTCGCAACAAACCCAGACAGGTCCCCATTAATTGACGATACTGCCAAGCAGCGATACGATGTTCGTACGGTAGGCAGCATCATAAAACCACGGTCCGGAATCGCTATGTTCTTTCATACAAGTGATCCTATGCGACCGAAATCTCTAGTAGCAAATGGATATTTATAAGGAGTAGTTGTCCAATTAATCCAATCACAGTAGCTGTAATTGGCAACGGAAGTTATCGCATAGTCTGTTGATCCAGTACAAATCTGAAATTGTTTAAAAGCCTCGATCTGATTGGTTAACGAATGCGAGCACCGTTTACTCGCATAGACTGAGGCTTCATGAATGATACAAATTCGGTCGCATGAGACCACGGGTAGGAAAGAGCATAGCGATTCCGAACCGTGATTTCACGACGATCTTTAGGCAGCTGCAGCCAGTGTGTTCGTGCGGTAGCCGTGTGATATTCAGCGCCTCATACGGAAGTAGTAATAGGCAGCTCCATGGTGTGCCATTTGAATATAACCGCTTCTGATTGGTCAATTCAAATGGCACACCATGGAGCCGCCTGTGACGTCATAACCGGAAGTGCGTTATACCGGAAGTGAGGTCATACCGGAAGTGCGTCATACCGGAAGTGAGGTCATGTTGTCATGGCAATAAGGAGAAAGAGCCAATCGTTGAGTTTGGGGGCGTGTCTATGAGCGGAAGTGGAAGGTTGTGGGGGCGGCCATCTTGGCTAAGGAGCCAATGAGAGCCTTCGTTACAAGAGGTTGGGGTCACGAGAGGTCACGTGAGTTCCCGAGAAGTCAACGGGAAGAGAGAGAGAAAGTTGGGTTTTTCCAGTTTTGAGCTGAGAGTGAATCTATTTTTTAGAACCGAAACTTTGGGTTTTTCCAGTTTTGAGCTGAGAGTGAATCTATTTTTAGAACCGAAACTTTGGGGTTTTCCAGGTTTGTGAAACTCGTAGTTGGTGGCGCCACCGTCGGTAAGAGTTGTGTATCATGCGCATGCGCGAGAAGCGATAGGCCGAGCTCGATTCAAGATTGAACTAAGACTTGTACTAAGGCTTGTAGAGTGACGAGTATGTACAAAGGGAGATCAGTCTGTATAGACTTTACAGGTGAAACAAAGGGAGATTACTCTGTATAGCTTGTATGAGTAGGACTAAAGGGAGATCACTCTGTATAGACTGTATAGGTGAAACAAAGGGAGATTACTCTGTATAGACTCTATAGGTGGAACAAAAGGAGATTACTCTGTATAGACTGTAGAGATGGGGAAAAGGGAGATCACTCTGTATAGACTGTGTAGGCGAAACAAAGGGGGATTACTCTGTATAGACTATAGGGTGGAACAAAAGGGATGATGACTCTTTATGGGTTGTAGGCATTAAACCAAAAGGATGGGTGGGTAGCGAAACAGGAAGGTTAGGAAGGGTAGCCATCTTGGGTATGGAATCATGGGATATCTAGTTTCCAGGGACTGACTAATCTCACGGCAGGAGTGAGAACCATAGAACATGAAAGTGTGTAACGTACTCAAAGTTTGTCAAAGTGATCAAGTGTGTACCGTTCTCATGTTTCAAAGTTTGTCAAAGTGATCAAGTGTGTACCGTTCTCCAAAGTTTGCAACGTGTGCAACGTTCTAAGTTATGAAGTCTCAAAGTGACACAAGTGACAAAGTGACACAAGTAGTTTGTGTCGTTCTCAAAGTTTGCAACGTGTGCAATGTTCTAAGTTATGAAGTCTCAAAGTGACACAAGTGACAAAGTGACACAAGTAGTTTGTGTCGTTCTCAAAGTTTGCAACGTGTGTACCGTTCTCAAAGTTTGCAACGTGTGTACCGTTCTTAGTTATGAAGTCTCAACGTGACACAAGTGACAAAGTGACACAAGTAGTAAAGTGTAAAGTATGAAGTTGTTCACTTACATCGTTTCAACAAGTTTTTTATATTTCTTGTACTACTGTATATAAAATAAAAAATTAAACACTCACCCAGAGAGAGTTTTTCTGACGATGTTGACTCTTCGAGCTTCGGCTGCCAAATGAGCTCTCAGTAGTCTAACTGAAGTTATTCTCAAGTGTTTAATGTTACTATTTTTTAGAATTGCCTCGTTTTGAATTTTTGTCCTTCTAACTAAACTTTTTCTCAAGTGTTTAATGTTACTATTTTTAGAATTGATTTCTATCTCATAAAATTTGTTCAATCAAGTAAAAAGAATTAACTTACTTACTACTAGACTTACCACTATAGTATAACACAACACAAAAACTGCATAGTTTCAGTTAAGGTTTCTTTTCGTGTAAGTTAGGTGGCCCTGAAAAGGGCCGTTAAAATATTCTTGTTGGTAAAGGCCTATTCCCCGTCCATCAGACGTCGCAACTGACTGACTTGCAATTCTTTTTCCTTGATCAGGCGTCTAATTTCTTGCTCCTGCAGCCTCAGAAGCCTCAAATCTGCCTGAGCCATGGTATACTGCAGCTCAGGCAGTGGAGGCGCTGATGGTACAGCCCTGGGTGGAGGAGGTCTAGGGGGTGGTACCCTAAAGCTGCAAGGTGGTGGTGGCGGCGGACGGTCTAAAAATGCTGGTCGACGGGGAGATTAGGCCGCACTATCGTCACTTTTCTCTTCGGCGACGAACACCGACGAATTCCTCTGACAAAATCACTTTCAGAAGGGATATTCTGAAATCTGTCCATGGTGATGATGAACTGATACCGAGTCACACCAAATGTCTGGTTTATATAGAGACTATGAACGCGCACGCAATCAATGACGTCAGAGGTCTATTCGGAGTATGAGTTGTTTCATGACTCCTATTACTACTACTCGGAACGTTTTTGTCTTTTACCTTAGATGTTTTATGCATACACCACTCAAATGACCATGTATATAATACATGACTGAAGTGACCATGTATATAATACTACATCTCTCAGTTTCATGACTAGTATTAAAATGGCCTACTATCAGTCCATATCTCCTGATACGATACAATTAAAGCATGAATTTACCATGGTTTGTGGCGGGAAACCTACCAAATCAGGGAAAACTGTATTTGTAAAACAGTTGATAGAATGGAAGGATCAATGGATTCATTCCCCTCCCGACAAAATTGTATGGTGTTATCGTGAATGGCAACCTGCTTATGAAATCTTACAACGGGAACATCAAGTTCACTTCGTTCAAAATATACCTGAGGATGACGAAATCTTAGTTTCTGATCCAACTCGTCGTCACCTACTTGCTCTCGATTCTATCGTAGAATGGTTTACACGTAAAGCTCATCATCGAAACACAAGTGTGATCTACATCACTCAAAACTTGTTTGATCGTGCTAAACAATATCGTACCATAAGTCTGAATGCTCATTATCTCGTCCTGTTTAAGAATCCTAGAGATAAATCTCAAGTGACCAGCTTAGCACGTCAATTAGACCTACCAGGTTTTAAACCATGCTTATCACGATGCTACAAATCGTCCTCATGGTTATCTCTTGATTGATCTCACATCGTCTACCCCTGATAATCTAAGATTAAGATCAGATCTGTTTCATCCTTGGTTTACGGGAGGAATAGTGTTGTATACACCTTATAAGTAGACAGTCACTTTCTCTAGGGTGTCATTTATCGTATTCCTGTTAACGTAGAATCATGAATCCTTTACCTAAAGCCACCAGTAAACTGGTGACTACTCTAAGAAAATTACAATTGAAAAAGATCCCGTCAGACGTCAAGAACTGTTAGAATTAGGTAGAGACGCTTTATTGAAATGGTTTGGTATGGGGGCTAAAAATCTTCTGTCTGGTACCATTCCAGTGACTAAACCTACAGCATCGTTAATACAGAGAAATGCTGATCATTTAAAAAATCATTGCTGACCCAAAAAGCTGATGAAGAAGCTAAGAAAACTGCTATCTTAAAACGAGGAGGGGCAGGGTTCTTAGGTGGGGGTAATCATTCGATCCCTGTTACAGTGGGCTAGTCGTCTCAAGAAGAACACTGCACCTAAAAAGAAAAAAAAACACCCCCTCCTCCTAAGCAGAGAAAGCAGAGCCCTAAAAAGAAGAAGAGTCCTAAGAAGAAGAAGAAGTCCTAAGAAGAAGAACCCACCATTGCTTCTAAAAACTAAATCTGAAACAGATTCGTGAAGCTAATACAATGAATCAGGCTACTCCTACACGAATACCGTCTCCACCTGTAACCAACAGTCCTGTAGCAGGAACTTCTGCTACTGCAACATCTATCTTTGGACAACCTATACGTCTTCCTGGTAGACCTAATATCAAAATTACACAACGGAAACAACCTTCTATTACTAAGACTAAAGCAGTCCTACAGGCACTGAATGTACCTAAGAAGTCTACTCCTACTAATACTCCCAAGCAGTCTTTGTTATTTCCCTTATTACCAAAACCTTTAACTGCTAAAGATGTATCATCTCAGCTGAACAAACATGTTACATCTACTCCAAAGTCTACTCGTTTACCTTCGTTTGCTTCTACCTTTGGATCTCCCATCACCAGTCAGCCTAAGACACAGGCTACTTCATATATGAATAGCTACAAATGTCTATGGTGTCGGGCTCTTTTTACTACGAGTAAAGAACTTCAAGATCATAAACGACTTCAACATCCTATGTTGATATAGGTTTATAAAACTACCTCAGATCATGTATTGAGTCATTTGTATAGAATACTTAGTTGTAGTGACATCATGGCACCACGAAAAAAGTAAGCATGGGCTTGAATCTCATGCTGCTTTGATTAAAGTCTTAGACAAAAGCAGTATCCTATTGAGTTTAAAAAGATGATCTTACGGTATGCCCCTGATGATACGATCATGAAAATTTGTAAAGTGGTGTATAACATCATAAAAGGAGTGATTCCTTTAACAAAACGCCAGAAACAGCACTTGGGTTCAAAGAAACGGGTCTTAAGAAAACTAGTTCATCCTCAATTGACTGTCCCCTCAACGACGTCGAATTCTAACGAATCAACAGGGTGGTGTGTTACCTATCTTACCCTTATTAGCGCCATTACTAGGAGCCATAGCTTCTCCTGTCTTAAAATCTATTCTATAACCATGAGCACACGAAAAATGATCTTAGTTCCCGAGAGGACCATGGAAGAACTCAAACAATGGAGAGAAAGAAGTTTAAATCCTTTGCCTCATACACCTGAAGTAGCATCTTCGGTGCGTTTAGGTAATGAATTAGATACGATTGTAGATCGTGATGATTTGACTCCTGAAGCTAAGGTAGCCAAGTTTGGTCAAGAACTTCATCGATACCGTACGTATCTACAACAAGCTCGTCATCCTGTAGAAGAGAGACCTTGGTCTCTGAAACAGATAAAGTCAAAGAAGTCAAAGATGATGTTTTAAAACTGAAATGTCTTCTGATGATCAAGATCTTTATGACAGCTATTTCATCCAGTGTCACTGCTCCATTAAAACCAAAAGTCCCTCTGTTATTTAAACATCTCAAGAAACATTCTGATGTACTAACATGGGAAAAAGACGGTCAAATACAATACAAAGGAAAGACCGTCCTGGGGACCAATATGGTCGATCTCGTAACTGATGCTTTACGAACACAACCTAGAAAAGGGTATCAGCCCTCGGGACTTGATAGTTTTGTAAAAGGATTAGTGGAATCGAATGTTCCTCGTGATTGGATACGTAACCCTAATTATATCAAAGTGATGAATCAACCTATTGTAAAACCAAAGGCTATGAGTACCCCTAAACCTCAGGATAATGATGATGAAGATGACACAGGGTTCTATGACGCTATGCCTTCTCTTCCTTCTACTGACATAAAAAGATTCTGCAAAGACACCCCTTAGTCAGAAAATGGTGAAGGATTGGCAAAGATTGACTCCTACGGCCTGGTCTACCATTAAAAAATCTAAAAAGAGTTCTCATCTTCCAGAATGGATCAAAACTCAAAATCTTCGCAAAATGCCAAATTAGCATCCATCTATTATGATCCTTCTAATCGGGCTGGTTATGCAGGTGTACAACCTCTCTATCGAGAAGTGAAACATCGAAAGTACCCCATTTCTCTAAATGAAGTCAAACAATGGTTGAAAGAACAAGACACGTATACGCTTCATAAATCTATCAAGAGAAAGTTTCCTCGTAACCAAACGAGAGTGACCGATATGGATGAACAATGGCAATTAGATTTAGCGGATGTATCCAACATCAAGACACACAATGATGGGTATACGTTTTCTCTTATGCGTCATTGATGTTCTATCTAAATTTGTTTGGGTCATCCCTTTGAAAATAAATCTGCCAAAGAAATGGTACGAGGGTTTCAAGCAGTATTAAAACAAGCTAAAGGACGACGTCCTATTCGTATACAATCCGATAAAGGAAAAGAGTTTTTGAATCGTGAATTTCGTCATACGTTTCATGATATTCATTTCTTTACGACAGACAATACAGAAACAAAAGCTAGTATTGTAGAACGCTTTCAAAAGGACCCTAAAAGCGCGCATGTGGAGATATTTTACTCATACTCGTTCACGTCGTTATGTTGACGTTCTACCTCAGATTGTTCAAGCTTATAATCAATCGTATCATCGTAGTATCGGTAGAAGTCCCATAGAAGTCAATCCTTCCAATGTGTTAGAAGTCTGGGAGACCTTATATGGTACCCCTTCTAAAAACCGTCCATTGCCCAAGTTTCATACAGGTGATCGCGTACGTATCAGTAAAGTAAAGCGTACATTTGATAAGGGATACTTACCTAACTGGACCACGGAACTGTTCACGGTCGAGAAACGAGTACCTGATCGTTATCCTTATGTGTATTACATCCAGGATGATCACCAAGAACGTTTTACGAATCTGAATTACAACCCGTTGTCAAAACAGATGATGTCTATGAAGTCGACGAGATTCTCGATCATAGAAAAAGGCGTGTAGGTAAAAATCGAGTTATAGAAGAAGTGAAGGTACATTGGAAAGGATATCCTTCTACTTTTGATTCATGGATCCCCAAATCCAACTTGATCGACCAGTAGACTCGGTAAGCCGAGTGTCTATCAGAGTTAACAATGAGCCCACCGAGCAAACACCCGATAGAGTGAGTCATACGCCTAGTACTACTTGGAAATGGTGCGGAGAAAAGATACCTCGGAATGAAATTGTATTCTTTGTTCAAGTCATTCTTGCCTTTACTATCATCATAGCTTGCGTCGTTCATTTGGCTTTGAAAGATGACAATAGTCAGTTCTGGATGGTTATGTTAAGTGGATGTATGGGGTACATCATGCCTAATCCTAGTATGAAACTACCTTCCAAAGCAAATCATTGAATCTATAAAGACTTCAAGTTCCCACGTTTGAATCCATTCCTAAGGACTGTATTGATAGTGACACATTATGACACTCATCGTTCATAAAGGGGTACCCCCGTCAGAAAGGCTATGGGCTTCTCTTCCCTAAACTGACTCAATCGTTAACGAGAACAACTCATGGTCTGATCTCTCCTCAGAGAGGTGGGATCATCAATCCATTAAGACTTGCAGGGAGTATCGTCAATACACTCGTAGGAGCATTTAGTCCTAGAGCATCGGATATGCAATATGGCAAAGGCATTTGGTCAGACTTTCTCAAACCTACCATGACGAAAACCATTCCTCATATAGCTAAATTTGCTTTGAATACGGGTATGGATGTGATACAAAATAAACGTTCATTGAAAAATGCTCTTGTTCAACGAGGAAAAGAAGCCGTGAGCAACTTAATGACGGGTCCTAAGAAAACATTAGCTCGTGCCCCCTCTCATGTCGCTTCTCGTTTAGCAGGCAAGAAACGAACAGGAACAACGAGTCATACGAACAGTAGTATAAAAAAGAAACGAACGAGCCGTCCCTTTCAGTCTTCTTCTACAAGTAAATCTAAACAGGTCGGAAGAGAGCAAGATATATTTGACTAACAAGATGATGATGCAAAAAGATTCCTGTGAGTGTAGTAGTGAAGCACTAGAGTTGTTTAATGTCCCTCCCACCAATGTAACCTTAGAAGAAGGAAGATGGGTGGAATATTACCCCATCTCTAGTGTCAATACACAATCTGCTCCTATTGAGTTTGAAATCAAAGGACAAGGCGATGAGTATTTGGATTTGAACCAGACCTATGTGTACGTAGAAGCTAAAATCGTCAAACAAGATGGAACTGATCTAGCAAATGATACTCAAATCACTCCCGTCAACAATTTGCTGGAATAGTTTGTTTTCCGAGATCGATTGTAATCTAAATGGAAAAGTGATCACTCCTGGAACCGATACCTATCCCTATCGAGCTTATCTCGAAAAGTTGCTGTCCTTTTCTAACGAAACGCTAAAATATCAGATTAGTGCTACCAGTTTATGGTACAAGGATCAACCTGGACGATTTGATAAGTTGAATCCTAATGCCGATGATGTCGCCGAGAAAAACTCAGGATTAGCTGATCGTCATGAACGTATCAGTGAAAGTAAAACCTTTAATATGATGGATCGTCTCCATTTGGATCTGTTTGAACAGAAACGATTTCTACCTAATGGCATAGATGTACGCCTAAGGTTTAATAGAAGTCGTGAACCCTTTTACATGATGTGTGGAGGAGGTGAATTAGGTTATTTGAAGATATTACAAATGTATCTAGTGGTACGTAAAGTGAAACCCATTGCAACTTTACTGAATCAGATGAACGAACAGATGAATACCAGTACTGCAAAATTTCCCTTGAGACGTGTAGAAGTGAAAACGTTTACCATTCCTGCTGGGACACGTTCAAAGATTACAGATCATTTGTATCAAGGTCAAATGCCAAAACGTATAGTAGTAGGTATGGTGAGCAATGCCGCTTTCAATGGGGATGCGACAAAGAATCCTTTTTTATTTTCAACATTTTAATGTCAATAAAGTGGATGTTAGTATCAATGGAGAAAGTCTTTGCACTCGTCCTTTAGAACCTGACTTTGAAAACAACTTGTACTTGCGCTCATACTTGAGCTTATATCAAGGATTAGGTCGATTAGGAGAAGACTGGGCCCCTTCCGTGACCATTGACAACTATAGAAGAGGGTTTACCTTGTGGTGTTTTGATTTGACAGCTGATCAAGACAATGATCAGAGCAAGTTACACTGGATAAAAACAGGAAATTTACGCATCGAACTTCAATTTGCTCAAGCTTTAGCAGAGAGTGTGAACTGCATTGTCTATGGAGAATTTGATAACGTATTAGAAATCAACAAACAGAGAGAAGTGGCTATAGACTATTGAAACCATGCAAAGTATTCAAGGGTTGAATGCTCATCAAACTCAATAGTATTTTATCACGAGACCCTTATGTAGGACCTTCGTTCGGCGGAGTATAACCCCAGAGACGTTTTACCGGACTATCTACCTTATGGCAAACATTCATTTATCGTCAATACAGATCCTCACGATCAACCAGGAGAGCATTGGGTTGCCATTCATTTCATAGGTCATCAGACTGCTGAATATTTTGACTCTTATGGGCTACCTCCATGGATCTATCCTGATATCTATCAGTTTATGAAACGCCATGCAGATCGAGTGATTTATAATCAGCAGATGTATCAACACCCTCGCACCAAAGTTTGTGGACATTACTGTGTGTATTATTTACGTCAAAGACATCGAGGTGTCCCTAGTCATGTTTTATTTCAATCGTTAAGTCCTCAACCTAGACCAAGAAGAAGAAACATTGATCCTTTACTGAACGATCGTTTTGTTTGGAGATGGTTTAGAGAGCAATATCGTATACCTGTACCTAAATCGACCGTGTATCAGTCCTGTCAGTCACGACAAGTATGGGTTTAATTACGTCAAGGAATCCGAACCGACCGATCTAGGACAAAAGCTGACGTTCTTTTGCTCCGCGCTGTATGGGCAAGATCAACCGTAGTAGTGAGACGTAATAAACTCTTTGTTGTTTCTTTTTATTTTATTATTATTATTATTATTTTGCTTTTTGGTATCACTGTATGTAGTCTTAGAGGGACAGCCCTAATCCTCCAAGAACTACTTCTAGTTTGAGCGGGGTAATAAAATGTTGAGTGAATAGACTTGTTTATGAATTATTTATGAGTTAAAAACAATATAAAGTAGAAAGAAAAGGTGAGGGTGTGCATGAGAGAGAGAGAAAACAGAAATAAGAGAAAGGTGAACATGTGGAGAGAGAGAAGAAATGAGAGAGACAAAGAAATGAGAGAAAGGTGAACATGTGGAGAGAGAGAAGAAATGAGAGAAAAGAAATAAGAGAAACATGGGAAATGGGAAGCGAGTACAGAGATACGATTCATGGGATCACGTGACCTGATGGGTATGACATAGACTGACATCCCATCAGAGTGCACACAGAGAGAAATCATGATTGCAACTGTATGGATGATCTGCTGTTCTCTATTACGCAGAAAAATGAAACATCAGATACGATGTACTCCTGATTGGAATACTTATGTACGTGGTGTGAAAACACCTGCACATTTTTATAGGGATTGTGTATCATATGTTTGATGATGAGATTTTTACGGCAGACCGCTTATGTGTATTAGAAACCTTTACAGAAGATGTAAGTGCATTACGTCAAAATCCTATCTATTGGGAGATCTACGGTATAAACCCGTGACATGATCGAGAGACAATTGTGTACAAGCAACTAAAAATACATAGATGGGATGTCACGTGATTCACTCAGCTATTAAAACTGCAGTTCAGACTTGAAACGGACCAGATGAATTTTTGCTTGTGGACCACTACACTAGTTATTTTCGTCAACATCAACTACAACATGGAGCAGAACTACAGTCAATCCATTGATAGTCAATGGCACATGGTGTACGCAGAAGCCATATTAAACAAGATGTACGAAGTAGCCAACACTCAATGTTACGGTTGTGAGATTGATCATCCGAGTCAAAAGCAACATTCCTGCCTGATGATGTATGATGACGGCACAATGATGTTTCACTACTTTGACGAGGCTCTAGACACGGTGAACGAAATGAACATTTTGGAAAAATTTGAAGAAAGTTTAGAGAAATCCAGCATTCCTAAAGCATTTAGAGACGTCTACAAACAGAAATTCTACTGCCCAGATTGGAGAGCTACTCAATGGCACAAAGAAACAGACCGAAGCCGACTTTGGGATACGGTGTATCGTTTGATGGAACTGGCACCCCGTCTCCATAATTGAAATGACAGTTTAAGAATTGTTTAATTTGTTCATTCAATTATTGTACATTTTCCAGAGGGATAAGCCCCTAACCCTCTGCGAAAATACAGTTTGATTTCCTTTTTTCATGGGGAAAATTAAAACATTAAAACATAAAAACAAAATTATTTTTGTTGTTTATGTATTTTATATCTGGGTATAAGGTGTACACCTATAGTGTAAGCATAGTACTAGTACACGGTAGACACAAAGGTACAAGAGTTATAGGGTGTAAAAACACCATTGAGAAACTATGAGACGGAGTAGTAGTATCACAAACTCTATGAGATGTTTTTGTTATGATGTATTCACTTCATTAGATAAAAGTCTAAATATAGTAAGTCATGTGACTAGAGAGAGGTTCAGTTCAGCTTGTGAAAACTCATTTGAGATCCGAAGCTCGAGGTGTTAACATCATAAGAAAAATCCACTACTTTTAGCATAGGGTGAGTGTTTCATTTTTTATTGGATCAGACAAGATTATTTTCCATGCACTAAAAATAGAAACAAAAAAAAAAGTCACATGACTAGAGTATAGGTTCAGTTAGACCTCTGAGAGCTCATTTGCAATCCGCAGCTCCAAGAGTCAACATCGTCAGAAAAAACCACTACCAGCATAGGGTGAGTGTTTGAAATTTTTATTACTATATGTTTAGACCCATCACTATACATTTACTCTACAAGTCTTAGTACAAGCTTGAGTCGAGCTCGGCCTACAGCTTCTCGCGCTTGCGCACTTGAAACAGAACTCTCGACTACTAACAGTGACGGGCTCGGCCTACCGCTTCTCGCACATGCGCACTTGATGATACACAACTCTCAACGACGGTGGCGCCACCAACTACTGGTTTGACAAACCTGGAAAAACCCAAAGCTTCGGTTCTAAAAATAGATTCACTCTCAGCTCAAAACTGGAAAAACCCAAAGTTTCGGTTCTAAAAATAGATTCACTCTCAGCTCAAAACTGGAAAAACCCAACTTTTCTCTCTTCCCGTTGACTTCTCGGGAATTCACGTGACCTCTTGTGACTTCTTGTGACCCAAACCTCTTGTAACGAAGGCTCTCATTGGCTCCTTAACCAAGATGGCCGCCCCCACAACCTTCCACTTCCGCTCATAGACACGCCCCCAAACTCAACGATTGGCTCTTTCTCCTTATTGCCATGACAACATGACCTCACTTCCGGTATGAAGCACTTCCGGTATGACCTCACTTCCGGTATAACGCACTTCCGGTTATGACGTCACAGGCGGTTCCATGGTGTGCCATTTGAATTGACCAATCAGAAGCCAGCATTCTGATGACGTCATCAATGGCGGTTAAATTCAAATGGCACACCATGAAGCTGCCTATTACTACTTACGGATGTCTCTAGCGAGACAGTTATGTAGCTGCTTGAGAACTGCGAACAGCTTCCAAAATCGCTGGGAAAATGTACATGTCGAAAATCTAGTTGGCGATTGACCCCCCCACCACCAAATGGTCATAGATAGGTGTACGGTTGCTGCATGGCTGATGTGAACTGGGCTTAAGACTTACGTGTGAGTCTTAGGGGTCATATATATATATACGTCATTATTGTGGAAACAGAAAGTTCGCACTTGCAACTTGCAATACACTTGAATCTTTAATCTTACTTGCTTCTTGCGTTGTCTTACATCTGTTGTAGTATAGTCATGTGGATTTCACGACCAAAGTTAGAGTTATGCGCCATTTGCAAGACAACAAAACTGACGGTCTACGCTGACGGCACGAAAAAGAGGCCAAATGACCCAACACTTGGCACATCTTCCAAAAGCTTTGTTTCACCAACCAGTGATCGGATGTCATTCAATCTGTATGCATAATTAAGCCTTAGTCGCAACCGGACGCGCAGGTTTTTAAATCGTGCGTCCTCTGCGTTTTTCGCCGTAGGTGAGAGTTGTAGAGGTCGTGGAGACAGAAAGAAGTAGCAGTCAATTCGTAAGTTGGGATTAAGAACGACTGATGTTATTGGGAAATTGCAGAATTTTTTGGACATGCTCAACATCCATAGTATGTGCTTCCGGACAGTCGGCGTGCTCGAAATTCCGCAATTAAGATGGCTGTGTGAGGCCCGTGCGGTCCTTGGGGTTTTTGTTTTTTGTTTTTTTTTAGTTGACACCTAATGTTTGCGAATGAAAACAAAGTACAATGTACATTGTAGCCCGAGACCTATGTTAATAAATGAGAGCGCTTCAAATGATAAAGGTTAGTTTTATTCAAATGGCTTATAACTAAAAACTGATAGACTTCTTATATAAAAATAATTACCGGTATGAGAACGTTGTCTGGAATTATCTCGGGATCATTGTGGCAAATTTTCAACTTCAGAGATCATGTGGTAAAAGGTCAAGGTGATAGACATTTAAGAAGAGTGAATACATTAAGTCAATGCCTACCAAATTTGCGAATGAAATTGAAATCTGATCCTAAAATAGTCTTGAGCAAGCGCTTCGAATGACAATCATAGGGTAGAGTTTTAAACAAACTGACTTATAGACTAAAAACTGATTGACTTTTTTAATACAGAGATAATATGAAAAAAAGTGTCTCTATCATCTGGAGACCCCGACCGTAGAAAGGCGCTGTAAATATTCGAGTTAGTTCATGATATGGTCTAGCTTCAAGTTGAAGTTACTGTAGTTCCAACACTTTGTTAATGCCTCGTGCACATTCCCGATGTGGATTTTAACTGTCATTAGTCAGGGTACCCGTATGCAATAATGAAAATATAACCTTGTTTTCATATATGAGGGCTTCACTCTCTGTTATGTATAGACTATATGTAACACTATGAGGTTTGGGAGGAAAATATTTTTATCTAAATGTTACATTAAAAGTTTACTTTGTTAAGTTAAACTTATCTAAAACTGTTATAGATAAATTTAACTTAACAAAGTAATAACTTGTAAATAAATATAAACAGATGTGCCCTGATATAAAATTTAACATGCATTACATACATTGTATGTGAGAAATGCAGGCAGGGGATAATGATGTTTCGGACAAACAAGTTACCACCACATTTTAATCAAATTTAATAATAAGGGTTTAAATATGAATGTAGAAATTAATTTTTGGATAATGTTTCAGCAACAAGGTTACATAGGTCATTATCTGTCATATTCATCTTTGGTAAACAAATTTCAGCATTTTCGATTGTAATGTTAAATAATATAACGTACTAAAACTGCACTATTTAAGATGGTGTCAAAAGGTTACAAAAGGTGAAACTTTGACAGATTTTGATGGATACGGCGCTCGTATTTATCCGGTTATTTTATTTTTGGTTTCAAAGCGGGAGAAGCTTTTAGAATACTGGTGTTCTACGTTGTTCGGAATTGACATTCGTATATAAGCACCAGGGCTCCATGTTGCTGGGCCAGCATGTAGAGTCCGGCATCGATGACGACGTAGTCGAGCTGTGGAATTTGGCGTTACTTCGGACAGTGTTCGTAGCGCGAGATGTCGGCGGGTAGGTTCGAGCGTGGTGGTCGGTTGATGTGCGTCCTCGACGTTGGACCAGGAACTGCTTCTGGGGGCGTCCAGCGTCGTCGGCACCGGCCGTCCACGATCGACGGCCCTCGTCTCCCCTGCGAGCCCAGGATCGCCCAGGCGTGAAGATCCCGGATGGACCGCGTCACAGTCAAGTTGGCCAGACCCGGAAGCGGTTTGAAGCTCTCTTTCCGGTCGCTGTTCGCGATATGGAATAGTGGACCACTTCGTGTTATATTCCACCGATGATGGTCCCCTTGATCTTTCCAGTCCGCGTTCGTACTGGCACCCGCAAATTCGCGGACTGCGATCCGCTGGGTACGCCGACGCTGTCGACTGTTGTTCGTGAATGTGCTCGGAAGTCGGGCGTTCGCTGGGGTAAGGGTCGGCGGCCGTATCTCCTGGCAGGATCCTTCTGATTCTGATAATAGATGTGGACACCGGAAAAAGAAACGACTTGGGACAGGTGCGTCGTTTCCCATGATCCAGCGTCACGCCAACATCCGGTCGTGGCGCACCACACCGACCGACATCCAGCTGGGTTCCTGCCCAGAATCCCTCGATGGTGATGCCTGGGGGAGGGTGACCACCACTTCAGCCATGGTTTGTAGTGTACTTTCGACGTTGCCGTCCGACGACGGCGTCCTCGGTTGTTGTACTTGAGGAAGATGTGCTCGAACGACGCTGGCGGAAACTTTTCTTCTTCGTTGACGTAGACGGACTTCGAACGACGACAGATCTAGGATTCTCGCTATACTCGTTAGACGATCATTCTCTTTTTTAGAAGTTTAAGATTTTAGTAATATTAAAAAACAAACATGTTCTATCTCGTCTGACGGATTATCGAAAAAAACCGTCCAAACTCTCTCGTTACATCGACAACGCGAACGGCGTGGTGGTTTGCGTTCGAGAGCTCATGTTCCGTCCGTCTTACTTTACAACCGGGTTGTACAACGTTCAAGAAAGACGTGGAGATTACGCTACAGCCAAAAGGGGGGGACAGACCCAAAAGTCCAAAAAAACTGTGACACGCCGGGGTCGTACACCTGCACCGACTACGACCGAATTCTCTACGAAAAATACTTCTGGACAAGGTGTTCCTGGACCAAGACACACATGAGGGTGAGACATCGAACGGGGTTCGGGCACAGCACGGCGGTGGTGCTTTCCGCCGGAAACTCGGCAAGATGCTAGGCATCTGACACGAAGAACGCGTTATCCGAACCGGCACCATCTGTCCGAGCAACAGCATCAACCTGGGCAGCCTGGTGGAAACTCGTCACCGTCCATTCTCGACGAGTTCGGGATGAGGGCGGGAGAGACGGCAAGGCGACGGACATCCTCGCGTTCCCTATCCCTACCCTGTCCAACGTGAAATTTTTCACGAAGTTGTACGAAATAGATATAGTACAAGCCCGTGTTCCCTGTCTTTGAGACGGGATCGCATCTTCGGGAAGTGACGATACGTCTCAAGGACGAGAAAGGCGTCAAACCCATTCGACAATCACGGTCAATCCGTTCACGTTTTTCTATTGGAATTTATGAAATTCTAAACAATCAAAAACGGGAAAATGTCTAGATTCGGGATTCTATTGGGAAGACGTGGAGCAACGGAAGAAATCGGTGTGAGTACTGAACGAGAGACTCTTCAAAGATCTCAACGTCGCCAAAGAGGAGATCACCGCGTTGGTCAAAAACGGTCGCATCATGAAACACCTTCCAATTCGAAGTGCATAAAAAACGGAAAGACTCACGTCCCGTACAGGGACGACGATGCTTGTTGAACCGTTCACTTCATACCGTCTGGGTCTATCTTGGGCAAAACTGGACGTGACAGTGGGTGCCTGAAAAGGGACTGTGGAATACAGGACCTTCTATGACCAAGGCCGGTGAGATTTGTCCCGCTGAAATTCCGCCGTTGCGAGTGACTGGCGGGGTGGGACGTCCTCAACTTCGCACCGTGAAACATAGGATTCGAAATCGGGCTCCCGTCAACGGCTGTCTTCGTCGTTCTCGACGTATAAAAAAACTTTTTTAAATTAACAAACAAAAGATGGAGTAACAAACAACAAAGAAGGTATTGTATCCGACGTTAGAACCCGATCCGCAAGGAGTATCGTCTCCGACCGGATCAGGCTGTAGATCGAGCACAGCACGTTCAGACGAGAGATCGAGAGACGGGAAAGAGCCACATGCACAAGAAGTACACACGGTTTTAATCAACATCCCTGGGGACGGGGTAGACGGGAGCATTGATCACGGGGGAGGTTAGTGTGCGGAGGCGTTGGGATTCGCCCTCCCCATCGTTGGGATTACCCTTACAGATGTTTGGCCGTCACCGTGGGCCTCGTTGGGACTGGGTCTTTGAAGGGCCATCCGGCGTGTGTGTGCTGAAGAAATTCGGATGACAGAAAAGAGGGGGGGGGGAAGAAACATCTCAAAATCGTCAAACTGGCTGCCGAGAGTAAACTGGAATTCCATCGAGGATGATCAGGTGAGGTCGCTGCACTGGAAGACGGGAAGATCTCGGGGAGGGAATTCGCCCTACCGTTGTCTCACGAACTGACCAAGTATCGCGAGCATGAAGGACAAGCTCTACGCAAAAATACAGAAAGCCGTCAACGACGGGGTCGTTAAAAAACGGTCTGCCCGTACAAGAGAAGAAACGATCGCTTGCGCGAAACAGGCTGCGTGCCCTTCTGGGCGAGAAATTCGTCTTTCTCGTTAATGTTGTAGCATTTATAAAACGATTGAAAAACACTGCTGACTCCTCGTTTAACCGTAGATTTTCTGTTAAGACAGTCTTAAAAATTCGGGTTATTTTTTAAAACTTCTTTCTTGGGGACGTCTTCTTCTCCTCTTGCTACCGCGGATATGCGCTGCTTGTGCCACTCGTTACTCCCTGCGACGTTCTTTTCCGCCGCACGTATAAACACGTTTCGTTAATTTAGTCGCTATCGGCCAATCTATCTTCGGCGAAGAGGTGCAAATACTTCATCGTGTCGATGCCTCTCTCTCTCTTTCAAGTAGTTGTGTGGTGAATGCTACAATACAACGAATTCAACGACGAACCGGTATGCTTACACGGATAGTCATCTGCGCAATGCGAGGCATTTTGACAACGCGAGTTTGACGTCGTCTCGGGCCAAGACACCAAAGACTTGGTTACCCTCAACTGCATGTCACGTTATCTCCCCCCAAATCTGTTTTAGGGCGCGCTCGGTGTAACGTCTTGTATCCAGTTAAAATAAAAACATTTTTTATTTATATATCTATTTGTTTAGTTGTTTTAACAAATTTTTTTTCGTTAAGAAATGAAAGTTTTACCGAGATGTTCTTAGATCGCGTTGACTCTCGTTCATCCGTTTTTATGGTGTTTACTCTTTATTATTTGCGATTACTCTATCTAGTACGTTTTAGAACGTTATCATCGAACGGATCGAATGGTTTGAGGACGACTTTTGCAAAAGATTTGAAAATGGCATAAAGAAAAATTTATGTCGTTATTAAGAAAAAACATGGCATTCGTGACAGTCGAGACTTTGACGTGAAACAATTTAAGTGCGGGGTGCTCATTACGTCGATAAGAAAGGAAGCGTTATCAACAGCGTTTACGTCCGCGTCTCAGTACCCGATCAGGCGACGTGAAACCGTTCGTGATACGCACTCCCAAAACGGAGTCGTCCGGCTGTGTGGCAATACGCTGGACGGTTCCCGATGTATACTAGGAAATTTAAATGCGGGAAAGAAATTGCCGCTCATGTTGGAAAAGATCGAGGCGTTCTTGAGGAAGGAATCCATAGGAAAAACTTCGCAAAAACACTGAAAGAAAAACGTAGAAAAACACTCATGTGGCTGTCAACGATATAGTCCTCGTGGAAACGGATCAGAACGGTAAAACAAAGTGATCTACTCGAAAGTTTAAACGAGGGGTACAAGAGACAAGCCTACTTTTTTATAGAAATGAGAACGGCCGCGATCCGACAGATAAACTTTCCGCTCGTCGAAGTCGATCTTCACCCAATATGAGGAAATTTAATCGATGTTGGCCATCGTGGTTCTTTACGCGTAGCCAACGTCTACATCGCCAACAAAGAAGTCCGACGTTATCCTTACAAACTCTCTTACTCACCAGGTCGTCAGCGTCAAAACGATCGTCGCTTGCTCCTCTAACCGGATTTGGCCCGAACTGCGTAGCTAGTAAAGACTTGGACTTGGAGTCCGGGACACGGAATAAATAATTTATAATTGACAGTATTTTTGTAATAATCGTAACGTTTTTTACAAAATATAAATAAAATGTATAAAAAAAGAGATTGAACGTGGACGAGATACTAAACGAAGCGTCGCTACCGCCGCTCGAGACGCACGGTTAGAACGGACTCGCTCAAAGATAGGTTATCGACCATCGTCGGATCGGGACGATGCGCGTCACATTCCTGGGAAAAGGACGTGACCGTCACCGACCGGAACAAGATGAACGACAAGGAAACTGGACAATCTAAACAAATAAAAAGATCCTCTCTCCAACGCCGCGGACTCGGCGATTGCGCTATGAGTAAATCGATCGCCAATTCCGTCCTCACGCTGTACACCCAGAGTCTAAAATATTTTTTCGATCTGCTGATAACGAACTAAACTGATCGAAGAAACTGAGCGAAGATCCTTCCTCGACGCGGGCATCGCGAGTTAGCGTGCCTGCAGCCAATGTTCTATCACTTCGGTTCCTACCTGGCCCCTCTCAGCTCCCTTTCGGGGCCCCGCCACGCGTCTAGTCGCTATATAACGGGATTTAAAAAATCGGACAAGGGAATAGAAAAAGGACTGATGAATCGGGGAAGAACTGTCCTAACGAAAATGAATCCGTAAACGTCAAGGAAGCGTGGTAAAGAAGGGGAGCGCAAAAGTCGGTGGAGTCAAAAAATCAATAGTCAGGTCAAGCAATGCTAATGGCCAGGATGGCAATGCAAATGGCAATGCTAAATGGCCAGGGATGGCTATGCTAATGGCAATGCTTAATGGCCAAGGGATAGCTGGAAATGGGCTAGACGTGTCGTGCGGGCGGACTCGCTGGCCGTCGGGCGTGGCGGTGGTGTTGTATACAGGGAATTAACCAACCGCAGGCCGACACCTCCTCCTCTTACAGAGAACCTAAAGAAGAAGAAGTCTCCCAAATCCAAATCCCCCCCCAACCAACGGTAAAAATGGTTTTAAATAAAATCTTTTCACTATAAAAATGGTATAACGTGCCACTGAGAACGTTCATGGACACGTCGATGTTTATCGGCGTCGGGAATCCTCGCCACGAGTTCTATTCGTTTACATGATCGCACCAAGTAGTGGAAGCTAAAGGTCCAACACATCCACCATCACGACTGTTACGAAGACGAAGAAGAAGAGGGAGTAAATAATAATTCTTTTCATATAAAAAAATGAGCGAAAAAGGATTTGGTCAACACCGCTGTATTGTAAACCAGCCCACCAAATATCACAATAACTCAAAGTTCGGTCTGTGTTCGTAAAGTTTTATTCTCAGCACAGCAGTAGTACAGCAATGGTATACAAATTGTTTCAACAATCAGAGAGTATGGTGGGTGTTCTCTCTAGGCGGTTCTCCCGCCTGAGTCTCTCTCGTTTCCAGAACTCCAGTGCTTATTATACAATTTGTCAGTTTTGACCAACGCAAAAACACTAAAGTTCTAGAAGCTTATAGAGAGTTAAATGCATCTACTAATTGGAAAGAATACGGCGCCTCTGCATCATCCAAAATCTGTCATAATGCAAACCGTGGTAACCTTTTTACACTATAATTCTTAGTGCAACTTCAGAGTACCTTTATTTTAATTATCATTAACATCATTCTTGTTTACCAAAACTGATGATGTACAGATATTTTGACCTTTGTAACTTGCAGCTTCAATTGTGCACTGGAATTTGTAAAGTTTTTAGTTAGTGTTGACAAGGTGTTTATCCAAAACAGTATATTGTAATAAATGCTCAAGTAATAATTACCTAACTTTTATGCTGAGTAATTTTTGAATTTGGGAATTTTATATCTAAATTAACTTTTGCCAACTATATATTAAGTTGACCGTTATTAGAAATCATGTAATTTTAGCTGCCCCGTATTTTCCCCAAATAACATATGTAATCTACATTCAATACGCTATTTCAAAGTCCACACCAATTTATTTTATGTTATATAATTTCCTGAAAGATTTATCTCACCTGTATCGCGTATATTGTTACAAAACGTCCCTATCCCTTGAAATTCTTTCTTAATGGTAAAAATTTCATCTTTATTACGACATTTCTAAATTATAATTAGTAACTTTTATTAAATTTTTCCCATTTGGTGTAGCTTGTTGTTTATAACATAATTAAACATAATTATCAATACACAATTCAATAAAGTTGTTTTCATACTAATCATGAAAGGAATAATGTAGTGACTGGTTTTTTATCGATAAACAATTTCATATTTCCTGGAGTAATAACAAATTTAACTTGTGACTTAGATGTTCTCAAATAAATCCCACTATCCAATTATGACCTGGATTTTCAACAATTCATAAAACTCGTGATCTGAATATTACAGTATTAAATAAAAATGTGACCTGGATGAAACATATGCTGACTTGGATTATAATTTCAAATCTATATTCTATGGCATTATTAAAGCGATATAAAACCGTCGTTCACATAAGCCAGAGAATTTATGCATAATTCTCATTTCAATAATCATGTGTACTCAATACACAATAAAGTTATTATGTACAGTCATATAAGTAAAGTTCATTATGTTAAAGTTACAATTTATACCTTAATACGTGTAATAATTGCAATTTTTAACACTTTTAAAATATTCATGGAAAATCCTCCATTCAACGGAAAGTCCTCCGTCCTTGTATATATTCATGGAAAGTCCTCCATCCTTCTAATATGTTCACGGGAAAGTCCTCCGTCCTTTGCGCAATATTCTGTTTCTTTAATAATCATAAGTTTTCGACTTCTTTAAGTTATATCTTTTACATTCCCATTACACTGTGATTCATTACTTACAGTTCTGGTATATTTCTTCAGTGAGTCGAATGTAAGTGTCTTTTAGATTACTGTTGAACTTAAAGCTGGGTGTTGGGTGGTAATCGGGCTTCTGGGATCGAAGCCAAGTCGGTCTCATCCACTTCGGATGGTTTTCGATCGACGGATTTATTTGTTATCGTTAAATTCTTGCGGTTTGTCACATCATCCTGTTTCTGGGTACTTGATGAGAGTTCATGATTTAAATTTCATTGTTTATTCGTGTTTGTATTACTTTGTTTCACAGGAATGTAGGTCTGGGATATTCATACTTTTGTAGTTTTGTTGACGGTTTTTTCATTTCTCCTTGACTATTTTGATTTCTGTGTTTTCTGTTTCTCATTTTATCTTGACTGTATAGTGTTCGGTTTTCAATGTTAATTCTGGTTTGATCAGTTACTTGGTATTAAGTCTCATGTCGTATTTATCCCGTTAAGGTACATACTGCAAAGTTGTCATGTCTGGATTAATTCTTATGTCGGGGTTTATCCTTTTATCAGGTTTACATACTGCAAAGTTGCTTTCTATCTGGATATGACGTTCGTGTTCTTGTTCAGTTTGAATGTGCTTCTTTGTATATACTGGCTTTGTTTTTTGACCCGTTGTTTCATCTTTTCTGTTAATAAGATTTGCGAATGTCATTATCATCTGCTGGTGACTGGGTATTTCTGCAAATGATCGACTGTTTGTTACTTGGCTGCTCCTTATATGGCTGGTTGGTTCTGGTTTCTTAGAAGGTCTTGAAAGATTTGGGAAGACTCAAACTACCTCTCTTTCCCCTCACTACTTGACCATCTTAAACAATTAGGATTATTCTTTATTTTTCTTTTTGACAGAAGATTCTGAATGCCCTATTTCTACATTTTTTTGATTATTCTTTTTCCACATCTTTACCATTATAATTATTAAGATTGTTACTACTGGTACTATCGGTCATGAGAAAGTATTGACCGTTTTTAACCCAAAAATTCATCTTCTGGCATTGGTTGCATTTCTTCTAGTTTTAGTTCATTTATCAAATTATCTAAATTAATTTCTCTTTACTGGTTTCAACGTCTTAGAATTTTAATCTTATCATACCTTGGGATAATTTTGTTTATATCTCCAAAACAACCTTACTTCATCGTTTTTATAACTTATCATACTAATGTTTTTAAAGGATCCTTTTAAAGTTTAAATTACTTTCCTTATAAAATGTAATGTGTTTGTTTAAAGTTCATATCCCCGTGTAGAAGCTTTGACAAATTTTTGTTCCAATTGTAGGAATGTCTAGAGGTTGGTAAAGTTTTCTTAAATCATTGATTCTTTGGCTCACACTATGATCATGATTTTTTGTAACTTTTCGAGCAATGATTTAACCTATTTCCCTCTGTAACATTACTGTCCCGAGGAACGAATTTGCATTTATTGAGCATGTGTGCGTACTTACAGTTTTTGTTCAATTATTAGTATCGTGTTTCTAAAATATAGAAATCACACAAGTCTGTCTGTTCGAAAACAGTATAGATAGGGGCTGTCAAAAGAAAAAATATCTTATTGAAGGGGATTTGAACCATTTTGCTAACTCCTGTTGAGTCAAAAGTTGCAAATTGTGTTTTTCTCTTTATTTACCGCCTAAGGCTTCGGACTCTAAGATCATATTTGGCGGAGAGTACCGAGGGTTCTTTCATATGCCCCCCCCCCCCATTATGTCTGGCAATGCCAAGTTATGTTATACTTGTAAATTTCTAAGGCATTTGTTGTGTCAACCAAAGGTACTGACACAATTAACTACAATGTTTTCCGTCTTTGTAATTATGTAGCACAATAGTCAATGTTTTGTATAGGTACCAAAGATCTTTTTCAGGGTCAACAGGCAAAGCCAAAACGTGGAAATTCAAGTGATTTTTGTGCTTGATTAAAGTTAATTGCCCCGAAACTGTAAAGGTTTGATGGAACAGAGGCGTGCGAGGTTGTCCAAGTGATTAAACTTATTCCAATTGTAATTTAGAGATATTGATTCTTGTTTTCCATGTAAATTATATATGGAAATTGTCGTATAAACTTAAGGACTTTTCAATCGGTCACTTCTTACACACTATTATCAAACATAGTCAAGTTATTCTTGCACATGTTATCATAATATATCCAAACTATTCTCATTTCAATCAAGTTATTCTTACACATTGTTTTTCAAATAGATCCAAACTATTCTTATTCATGCTTATCAAAAAGTCGAATTTATGGACTATTATAATATTCTTTTTGTAGTCGGGTCTTATTTCGATACTACAAGTTTTTTGAACTCTTAATTTCACACTTTATTTCTGTATCTTCTGTATCCTTATTTATTTCTTTGTTTTCTGTCTGAGTGTCTTGGTCTGTGTTAACTTTTCTCTATCATTTCTAAACATTTAGTCGTGTTCTCTGTATATTCTTTTTTATTCTGCTGAAAGGAATATCATCCTCACATATCTGAGTCATCTCGAAATTTGCCTAGATCTCTTTTTACAATAATCTTGATTTTCATTCTTATCAATTTCGTCATCTGAATGATTCTGAATACTGGAGGTACTTACATATGTTGATTTTCTTATCGGTCTATTTAATTTGTCCTTGGGGTATCTCCCGATCATTCTAAAATTAGCTACCTTTAAGATGTCGGAGCATGTGTCTTAGTTTGTTGTTCCTGTCTAATCTGATTCTTAACTATAAAACTTCGGAGGTCCTTTTTACTTCAATAATTCTGTAATTAAGGTGTCCAAATTATTATCTAATTTACTGGTTTTTCTTTTGATTCTTACTATATACATGGATCTCCTACCTTGAAAATTAACTTCTTGACTACACCCTATCTGCATATTTCTTGTTGTCTTTTATTTTGCGTCTTCTAAATTTTTTGCTGTACTAACGTAAAAGCTTTTTGTTGCTGGGGCTGTAATGCTACTTGATATTGGTCTTCCCCATTCTATGTTTCTTCTAGGTTTAAAGAATTGTATCTGAATGGCAAATACTACATCCCTATTGTATAGTCAGTAGAAGGGTGATGAATTGGTCCGATTACACTTGGATGGAAATCTAATTGCTCGCTCATGTCTGATTCAATATATAATCCCAAGTCTGTAACTATCATCAGATTATTTTCTTAGGCCATTTACATCATGAAAAGTTCTTATGAAATCGTTATTCTACCTTGCCATTACTTTGAGGGACTATAGTAAGATGGTGGTGATATGGTCATGTTTAACTCTTTATAGTGTTTCTTGTTACAGCCTTATTCTCGTTTTTCTGACCCATTATCTGTTTAGTATCTGAAGGTGGGACAACCATATCTTGGAAATATTTCTTCTAATATAAGCATGGACCTATAATCTCAGCTGTTTTATTTGGTACACTAAAAGCTTCTGGCTCCATCCAGATATATAAATTATATGAATGAGACAATGTACTTGTTGGCCTGATAAGGTGGTTGGGATATGGTCCTGGACAAACATTAGACCTCAAATTTTTGCGAAATGGATAAGGTGGAATGTCCGTTTCTTCTTAAGAGGTGGATGTGTTTTCTTTTGGCTTCTAGTTTGACATGTTACACATTGAATCTACATATTGTATGCTAACACTTTTGTTACATTTTTTGGAAATTAGTATTTTGGTTCTAAATGATGTTCATATTGTTTTATCTACTCTGCCATATGTCCCTACCAAAAGTCATGCTGTTGTATTTAATGACAATGTTTTCTAATATTTTCAGGTATGTACAATCTATGTTTTGGGATCTTCTGAATCTTGTTGAGATAAAAAAATATAACAAACCAATCTATTATTATTAAACTATTTTGTTCCCTTTTTGTGGCACTACCTTTGTCTAATATTATCCTTAAGTTTTGCTATCTTTTCATCATCTTTCTTGTTCTGTTTTTTATATCTCATGTCCCCTGGCAAGTATCTATAAAACGGCTTGGGTCTAAGTCCATCTGGTGGATCTATCTTGCAACTAGACATATTTCTTTGGAATCGTGATATTTGTTTGAATTTAATGCTACCTACTTCTAGGACATCTAATCATTATTTCTCTATTTCTGTGTCTGTTTCTGATTTCAGAAGTATCCATTGTTTCTTGACTGTCTGGTATTCTTTTGACAACAAGTCAGGCGCAACCAGTTAGAATCTTACCTTCTATATTACTCAATTCGTACAGTTGTAACATGCGATTACTGAGTAGCCCATTGTTGTTCATTTTCTTATTTTGCCATAGGTGAATCTAATAAAATACTTCAAGGGTCGTATGAATTGTACGTACCCACAAATGAGCATCATGTAAATATAAATTCATTTTCTTAAGAGCAAACAAATGCTATTCCAAAAACATTCTTTTTCTATTGTTGACCTATTTTTTCTGAGAGAGATTTACTTAATTTGTGAGACAAACTATAGATAGGTTTTTCTCTTCCCCAGTATCTGTAAGCCTGTGTGAGACAAGCACCTACACATAGTCTCACTAGCATCTTGTGTTATACCACATAAGGTTTGTCTTGTTTATCAGGGTAAAGCTAACAAAGTTACTACTGTTTTTAACTGTCTTTTGAGAAGAAAAGTCAAAAGGCTAATTGGCATTCTTTTGACCATTTAAATCTAGATTATTTCTTGTTAACTCAATCAATAAAGGTTCTGCTATCTTTGAGAAACTTTGGACGTGAATCTCCTCTAATAACTACACCATGCCAATAAATCCCCTAATTTCTCTGACATTCTTTTGTACAGTAATGTTCTTATAGCTTTTCACTTTCTTTTCATTAGGTTTCACTCCATGTTCACTAACAACTAATACCTAAATTATTCATATTTCTTTCTGAACGAAAACTACATCTTCTTCACCTTCATTTTTAAATTCATGTTCGCCTGATCTTATCAAACACTATTTGATATGGGCCTAGATGTTCTTCTGAGGTCTTTTGAAAATATTAAGATGTCACTCGAAGTAAGCAGTTGGCAAAGTCCTCACATTCTTGTTAATACTATGTTCATGCGTTCTTGGAAGATAGTTGGAGCATTATCTATAACCCAAAAGGGCATTACATTAAACTGAAATAACACCTTTGTGACAAGTAAATGTTGTTTTTTCTTTACTATCTTCATCCATTTGTACTTGCCAATACCCACTTTTAAGATTCTAAACTAGTGAAATGTTTGGCTTTTCACCAAGCCCTAGCTAAGGATGTCTATCAATCAATGGTAAGGGAAACGATATAGGTTTCACTTTTTTTATTTAAAGATCTAATGTCTACACAACATTCTTTTGGATCCGTCTTTCTTCCCAACTAACACAAATGGAAAGCCCCATGTTGACCTTGACCATTTCTATAATTACCTGCATTCTAACATTTTCATCTACTTCTGCCTTGTCAATATCACTTGTCGTTTGTTAATAGGTGTTTCTAATTACGGGCCTATTTCTGATTGGTGGATGGTCCCCTGTATCTATTCATTTCATTTTTTCACTGTACTAGTGTGACCTAACTCTGACATCAGTTTTTGCAAAGCATATATCTTTATTTTCTTGTCAATCAGATAAAAAATACTTGCTTTTATACTCATGACGCGTGGCGTCCAATATCTTTAAGGTGGTGTCTACATCTCCTACTGTATATTTTCTGGACCTTATAGCTGTTTGATTCTACCTATGTATTCTCATCTATTAAAATCTTAAGCTCTAATTTTTCCTAACACCCTTGACCTCTTTTGTAATCTATAAAATTTATTTGTTTTGGATTAAAACTACTAATTCTGGAATGTTTACTATTTCCTGTTACTTTTCCTATTTGACTTCTTGATACTACAAGTCCTGGGTCTATCTAAAAGGACATCCATCATTGATACTTGAGATTTCAAAATTTTCTTTATATTTCTGTTAAATGCTCATATTTGTGGCTAACAAAACATATATGTCTTACTCTGTGGTCTTAATGTAGTTTGTTTTTGATACTCTTTACTATGGTATGATATGTGAGTGTCATCTTCAAAATTTGGAATTAGGTTTCTCCCTATTCTTAAGCAACCTAAATCAAAGTATAGTCTTACTCCATTTTGTCTTAACCCAGTCACCTCTACAAGGATAAAAGTTTCTATTTCAAACCATCGGTGACATAAACCTTATGAATTCATGACGGTACATTTTATTCATACGTAAATTTTAATATTTACTTGCACCTATAACATTAAGTGGGACTGGACCATTTCACCTGCCCTAAGATTTGCGTTTTTCTTTAAACAACCTTAACCTTGATTGGAAGATTTTGGAAGCACTTTTTACTAATTAATGATTACTGCTGCTCCTGTATATCTACTAAAGTCCTAAATTTTTGTTTTTTGAAGGCCATAGTCACACATGCATGACATTGGATTTCCCCGCCAATTGAATTTCATAATTTTTATCTTTATTTACTACTATCTAGAGTTATATACCTTTACTTTTTTTTATCTTAATTTTCTACTACAACTCTTTTTATCGGCTTCCTTATAAGAAAGAGCCTTCTAGTTTTCCTGTTCCCTAGGTGTTCCCTATTACTGAGTCCATTGTTGTCCTATTCGCGGGGTGGAGTTTTCTGAAGTGTGGTTCACTGTACTACATGCGTGGTTGCATGGGTAGTGTAGTGCTAACTGTTAATTTGACTGAGGATGTATTATCCTCGCATTGGGGTTTGCCGGAGGAAAGATGCTACATCTGTGGTTGGTTTCTGGTAATGCTAATTGTATTCGGGGGATCATCTGACTGAGTTTGCTTGTGGTATGTAAATTGTGGTAGGTCCGTAATCGAAAGTTGAAGTTTTCGCCTATTCCGATAAGTATTGTGTTGTAAACTGAGGAGGGTGGAGGATCGTAATTCTTGCCTATATTGATAGTTATTATTTGTTCTAACCCCTGCCACGTATTCGTTGGGTAGGTCCCTGATTTTTATGCCAATATGGTACCCAGTTGCGAGGGTTAATGTTTCGATTTGGACCCAATTTCTTTTAAGGTGACCTATTCTTGTGACATACCCAACATTCTGAGCCTAATACCCAATCTGGTACAGATTGTGAATTTTGTCTATTTGGGACCTACTTGGTTGTTTCTTTGTATTTGATATTTTAACATTGTGTTTGCTGAGAGTCTGGTTTGTTTGTTGTTTGTGGTTTTCTAGCCGTTTTTGAACCTAACCTGTTTTTTTTATTATCTGCTACTGATATTTGTAATGTCATACGTCACTATCGTCACTGTCTGTCTCGTCAGCTTCGCTGCATTATATGTCTACCTTTTTAGGGCAATTTTGAGTAGTGTGACCTTTTCTTAAAACAAGTTCTTACATAGTTTAGTTCTTAATGTGATCTACTTCCATTGGTTGTATGTCTCTGTCTTCTTTTTCAGTTGTAAATCTATTACACATTTTGATGTGCCGTCTAACCAGTTCGAATACAATTTTGATCCCTAACATTTTGTTCGCGTTATACCTGGGGTCGCAATCTTAACTGCGGCTTCTAAAAGTTGTAGGTTCTTCTCCTAATCAATTTCCATTTTGATGTAATCAAAAAGGTCAGCCACTTTACAAATAGTTGTCTACTCAACTGTTGTTCTACTAAGTCTTTTGTGCTTTTGTTTTTAGTCTGCTCTGTGCGTATAAACATCTTCAGATTGCTTGTATTATTCTTTCCCCAAACATTTGTTACTGATCCGTCTGTCTCTTGGGTTTAAGATTTGTCCTTAACTGAATTAATGCCTGTCTTTTGTCTTGTCACTTCACCAAATTTTTCTTTTAATAATTTCTTGAGGTCCCCCCAACTAGCTACATTTTTTCGTTATTTTTCTTGTTCTATTAAATACCTTCCTAATGAAATCCGCTAACCGCCCTGGAACCATGTTACCAAATGCTATACCCGGGCAATTTTCTGTACCTTTAACTCAACTAAATTTGCATATCTTTCTATGTCTGATATCCACGCCTTAAGATCCCGCCGGTTTACCCGAAAAGTTCTTATATTACGTGATGTACAGGTACTGCCATTTTGCACTTGCCATGTTAGAGCATGGTCTCAAAATGTTATCAAAAACATCTCTTTATTCATCATTATCACCTTTGTGTATTCAGGTATCCCAGACCACTCTACAAAATGGTGCTGGTTCTCTATATTCCTACTCCCCCCGATATACTGTGAGTACCTGATACCTTACTACTTTCGGTTTTGTTTGATTACGTCTGAACTGACCTGATGCTTTTGTTTTTTTTTTTTTCGTTTATATTTCTATTTTCCGTTTCATTTTGTATGTCTGTCTGATCTGACGTGGTTGGTCTAGTTTTATTTATGTCCGTTTAACATCTAAATATTATCCTCAATTTCACCCTAAAGCCGTAGCCATACTATACTGAATTTTAGTCTATTTTCCTCTGCCATTATTAATTCTGTTTTTAATTTTGTATTTTTAAATTCTTCAATTGTTTAGAATTTGTTTTTAACTAATTTTTGTTCAAATGTTACATTTTGTGTGATAAACTATTTTGTTAACAGTTTCCAAAATAAGTTTTTTTTATTATTGCCTAAATAAATATTAAAATTGTAGATTTTGTTTAAAATAGAGTTTTGGTTAATTTAAATTTTATTATAATTAAGTTTTAAGTTTTAGATGTTTGTCAAAAAGATATGTTCACATATTTGTGGTTCAAAATAATATAGGTACTAAGAAAAGTAAAAGTCTTACCTTTTCGTTTCAAGTTCTTGTGTTGTTTCCAGGTCTTTTATCCAGGGCATAAAGGCACCCAAAATCGATATTTGTAACAACCAGCCACAAATATCATATAACTATCAATTGTCCGGTCTGTTGATCGTATAGTTTTATTCTCAGCTCAGCAGAGTTACTGCAATGGTAAACAAATGTTTCAACAATCAGAGCGTATGGGGTGGTGTTCTCTCTAGGCGAGTTCCCCGTTGGTCTCTCTCGTTTTCCAGAAACTCCAGTGTTTATATTACATTTGATTCTCAGTTTTGTCCACACGCAAAAACACTAAAGGTTCTAGAAGTCTTTTTAGAGAGTTTAAATTGCATCTTACAATTGGAAGAAATACGGCGCGCTGCATCATCAGAAATTTTGGGGGGGGGTCATATGCATGCACCTTTGGTAACCTATTTTTCACTATTCATTCTTAGTGGCAACTTCAGTACTTTAATATTAATTATCATTTACATCCAATTCTTGTTTACCCAAAAATGATGATGACAGATATTTGGACCTTTTAACATGCAGGCTTCAATTGTGCTGCTTGAATTTGGTAAAAAGTGATTGTACACGTTGTTTATCATAAAACATTAATTGTAATAATGCTAAGTAATAATACTAAAATATATATGCTGAGTAGATTTTGAATTTGAATTTTATATCTAAATTAACTTTTGTGCAACATATTTACTTGACCGGAATTAGAAACTCATGTAATTTTAGCTGCCCGACGTATTTTCCTCAAATACATATATAATTATACATCCATACAATTTCAAGTCACACCAATTCTATTTATGTATATAATTTCCTGAATGATTAATCTCCACCGTCACCTCATAGTTGTTACCAGTATCACGAGGCCGTCGGAATGGAATAAAAAAGACGACGCCGACTTTAAGGCGGGGACGACGAGGACACGACACCAACCCATGCGCACTTCAGGATGAAACACTTACTGCGACGAAATCTCTACAACACGAACAACGACACGACGGAGAACGGTAAAAGATCCGTTTACTTAATAATCCTTTTCATATAAAAAAAATGACGTGGAAAGGATTTTGGTCAACACCGGCATATCACGCGGCCGTCGTGGACGGGAATCGCCACGTTGACGGCGCAAGTTTCCAAGAAAGTTCTTCAAGTACGGGCCGCGCCCCAAACTGGATCTAGATCTAAAGGATCTCGGGATGGTCTTCGATCGACTACGTTTTGGCAGAGTACACCAAAGACATGTCTGGTCAAGCAAGGGAATATCCGCCCCACCCCGCTCTTTCCCGCCACCCTTGAAATAAACTAAAAATTCTATTTTAAAAAAAATGGCAACGATCGCGATGACTGATAGGAGGCGCCTGGCAAGTCAGATGCTTTCGCCTTCTCGGGATCACCAAATTTCTATTCTCGAATCACGGAAGAACAGAAGAGACACGACGATAGCGCTGGAAAAAACTGACCGCGGCTAAGAGATCGGTTGGAATCACGAAACGCACGAAAGCGATTAGATTTTCTCAAACGAAAAGATCTCAGGATAAAGCAACGGACATCCCTGTACACCTACAAAGAAAGTGGATGCCGCCATGGCGACTTACTCGCCAGATGGACGGAAGAAGACGGCCGTTGCCACCCGAACCGACGTTCAGCCGATTTCTCTCAACCCTCGGAAGGAACAAAAAAGTCACAAGGGAACTCCTCTTCGTGATCGTTGGGAACGGGACTCGTGTTCTACGGCTAAGACGTTAAAAAATTACGTCGCCTTAAAGTAAAAACCATGGAAGATGATCTATCACAAACACTATTGGAAGGGGAAAAGGCCGCCATCGGGAAATTGTTCCAACGCAGCCAAAGTCAGGCGAGGAAGGAAAGCGTTGGAATTCCTGAAAAAACAACATGACGTTTGTGGCAAATCTAGGCCTACCAGGCTCCCAAAGAAGATCGTGAGACCTCGATTCGAAGACGCGGAAAGAAAACGATCATCACAGGCCGACCTGGTGGGTTTTTACCCGCACCGACAAGGGATGAACGGGGAAAAACTTACACATACGCGGCTGGACGTTAGTTACGACGTGGGCACGCGCTACAAAGAAGCGGAAACCGCTGACGACCAAAGACAGTCGAGAATGAGAGGTGGGCCGACACTTTCGAAAAGATCCTACAAACGGACGTCTGAGGTTTCCCCAAATATTACAAGTCGGACCCCCGGTCCGCGAATTCATGGGCGCAGTCACCAAACTCATGACCCGACACAGCGCTAGAATTACAAGGAAGGGGACGGGTCGACCTTCCACCGCGACCAAGCCATCGTCGAAACGATTTAATTAGAAAGTTGGCGCGAACAGTTGTTTAGCGTAACAATACGATCGAGAGATGTAAAACAAAGACAGAAACAGAGAATGGGCGACACTCGTTGCCGGAAGTCGTCAAAACGATCAACGAAGAGACCGATCCGCCCAACAAGGTAGAATCCGTCGATTAAAGTACAAACCGTCCATCAGTCCCTTTGCGAAAGGAAATAAGATATCTATATCAACCGGGCGAATTTGGAAGGCGGCGGCGGCGCAGCAGATGCTCCTGTAGGTGCATCCCGATCCCATCTGGAGCGTCGACGAAACAACGACATAGACAGTGCATTTCAGAATGCAAGGCCATCGACCCTGTATCAAGCCTCAAGAATCCGGTCGACCATCAGAGAACGTTCGTCAGAGAGGGAATTATTGGTTGATCTTAAAAAAATTTATTAATAATAAATTCTTTTTATACCCGTAGGGTAACGTGGCGTACCTGTCCTTCATCACCCGTTTTATCGTAACACAACGTGCAACTCTTTCTCCTGATATCGATTCACGACACGTTTGGTTGCGGAATCTCTCGTGATGGTGTTTTCTCGAACGGTCGTAATCCTCTTACGCGTTTCTTTAACGACGTCGGTCATCGCTCCCTCAGTTCTTTCTGGAAATCAAACACGTTGTTCTTTCGCATCTCGTACCACTTTAAAAACTCTTCCCTGTTGCGTTTGCTCATGTGATCGACGCCTCCGTAGTGTTTTTTACTGGGCAAACGGCCCACGTAACGTTGGTGACACGGCTTGTTTAAATAATGCGGGAAATAACCCTTTTTGAGTTCGGTCCATACCAAAAGTCTTCGGAATTCCGCCAGAGCGGATTGGACAAAATTTATGGAATCGATAAAGCGAAACTCAACCCGTACTTCCATGTACATGATCTTCGTTACCGTTGTAAAGACAATAGGGTTTAATGTTATGTTCCACGAATATACATTTAACTAAAACTGCGCGTCATACGCTTTGGCATTGTGGGGCGATATGAACGCAGTACCCCACTTTTTTGATCCAAACACAAACTTGCAAGAAACTCGTATTTTTACGGTAGAATAATTCGTGTTGGTTTACCGTCAAAGTCTTGGCACCACGAGTTAGATTCGGTATGTGAACGCCAGGTGGTCTTGCGAAGGCTTCTATTGTCGTATAAAAATAATTACTCTCGTCGTTCCTGCGTTTTTTACAACTGTAACATGGTTCTCGGGTTTCTTTTTTTTGCACTCGGTCCGATTTGCATTTTTCAACCCTTAACATTTTTTTAAGGGACCATTGAAAACACTTGTGCTTCATCCCATGTCGACGTATATGCCACGACAATTCGGAACATTCGGACTTGCGCCATACGTGGGAATTCAACGTCCTTGGGTCACCGTTTCGCACTCTAAACATTTTACTGAAACGATTGATACAAACCACATTCCGGTTCGGCGTCTTCGCGGGTGCCTCTGTTGGTTTCATTTATGTTCATTAAAAACAGACTTCGCCGAAAAAACGCTCAGTTACTATTCGTGTTCGCATCACTATTCCTTTCACCCCGGGGCAATCGTAACCGAGCACGATAGACACTTATCCTGGAATCTCTGTGACGATCTCGTCTCTGTATTATCCTTTTCTTACATGGTGTCGACAGTAATATCCGTACCCAAAAAAACCGTTTCATCTTCGTAATCACGTCGAAGTGATTTTTTATTCGTGATACAGATAGATCGCGTTCGTTGTCGCATCCTTCGGGTCGTATAGATGATCTCGTTGAACCGTTACGCCGTCCACCCACTCGTTGATTCTTGCACGCCCAGGCTGATCGGCAAACGTTTTCGCGGTCTTCCAAGGTACAACCGTCATCCCCGATCGGGAACGCCCGCTTCTTCGTGGTGAAGTTTTTAACGCTCTCGTGCCCTTGGTAATTTTACGACTGTCGTTGAAAAACCGTTTCGAAGCTGGAAAATTCGTCCATTTTGTCTTTATGTTTGTTGGCCTCCGCCGTCTACGATGGCGCGTGCCAGACACGTGACGTCGTCGTCGTTTTTAATCGTGTTGATACTTCTCTTCTTCGACGTGGTCTCCGTTGTCACCGGTTCTTTCGGATCTCCCCTTTTCCCCTCGGCATTATCGTAGACTGGACGACGTATGTTCGATTTTACTTACACGTCTAAAGCGACCACCTCAGTCAAATATTCTATTATACTCTTGCAGTGCTTTGAATATAATCTTCGGCTTAAATCCCACGAGGACGTGTTAATATATTTCGCTACCCGAACGGATTCGGGAAATTTCGAGTGATTGATGCTGAGTGCGATAATTTATCGCCGTTTTTGCACCCTCTATCGTTTATCACCGGACCTTACCGAGTTGTACAATAATCAAACGGTCTATATCGATAAACCGAGGTTCGTCCCTCAACAGGAAACACTCTATACATCGATCGAACATGGGATTTCAAACTTCTAACCTGCGTCGTCGAGGAAAATTCTGTCGTAACGATAGGACTGGCCCGTGTTATGACACTGTTTGGGTTTTTAAACTATTTTTTTTTTAAATCGTCAGGAATCGGGGAGATAATAATACACGGTTCGATTATTGAGTAGTAATAGATCTCTCGGGCGGAATCGGTAAATCAAAGAACCGCTCGGTAGATCGTTGTGCATGGGGAGACATGTTTTTTAAATTGAGTGTGTACTTACTTATGGCTTTTTCAATATTTACTCCACTATTACCCGTTGGAGCCACCCAGACCGGGATCACTCACTCGTGCGGTTAGATGCCGTGTGTTTCTGGGCGTAGCACGGGAGCGTCTCGTCTTTAGGGCCACATGATAAAATTGAAAAAACCATCTAACGCGTACTAAACAAAACACACCACCACAGCTATTTATATATATCCACGTATATAAATAACAAACGGGGTCAACAAATGGGGGAGCGTGACAATACGGAATTCCGGGGACAATCGACCACGTACACATACAGTTCTTCGGAAAAGGTGTGAGCTCTCTGAAAGTGTGAGTACATATTACTACTACTAACTCAGGAGCCTGTATAGACTCACCTAGGTTAGAGTTGTTGCAGAATGAAAAATCAAACTGGATTGTCTAATGTTTAAATAAATGCTTGAAAATTTAATCAACAATATTTATTTCTATCCACCAAAATTCTCATATTTTCCTTTTCAAAACTTAAACCATATTTCAAAATTTTGAGACATACTTACCTACAAGTATCATCGAACTTTTCATGTAAATTTAAGACCCTGTTACAGTTAACTGTAACACTGTGAGTGTTAACAAATGTCCCCAAAAACCGGCATTATCTATTAGTGTCTACATGAAAATAATATCAATTTAAGTCCACATTTAATTTCCAGGGGCCTTTTTTTTTTTTTTTTTCCTTGTTTCCATGGCAACAGTCGCCATTTTGAAACATTTTACGACCAGAAAATTATTTTGATGAGTACCCTATCATCATTTCCTTTGTCTTTTTTTTTTATCATTACTCGGCAATCGTTGCGTGTGCTGACAGGCGAGACATCTATTTAGGTTCCATCCATGTTGGATTAGGTGTGGTTAGGGTTACTATTTTCATGGTTAGGTCAATGATATTTGGGTATGTATCCTATAGCTACAACAGCCTTAGGGACATTCTTCCTGTAAAGTACCATCCCTAATTCTGCGCACTTTTAGACCCTTTCCCGATAAACTGCGGTCCTGACTCCTGGAACTTGACACATAAGTGTTTTTTTATTTTCTATCACAATTTGGCTCCGTTAATAGGACCCAGTCCCGACTGGGGAATAGGGGAAAGTATACTATCTATTTTCCCAAAAAACATGACAAAATTTCCCCAATCCAGCAGTGCTGTTAATCATAACAATAAATCTTTCTAAGTATAAAATATTTTAAAATAGGCCCTTTTATTATGTATTTGTAAACACATGTTTGAAATACTGTTCCTTTTCATGTTGCAATATAATTTATACTGTTGCAAGTAAAAGATATAAATAAGATAGACACCTCCAGATATGCATTTTTGTAATTTCCATTAATTCTCTCAATTTAAAAGGACCCAGGCCCCCTTTTTGGACAAAGTTTCGCGAAATTAGTAAATGCTAGACAATATCTGTCGACCCATTTCAATGAAAGGAAACCACATCCAAATCAGGACAAAATATTGATGAAACTTTCTGCAACCATATATGCAAGAACGTAAAAATTAGCCTATTTTGACCCCTTATTTCCATATCACTAGATGCCACATCAGGCACAGAGGCTGGAAGAAAATTATTTCCCTTCACTTCCAGGCAAGTTAATCAATCCTACCAGCAAAAAAAACACTGACCACGAATGTGGAAAAAATATATGATTAAGGGGAGGTCAATATTATTAAGGAGGAGGGGTGGGGGGGAGAAAATTGACAAAATAAATACCTGCAATCCCGACACGGTCTTTCTATCTATATATATTGCATGTGAACTTGGAGCAATTATGATATTCCCATAAACAAACTTTTGTTTAAGTTTGATGCACATACATTTTAAACATACTTTCCTTCATCCATGTTTCTTAAATTCTATTTTGTTTTAACTACTTCCAAAGAAAAACTGAATTTGTTTCATTAAGCATTATTATTTTTTTATTTTTCCTTTACTTGTCAGATTCAGATAATATAATAAAATCAATTGACCAACATAATTCTAGACACTCATGGTATCTCTTAAAACCATACAGGGTATTATAACACTGTCATACCACTATCATACTGAGGGCATCAATACTTATGTACAGCAAACTGTTAAATTAACTAAATCATTTTTGTCTTATCTGTAAATTACAATTTGGAACCAATTCCCATAGGGGCCAATGTTTTAAAATATCTTCTTCACTGACAGCCATCTTGGATTTTGTGCGGCCCTCAAAAACACCCAATGTTGTAGGGGGGAACACCAAAGGACTTGTTGATCGGCCCAAGTTTAGGTTCCACTTGGCTTAGGGGTTTTTAAAGAAAAAGCATCTTTGAAATTGTTTCCATAGGGTCCAATGTTATAAACCTATTGTTCCCGATGGGCGGCCATCTTGGAGCAGGTGCAGACTTAAATAACACCAGTTTTTTCAGCAAGGTACCATCTAAGGACTACATATAACCAAGTTTGGTTCCAATTGGCCTCACTAGTTTCATGAGAAAAATATCTTTGAAAACGTATTTTCCCATAAGGGGTGAGTTACCAATGTTTAAAATTTGTTTTCACACTGGCGGCCATCTTGGATTTTCGGGTAGGTGCTAGCACTCAAAACCCCAATGTTGAAGGGGGCCATTCCAAAAGATATTGTGGCCCAAGTTTGGTTCCCATTGGCTAAACGGGTTTTTAGAGCAAAAAGATCTTTGATATTGTTCCCATAGGGTCAGAATGTTAACCTATGTTCCCCGCTGGTGGCCCCATCTTGGATTAGGTGCAGATTTAAAAAAAACATCAGTTTCAGAATGGGTACACTCTAAGGGACTACTTTGACCAAGTTTGGTTCTAATTGGCCTCAGTCGTTTCACGAGAAAAATATCTTTGAATATATTTTGCCCTAGAGGGTCCAATGTTAATCTATGCTCCCCACTGGCGGCCATTCTTGGTTTAGGTGCGGAACATGCCGGACACCAAAATTTTTAAGAAGTAGAACCACCCAAGGGGCTGTTGTGACTAAGTCTTTGTTGCTAAATGGCCCAGCGGTTTTCTGAAGGAGTTGATCTTTATCGACAGGACGAGACGACGACGACGCCCGACGAACGACGACGGACGCCATAGTGAATGGCCATGGCAAATAGCTCACATGGCCTTCTAGGCCAGGTGAGCTAAAAAGTGATTTCTATCATCTGGATGGGACACGACCGTAAGAAAGGCGCTGTAAAATATTCGAGTTTAGGTTCATGATATGGTCTAGCTTTCAAGTTGCAAAAAGTTTACTGTAGTTCCAACACTTTGTTAATGCCTCGTGCACATTCCCGATGTGGATTTTAAACTTGTGTGTCAAATCGTCAGGGAGTACCGTATGTAATAAGGAAAATATATAACATTGAGGGCTTCACCTCTGCTGTTATGTATAGACTATATGTAACACTATGAGGTTTATTTGGGAGGAAAATATTTTTTATCTAATTGTTACATTTTAAAAGTTTACCTTTGTTAAGTTAAACTTATCTAAAGACTGTTATAGATAAAATTTACTTAACAAAGTAATATAAACTTGTAAATAAATATAAACAGATGTGCCTCTGATATAAAATTTAAACAGGCCATTACATAACAGTGTGGAGTGAGTAAATGCAGGCATTGGATAATGATGTTTCGGACAAAACAAGGTTACCACCACATTTTAATCAAATTTAATAATAAAGGGTTTAAATTTATTGGAATGTAGAAATTAATTTTTGGTAATGTTTCAGCAAACAAGGTTACATAGGGTCATTATCTGTCATATTCATCTTTGGTCCAACAAATTTCGGCTATTTTCGATTGTACATGTTAAGTAATATAAACGTGACTAAAACTGCACTATTTAAGATGGTGTCAAAAGGTTGAAACTTTGGACAGATTTTTGATGGATACGGCGCTCGTATTATATCGGGTTATTTTATTTTTGGTTTCAAAGCGGGAGAAGCTTCTAGAATACTGGTGTTCTACGTTGTTCGGAATTGACATTCGTATATAAGCACCAGGGTTTTAGGGCCTCAAGAGAGAGAGACCGCCATTTTGTTACATATACCCTATTAGTACGTTGGATATATTCAGTCTTTGCGCATAATTGTCACTCTACTGTCGTGTTGTATTTTTTGTATTTACACCCATCAGTGAATTTCTTATTTCTTTGTATAGTTTGAAAGGCAATGAATTTGTATTCGTTATACATTGCAGGGCGTTATGATAGGGATGGGACAGAAAGATAGCTACGTTGGCGATGAAGCGCAGTCGAAACGGGGAATTCTTACTCTGAAATATCCAATAGAGCATGGTATTGTCACTAACTGGGACGATATGGAGAAAATATGGCACCATACCTTTTACAATGAACTTCGAGTTGCACCAGACGAACACACAGTGTTGATGACCGAAGCACCACTAAATCCCAAGGCAAATCGAGAAAAAATGCTCCAAATAATGTTTGAAACATTTAATACCCCTGCGTTTTATGTTGCTATCCAAGCAGTATTATCCCTTTATGCGTCCGGACGTACGACTGGAATTGTAATGGATTCTGGCGATGGAGTGACACATACCGTACCTATATACGAGGGGTACGCTTTGCCACATGCCATTCTCCGTATTGACCTGGCTGGCAGAGATCTCACAGACTATCTAATGAAAATCTTAACAGAAAGAGGCTACTCTTTCACTACAACAGCCGAACGCGAGATCGTCCGGGATTTGAAGGAGAAACTTTGCTATGTTGCTGGGAATTATGATTCCGACATGATGGCAGCTGCGACCAGTTCCATTCTGGAAAAGACATACGAACTTCCAGACGGTCAAGTGATCACCGTTGGAAACGAAAGATTTCGATGCCCGGAAGCATTGTTCCAACCAGCATTTGTAGGCATGGAGACAGCGGGAATTCACGAATCTTGCTATAACTCCATTCAAAAGTGTGATGTAGACATACGAAAGGACCTCTATGCCAACATCGTTTTATCGGGAGGAACGACCATGTATCCAGGCATCGGCGACAGATTATGTCAAGAAATCGGAGGCCTTGCTCCACCTCTCATAAAAGTAAAAGTCATAGCCCCACCTGAACGCAAGTACTCCGTTTGGATAGGTGGTTCTATTCTTGCATCTCTGTCTACCTTTCAAGAGATGTGGATTAGTAAACAGGAATATGATGACAGCGGACCTGGAATTGTTCATAGAAAATGCTTCTAAAGCTTCTTTTACACAGTTCATTAGTTTCTTTTGTCCTATGTGTTCTAGGTGTTCATCGATTTCTTCTTCTAGGTAAAGGTTCAGATATTTTGAATGAGGAAAAAAGGTACCAGTATATATGTTTCTGTGACTGTTATATCATTTTATCATCGTTTTGTTTACCTGGGTTGTACCAAAAGTGAAAACACCATTAAGGTGATAGATAGACAGAGAAATGTGTAGAGTTAGACTGTCTGAAGGTAGAGGACTCTCAGTAGACTATAGCATCAAGTCACTGCATACTTTAAAGTTTAATTCCATGACTCACAAATATTTCTTCCCTAATGCACGAAATATTCTTACTTTAGTTAACCAAAACACACTCGATTGAAAATCGAATTACATGTAGACTTCAAATGTTAGGTATTTTTTGTTTTAATGGAATACGAGAAAAACACAGACTTTTTATGTCTTTTTATTTATAAATAAAGGGATGTAGACTAAACAGTAAAAATGTTCCCTATATACATGCACCCTCGTCACCTTTATTCAAATTCTGATATTGTGGGAGGAACACCGTGATTAACTTAATGGCCAAGAGAATTAGAGTGAACATTTAAAACCCGACAGCACGAAGTGCATACAGTCAGAACGGACATCTCCATATACCAATAAGTGAAAAATTCTTGGCGGGATGTAAAGCAACAATCAAACGAAGTCAGAATGGATCTCTCTAACAGACCGTCACTTCCTGTTCAATTATTGTCCCTTTTTATTTTCATTGCTTTAATGAACGACGAGAAGGATGGTCCAGGGAAGCCTTACAATTATCTTCACATTTATATATGACGAGTAGCTATGAAATAACCTGGGCTAAAGTGGGGATACTTTCGTTTTATGTCTACCATTATGGATAACGAGTCTCATCATACACCTATTATTTTTCAGTTACTTTTGTGTATCTGTGTATATGTATGTCGATGGATGTTACTCAGACCACTTGCATGTTTTGATTTCAGATTCTATAAAGTGTGACTACTGGATAAAAACAAAGACTTAATTGTTAAATGTAGTAAGAAAACTGAATCGTCGAATAAATGTGTCAGTTGTTGGCAATCTGTTTTATAGTCTCTTTTACCCGTATTTCAAAAACCATAACTTTGGTAGAATGTATCATATTCATAATACGTACATGTATATATTTAAAGATTTCTGTTTGCAGTGCGTCTGTTGTGAACTAAACAAATTCGATAGAATTTTGTTCTGCAGAGCGAATAACGGATTAGAACTGACACCGATTAATGGAAATGTTTCTTACAAAATAACCCGAATGACTGAAACCGAGTTTTCATATCCCTTGGTTCGAGTTCATTTTGCAGTCATAATAAACTTGTTTATCAATTAGCCATGTCGGCCTAGCAAAAGTTTTGTTCCAGTCAGTGCGCCCAGTTAAGGTTTAGAAACTCATCATTTGAGTCCACTCCGAGATGGAAAGAAGAAATGTTCATTTAATTATGGTTTTACGGGTAGGGGACGTTTTAATTCATAAATACTCACAGAGTACATATTTCATATTATTCTTGTTAGTTACACCGAGATGGGCAGCGTGTTGTTTAGATGTTACACACTTCCTCAAACCTATGCTTACTAGGTACCACGAACATCGTGGTGTAATGGGCGAGGCTCGAATTACTCGGCAACTTTTCATAATCTAAACGAATGTGAATTATGATTATACACGCAGTTGCTAAAACGTTGGTGTAAAGATCATATGGCAGACCCCTGGGGATTTTGTATACTCCTTGCAAGCAACATGAATTATAAACGTTTTAACAAAATTTGGGTTAGAACAATACATGAACTTCTTGAGAACTAATAACTTGTATATACCGGTAGGTCCAGTGTATTTGTATCTTATTAATTCAAATGTAATCAGCTACCGAAGAAATGCAGAAAAATTATTCCCCCCAGTCTTAAATTTACCCTCCCTGCTTCAGTTATTTAGCTTGAAAATTTCACTTGCATTTTAAATTCACACTCGTAGTGACTTATGTAAAAACTACTGTTTGTTTATTGTCCCACTCAAGGATTTTTCACTCAAATGGAGGCGTCGCCAAATGGCTTTAAATTTTGGCCTATGCTTGGCACTTACGGCCACTGATAAGTGAGAGTTCTTAACATGCCAACACCTACTGTGACACATGACCTCCGTTTTTACTGTCTCATCTGAAGGACGGGAAACCAACCTGCCGCTGGCTGGACTTGAACTCATGACTGCCAAGTTGGCTCACGTAAGAACTAAAATTAAAAAGGAGCAAAAAACACAGAAGTATACAACCAACAACTATCTATTTTAAAGGGGCATAACTTCTTGGCTTGATATACAATAACAAGAGAGATACACACAGGCATAAACAAATCTTACATTCCTATATATTTTGTGAAAATAGCTTGAGAAACCCAGACTTGGCACTTTTTCAATTGCAATTGATTAACTCAACCTTACTATTTGTATATAAATACCACACGGGGCCAAGACATTATTTTCACAAAATTTATACATGCTGGAATATAAGATTTTTTCATGCCTGTGTATAGCCCTTATTTCTTATTGTACATTAAGTACAAGTAGTAAAAGCAGAAAATATAAAAATGATCTCTTTGGGTAAACACAGCTGATGTCCCATTAAGCACCTTTGTAACAATCACACTACAATGTGTTCCACAGGTAGATACAGTGCTTTCTATCACACAAGTTCAAAACATTAATAACATAACAATTTCCTTTTCAGCTATTTTTATTTTTTCAGAAGACTTTTATAAGTCTGATAATTGTCTCATGTTTAATAGACTTTCTGTTCTTGTCTTTGACCTGGTTGTCTGGAGTGATTCTTGGCCAAATAATCAGTGAATTCCTGGTATGGAGACTTGGTGAAAACGGTTTCTTTCCACAAGTCAGGGGTCAAATATGAGTAAGTAGCGGCAATGGCTGCATAGGTAGCTTTAGCTGAAAGAAAATAGAACATTATTACTCAACTATCTTCATACAGTACACATTACCTGTGTATACAAGGTTTGATACTACAGGTATTTATTACACGCATGTGTAATCATAGTTACAATACATAGTTCAATATGTCCGTGCAATATGTAATGTTGGATTGCACATAGTTGGATACGGAAATTTCACCGGAGCTACTTTTCTAGATGGCATTTATGTCATCCAAAATATTTGATGGCGTCGTTAAAAGCAGACCGTACTTTTAATTTGTGTATACATATAGATAAATAAGAGACATGTAATAAAAACAAATCTATCCATGCCAGCAGACTGCACTTGATCGTTGTAGGGGATGGATTCACCTCGAGCTATGCTCTCGTTGAATTCTTCCGTTACAACTATCTCATGCAGTCTGATGATACAGATAGAAACGTGTAGTTTTGATATGATGTCACCCTAAATCAGACATGCCTTAACAAGCAATATCTTCACTTAAGATAAAGACTTTTGGATTCAAAAGATAACTTGCCATTCACTGGAAATGCGAGGGTGGCGTTTCAGTACCCTTGCCTTTGGAATTGATACAATGTCTCATAGTTACCCATTAAATGAGAGAATGAATACAATGTCTTACGTTCATAATTACCGCTCTTTCCAACATATTTTCCATTGTGTAAGAACATTAACAAAACATTCAGAAAAACCTATAACATATATTTGAGAAGATTACTTATTTAGACTGCCATATTTCAACAAAATATTTGAGAAGATTACTTATTTCAACAAAATAGCACAACATGAGTTACTTATTTTTTTGGCAAAAAATGCCATATTTGGACAAACAATCTATTAAACTGCTCATTGTCAAACTCACCTGAGGTACTCTGATAGTGAATCGATATCTGGACCAAGTTAAAAGGTAGGGGCATATTGGAAAAAGAACAAAGAACCATTGAAACCCAAGTTGACAAAGATAGCAGTACAAACAAGAGTAAGATGTGTTTGAGAAACAACAGGGCACTGAGAAGCCATTTTATGAAGATTTGTAAGTCCCCTTGACTCAAGTGAATATTGGCCATTATTAAATTCATCCCAAATCTTAATACTAAATATAAAGCATCATACCAAATTTTGTTATAATTTAAGGGAAGAAATTCCCAGGTCTGAAATCAACACATTGCAAACAGAACATACCAAAGTTTCCAAGGGTAGCAGTACAACCTCTAGCACAGGTGTAACAATCCTCAATACCAGCCATGTTGAGTAACTTCTTTGGTACAGGAGCGCTGACAATACCAGTACCTCTTGGTGCTGGAATCAATCTCACTGTTACACTGCCACATTTTCCTGTCACCTGGGCAAAAGAAGAATAAAATGTTAAAGGTTAAAAATTAATTACTGATTAGGAGCTACGTCTAACGGGAATCTTTAGGATTCTATTTCTGAAAATATGGTGAAAATCAAACATGCAGGTATTCAAAACAAAACTGAGAAAAGTTCAGATTGGCAATACAAGTTAGACATTACCCCTGTATCAGACATCACCATACCATAACCATGTATTCTATTACTTACATGAAGAGAACATCCCTATCCTTTATCTTCATCTTTCCAATAAACATCCCCCTTTTTCCAATAATGTTTCTCCACGTTCAAGAAATGTTGAATTGTTCCATTGTTGTGGTGTTTATCACAATAAAACATGACTAGGATTGTGTATATACACATCATATATTTATCCCTTCAATATCGAGAGATTCTATATCTTGATATTAACATTTTCAAAGAATTACAAAATTTTAAACAGCTAACCATATCTGTCATTTGGAAAGGGTTCAGTATTCGTCAGCTACATAATGACAAAACAAAACTTACCTTACAGGGCACAGTGTGGGGTTTACCGATTTTGTTACCCCAGTAACCTCTGCGTACAGGGATGACAGACAACTTGGCCAGGATAATGGCCCCTCTAATAGCAGTAGCTACTTCTTTGGAGCACTTGACGCCTAAACCGACATGTCCATTGTGGTCGCCAATAGCAACAAATGCCTACAAGAAAAGAAAATTCATCATATTAACCAATTCATTTTTATTTAATATCGAACCATATTCAAAGTTTATAACAAATAAACGAAAGAGGGCTCAACATAATTAAACAAACAAAATAAAAGATGTGATGGATCATACAATGACTTTTCTATTGAATTTCAAAAAACAAAATAATGAATTTCCCTGCACGTTTTCAAAGATTTAGGGACACATAATTGCTTATATGACAAGGTGATTTGACCAATTAAGAGAAATAACCCTACATTTCTCCCAGTATTGCAAGTCCTACACTTTTCCTTTACTTTTCCATTAGCAAGGTTTTTACTATAGTTACCCGTTACAATAAACTGTACCCTGCATGGTCTCTCTCCTCACCAACTGTCACAGAGTGACTGATGAGAAGCTGATGGAATATACAGGGTCCCGTCCACACCCAACCTGAGGTGTTGGGGGACTGGGTTGATCTCCAATGTCATGGAACGGGAATATGCCTCAAATCTGTACAGATGTTAAGCTCCCATATGCCATAAAAACAGAGCTGACCAAGTTTGACAGAAGTCAACCTCAGACAGATGTATACATTGGGGCCTATACATGTAGTTTAAGCACAATAAATGGACAAAACAGTGTTTGGAATTTCCTCAAATGTGTTTTAACACAATTTCAAATTGTGAATAAATCTACATCATTGATTCCTGTATTTCAGTTGTGTTCCAATGAAACCCAGTGGTCTTTCCCCAGGCACATTGTTACTTTGGATGGCAAAATGATACATGTTCCTGCTAGCACATATTTGTCTCCAAGAAACCTATTAATTACTGACAAAATTTTATGGGCATAAATTACAGGACCGTAGGGCTGTTATTGATGAGAAATTTTATATCGATAATCTGAAGATTAAAAAAAAATCATTGCAAGGAAAACATTGTTTATTTGAACAAATTGAACAAAATCAAATTAATTTGTATATCGATACATCAATATTGAGTCTATAAATTACAGTCCTAGTTCTATCAAAGACAACAAAGGGAAATCATCCACATTGACAAAATGATATCTATTCTTATTCATATATCTTGAAATAATAATAATAATAATAATAATAATAATAATAATAATAATAATAATAATAAAAAAAAAACATTATAAAAAAAAAAAAAAAAAAAAAATTCTGAACAATATAATCCACCAGAATTGATATACATGTATTGATATTGGTAGGAAACTATATGTATGCATGAATAATTAGAATTCCTTTTGAATTAAGGTACATTTGGGATAATTCATGCTTAACAAAGACTTTTATTGTACTGAAATGTTTATTGTACTTCCACATATAGCTAATTACAATGAAATAAAAAAAAGATATACCCTGCATGGTCTCTCTCCTCACCAACTGTCACAGAGTGACTGATGAGAAGCTGATGGAATATACAGGGTCCCGTCCACACCCAACCTGAGGTGTTGGGGGACTGGGTTGATCTCCAATGTCATGGAACGGGAATATGCCTCAAATCTGGACAGATGTTAAGCTCCCATATGCCATAATAACAGAGCTGACCAAGTTTGACAGAAGTCAACCTCAGACAGATGTATACATTGGTGGTTACGATATACCCATGTATATTTTACATAAAAAAAAATATTAAGTTTATAACATTTTCTTTATGAAGTTGCAGTGAGCAAGGACTTAATATCAGCAATATTTAATTACTAGTTCTGAAAGTTAAGATGATTTAAAACTTTTAGCAATATGTTCTTTCTTTAGCAACCCCAGCTCAAAATTTTAAAGTGATCTTCCTTGTTTAACATTGTAATGATCTTGTAGAGCTAATTAAACCCTTTCCAAAACAGTTTTAAATTATCTAGATATCTTAAATGTGTCAAAAGTTATGCCAATTTTAAGTTTGGAAAATTCAGCCATTTTCTGGAATTTGTTGCACTAGATTACTACATAAGGAGGCTGACACATTGCGGGAACCAGCGATGAAAACATTTTCAGTTTTTTTCATGTAATTTCCTTATTACTTGAGATATCTTTGTAAAATTTTGCACCCAGCATGGTTTTTTCATGCTGAATTAATTTCTGCAGTCAAAAAACTGTTATGACCACTTATTTTTAGTAAAAGTGAACAAGAAATGCAAAAAATTGTATGTTGCTGAATCTATTTCTGCATTCAAAAAACTGTTATGAACATTCCTTCTTAATGAAAAAAATGAACAAGAAAAGCAAAAAAAAAAAAAAAAAAAATCATTTATAAACAACAGTGCTATTGTCAGAAATTTATAGAAGTTAAAACTTCCCGAGGTGTTGGGGGACTGGAGCAACAGATTAATTTCATTTCTATCTAACCTTATAGGCTATATTAACGTGTGTATTTTATATAAATGTGATTATGGAAAAATGTACATAATTATGTATACATATATATGACAAAAATAACTTCCTTATACAGGTAGCTCATGTATATGTTTTGATTTATTTTCATTACTTTTGAATACTGGTATGACAAAATGTATAAAAAAAAACCATACAAATCCTTTAATTCCAGGAGGTCATGCTTCTTTTGAGTGGTTAGGTTACATATTATTATTTTTCATAATTCACATTTAAATTTTTGCATAACACTTAATATCCATTCATGGCGAGAATACTGTTCGAGTACATAATCAAATATTTCTGAGAATTTCTTCAAATGAGCAATATATATTATAATTTGGATTATACACAAATTTATACATTTAATATGCAAACAACTCCAATTACAGAATAATTTTTGGTTTTTGTTGTTGGTTTTTTTCCCCCTTAGAATCATGAAAAGTTAGTTGAGCTTGATCAGAACTGCATGAGCAAATTTGGTGATTTAGTGTTATATAATGCTGATGTTAGTAGGCCAGTTAGCAGGGATATACTGTCTTAAAAACAGGCTTACTAGAAATTCGAATTTTCAACAGTGCAAATCTAACATTTATGATTTGTGAAAAAAAATCTCTGGAGATATAAATAAAGTAGATCTAGCTAGGGTTCTGAAAAATAATTCAAGTGTAGATTCAGTTTTAAACTATATTTCGTTTTCTCAATTAAAATACATACAGAGTCTACTGCAGTAATTATTAATAATTTAGATGTAAAATTTTATCGATTGTATCATGTCACATATGACCAAGTGCTACTGGTTACTGTAAAGACTAAAGTTAGAAAGTTTTGTAATTTAGATCTAGTCTAGTCACAGTTCACCCAGAGTTTTGGCCTTCAATATCGGTCATAAATTCAATATATAAATATAAAATTTACCAAAGGCAACCGGATTTTTTGCTCAGGATTTAGTTTTAGTTCAAATATTACGTTTTATTTATGTGCATTGAGTGACCTTCCTTCGGTCATATGCAAATTAGCACTAGACGCCGATCGATTTCGGATGTCCATAAAGTTCAACAAAAAACTTATTAGCATTTTTTTAGAAGCCAAAACATTTTAAATTGATTATATTTGGAATTGAAACATGATACATGTGGATAATTCTTTGTATGTCTGGGATATTCCATACCACAATTTTTAATAAGACAAGTTTAAGGTCTAACTCGGATTAAAAATCTTGTGCGTGTAAGAATGACTACCACAAAATCAACGAACATAGTAAACTATATCTAAACCAAAAAAATAGAATACATCATACTGGTAAGCAAGAACTGTACCCTGCATGGTCTCTCTCCTCACCAACTGTCACAGAGTGACTGATGAGAAGCTGATGGAATATACAGGGTCCCGTCCACACCCAACCTGAGGTGTTGGGGGACTGGGTTGATCTCCAATGTCATGGAACGGGAATATGCCTCAAATCTGGACAGATGTTAAGCTCCCATATGCCATAATAACAGAGCTGACCAAGTTTGACAGAAGTCAACCTCAGACAGATGTATACATTGGTGGTTACGATATACCCATGTATATTTTACATAAAAAAAAATATTAAGTTTATAACATTTTCTTTATGAAGTTGCAGTGAGCAAGGACTTAATATCAGCAATATTTAATTACTAGTTCTGAAAGTTAAGATGATTTAAAACTTTTAGCAATATGTTCTTTCTTTAGCAACCCCAGCTCAAAATTTTAAAGTGATCTTCCTTGTTTAACATTGTAATGATCTTGTAGAGCTAATTAAACCCTTTCCAAAACAGTTTAAATTATCTAGATATCTTAAATGTGTCAAAAGTTATGCCAATTTTAAGTTTGGAAAATTCAGCCATTTTCTGGAATTTGTTGCACTAGATTACTACATAAGGAGGCTGACACATTGCGGGAACCAGCGATGAAAACATTTTCAGTTTTTTTCATGTAATTTCCTTATTACTTGAGATATCTTTGTAAAATTTTGCACCCAGCATGGTTTTTTCATGCTGAATTAATTTCTGCAGTCAAAAAACTGTTATGACCACTAATTTTTAGTAAAAATGAACAAGAAATGCAAAAAATTGTATGTTGCTGAATCTATTTCTGAATTCAAAAAACTGTTATGAACATTCTTCTTAATGAAAAAAATGAACAAGAAAAGCAAAAAAAAAAAAAAAAAAAAATCATTTATAAACAACAGTGCTATTGTCAGAAATTTATAGAAGTTAAAACTTCCCGAGGTGTTGGGGGACTGGAGCAACAGATTAATTTCATTTCTATCTAACCTTATAGGCTATATTAACGTGTGTATTTTATATAAATGTGATTATGGAAAAATGTACATAATTATGTATACATATATATGACAAAAATAACTTCCTTATACAGGTAGCTCATGTATATGTTTTGATTTATTTTCATTACTTTTGAATACTGGTATGACAAAATGTATAAAAAAAACCATACAAATCCTTTAATTCCAGGAGGTCATGCTTCTTTTGAGTGGTTAGGTTACATATTATTATTTTTCATAATTCACATTTAAATTTTTGCATAACACTTAATATCCATTCATGGCGAGAATACTGTTCGAGTACATAATCAAATATTTCTGAGAATTTCTTCAAATGAGCAATATATATTATAATTTGGATTATACACAAATTTATACATTTAATATGCAAACAACTCCAATTACAGAATAATTTTTGGTTTTTGTTGTTGGTTTTTTCCCCCCTTAGAATCATGAAAAGTTAGTTGAGCTTGATCAGAACTGCATGAGCAAATTTGGTGATTTAGTGTTATATAATGCTGATGTTAGTAGGCCAGTTAGCAGGGATATACTGTCTTAAAAACAGGCTTACTAGAAATTCGAATTTTCAACAGTGCAAATCTAACATTTATGATTTGTGAAAAAAATCTCTGGAGATATAAATAAAGTAGATCTAGCTAGGGTTCTGAAATATAATTCAAGTGTAGATTCAGTTTTAAACTATATTTCGTTTTCTCAATTAAAATACATACAGAGTCTACTGCAGTAATTATTAATAATTTAGATGTAAAATTTTATCGATTGTATCATGTCACATATGACCAAGTGCTACTGGTTACTGTAAAGACTAAAGTTAGAAAGTTTTGTAATTTAGATCTAGTCTAGTCACAGTTCACCCAGAGTTTTGGCCTTCAATATCGGTCATAAATTTCAATATATAAATATAAAATTTACCAAAGGCAACCGGATTTTTTGCTCAGGATTTAGTTTTAGTTCAAATATTACGTTTTATTTATGTGCATTGAGTGACCTTCCTTCGGTCATATGCAAATTAGCACTAGACGCCGATCGATTTCGGATGTCCATAAAGTTCAACAAAAAACTTATTAGCATTTTTTTAGAAGCCAAAACATTTTAAATTGATTATATTTGGAATTGAAACATGATAGATGTGGATAATTCTTTGTATGTCTGGGATATTCCATACCACAATTTTTAATAAGACAAGTTTAAGGTCTAACTCGGATTAAAAATCTTGTGCGTGTAAGAATGACTACCACAAAATCAACGAACATAGTAAACTATATCAAAACCAAAAAAATAGAATACATCATACTGGTAAGCAAGAACTGTACCCTGCATGGTCTCTCTCCTCACCAACTGTCACAGAGTGACTGATGAGAAGCTGATGGAATATACAGGGTCCCGTCCACACCCAACCTGAGGTGTTGGGGGACTGGGTTGATCTCCAATGTCATGGAATGGGAATATGCCTCAAATCTGGACAGATGTTAAGCTCCCATATGCCATAAAAACAGAGCTGACCAAGTTTGACAGAAGTCAACCTCGGACAGATGTATACATTGGAATGTGTTGTATTTCCTTATAATAATGGATTAATAAGTTTCTTAAAAGCCATAGTACTGTACTCACAGGAAAAACACTGCACCATGTTGTCTCTCCAAAGTTTATAATCCACACACCAATGACACACAACATACATACAACAAACATGACTAAGTCAGTGAAAATCGAAAATTTCAGGAAAAAAAATGGGGCAGGGTTATTTTTAAAAATTATGTTAACTTCTATACCAAATACTGATTTTCATATAAATCTATGGCAACTGGCAGGTATCTTTACTGGAGTAATATGTTGCTACAGCAGATTTATGAACTCTTTAGGCATTATATCATACCAGACATTTTGAAATAAAAATAATTACTGGTCAAGCGGACCAGTGAATAAAGGAATTTCATTGGTCAAAGAATTTTTTTTTTACTGGTCTGTATATATAGAAAATTGAAATAAAAAGAAAAATTAATGGTCATTTGGACCAGTTATCAGATAGATTTCACTGGACTTTTGTAAAAGTCACCAGTTTTTCTGGTAAGAAAGGAGAATTTCAAAAACTTTGTCATACCATTGATTCAAATCAGACTTACCTTAAACCTGGTTCTTTGACCGGCACGAGTCTGTTTCTGTACAGGCATAATCTTCAAGACCTCATCTTTAAGGGCTGTCCCAAGGAAAAAGTCAATGATCTCAAACTCCTACATATAAAAATAAAAAGCTTGTATCAATATTTCTTCAATGAATCTGAAGTAAACGAAAAAAGATAGAACCATATTTACCATACTTTTACACACTTGGGTTAAATCATAAATCTAAAAAGGATCCATGTAATTAAACAAAAATACTGCATAGGACAAAATTTTAGCGTGAGGGAAATTTAGTGTTTTCTCCTAAAAATATGGTATGGAATTTAGCGAGAAGCAATTTTAACAATTTTATGACTGAAAAAAGACTCTTGGCCTACGATGAGGAATGAATTGTTAGCGATATTTAATCTTAACTAACCCAACACCCTCGCTAAAATTTCCATGGTAACTTATCTGTTTCAGATTTATCACCATCTCATCACAAATACACATATTTCACTAACTGTGGGCTAAGTTCCCTAAATTTAGAGCTATAATATGCACTATTGCCATTTTGTTAATGTTTGGCTGTTATGAGATGTTGAATGCAGGGCTCAAGCTGCTATTAGCCAATGGGTTTAGTTTTTGACTAATATTTTGGTCATGTTTCGTGTGTCACAGACATGAGTAAGAACATGCTTGACTGGCAACAGCAGCCTTGTCTTCAAAATTCTTCAAATCAAGTAATCCTATAGACTTGCAAATACCGTGCAACATTATGGCATATGTATAGTCTGTATTTGCCACAATATTGCATAAATTTACCAAACATTTTCCCTATTATTATCATTGTGCTTTTTGTTAGCTAAAAATAAACTTACAGTTGAAATCAGATCTCATTACTGAAAGTCTTTTAAACTTAAACACTGCAGTTTAAACTCTTAGTAGTTGTAATTTTTGTACCCTGCATGGTCTCTCCCCTCACCAACTGTCACAGAGTGACTGATGAGAAGCTGATGGAATATACAAGGTCCCGTCCACACCCAACCTGAGGTGTTGGGGGACTGGGTTGATCTCCAATGTCATGGAACGGGAATATGCCTCAAATCTGGACAGATGTTAAGCTCCCATATGCCATAAAAACAGAGCTGACCGAGTTTGACAGAAGTCAACCTCAGACAGATGTATACATTGGAATAAGATGAGTTTACTAAATACACCAAATTCAGCAACAAAATTCAACTTTGATTTCATTTAATATAATTCCCTTTGAGCTGCTCTCTACACAGCAATATACACATCTACCTATACATTATATGTACATCAAATCTTATACCAATAGACAATATCATCATGCCAACCATGATGTCACTGGTAAATGGTCTAGTAATTAACTTATCAGTTATTCAGACAAGTTTTCATCTTAGAGAGACAGGGTGGTTTTCAAATTAAAAATTGTCTCCTCAATTCCAGAGGGTCCTAGCTTAAGTAGCTGTACCTTAATAGGCAGAGAAAACAGGTATATTTCTTCAAGTGACTTTATCTTCAGATCTTTCACTAAGCGACCAAGTTTTGTGACAGGCATCCATTCCTTGTCACCCTCTTTTGCTCCACGACCGCGTCCACGTCCCCTACCACGACCACGGCCCCTGCCGCGTCCTCTACCTCCAGAACCAAAACCTCCACGGAATCCTCCCCTACCACCGGCTGGTGCTGCGTCCGCCATTGCTTCAAAGAGAAATACAATTATTAAGCTTTATTGTAAATGAAGTGAAATAAAGATATATTATATATTTAATTTATATATAAGATCAAGGTCACAACCAGGGATTTCAATAGTAACCGTTAATTTCTATTGAAACGTCGGAAGTCATGCTTCCCACCTCCGTTTCTTTTTCCTTGTTCACAAATTATTTACAATTCCCCACGTCCAGCATTGTACCATTCAAAGCCAGTTATGCAAGGTCGCACAAGAGTCAGTCATAATTGGACCCCAAAAGAGGGTTTGTCTACTTGCGTTTACATTAATGTTAAAGTGCCAAAAAAGAAATTCCCTCTGTTGGCACCGTTTCATATATCATATTAAACAAAAAAGGATTCTTAAAAATGGATTATTTATTAATCCAAATACCGGTAATATTTTTTGCATCTCAAGTTAAAATAAATGAATATTCAGTGACTCAAAGGAGGCCTGTAGCCCACAGATTTTTCACACACAATTTATGAACGGGGGAAATAAAAACGGAAATGGGTAGCTTGACCTCTGTGGAGACATCTGTAGACACGGTATACACAAAAGTGCAGGTAAGATTCGAGCAGTATTGTTCAGCCTTTGGGACTTCACACGTTTCGTGTTGCGAGTACAGAAATACAATGACGACCAATATAAGTAACTAATCCGCATTTTATACCTGCTGTGAGACTTGATTTTACAAATGTCAGCTATATGGGGATATGAAGTGTGAATGTTTCAAAACATTCTTTTTTTATTAAAAGTTCAAAAGCTTTTAATCTTCGTAGTTCAGCTTTAAATATAGTAATAAAACTAATATTGATTTCACAAAACTTTGTGAAATATTTCTTAAAATGATAGCGTGGTAGTAAGAGTGTGTTCTATTAACTTCAATTATTGTACCTTACCTCATAAAAGTTAAAAAAAAAATCAAATAAACGGACATCTTAAACAATCTCCCCTCAAATAACAAACAAGAAAAGGTATAAAGGTCCAGATGTATAGTGCCCTATATTAAATTAACATGTCCTGTCCTATGTACCGCAGTACATCTACTTTAAAAATAATAAAAAGATTGGTTTCTTTTTGGTAAATAGCCACAATAAAACACAAAATGGACAGTTAAATTATGTATTTGAAAGGCAGAGTCGATATCGTCAATTGAGATTGGTAAATTGAGAAGATGTAAAGAGATTTTCATAGACAAAATAAATTCGTGTGTGTACTAACGTGATGATAGAACCGGAAAAGGAAGTATTGATATGTACTTTTATGCAAATCTCGTTCCCGCGTGTGATTTCCTGTTAGATGTCAAAAAAGGAAAGACATGCAGACTACGAATGGTGATAACTACTGAAAACAGGTCTTCTCCATACCACAGTAAACATGGAACATTTTAGAAGGAAGTAGAGGTGAAATAAGGGTAAAATGGCTAATATTTGTGCTTTGATAAACTCTAACTTGTCCCAGTTGTATTGAGATCAATAGGCTAATCGACTGTTGTGTCTATTTTTGGTTCCAATTTTCCCCACTGGAAACGCTTTAAATATTTCGCTTGTTAGTTAGTTACTTTTGTTGAAGTTTTCGTGTTTATGCATGGGATTCGAGTATATTATTGTTCTTATTTTGTACAGATTAAACAGAGAATAAGGCTTAATGTTTTTATATAGTAGCCAACTGGGCTACTGAAGTTTGAAAACTGGAAGCCCAGCTAGAAAACCATTAGCCCAAGTTTTGTTGAGGATGGCAAAAGAGGTCTGAATATGCTAGACATTTTGAAATAAAAAAATGATTACTGGTCAACAGGACCAGTGAATAAGGGAATTTCACGGTAGTGTTGCATACCTGTCAACTTTAGGAAATTTGTCTGGGGTAGAAAATGCGTACAACGGTCGAACTTTTTACGAATGTGTTGTCATTCTGATATATATGCATGTACCAGTTGTGTCGAATAAGTGAAAGGGGGAGGGGGTGGCCCCCTTCGGAAATAACAAGAAAAAATTGTAATTTCAATTTTAATATCTGCCATTTTATGCATCTAAAAGGGAATTATTGTCAATAATATATCATATTTCTTTTAATTTTCTAGTCGACTTTGAAATTTATAAGGAATAGATATAGACTTTATTTTGAAGTTTTAATACATGTAATATATACATGTACACACACAGCTTGGGGGACTCAAAATGATGTAATGGTCATTGTGTTATATTAGAATGTTTAAAATTTAGTATTTCTTAATTTGTTATAACAAATTTTAAAATATACTAAATTCTGAATATTCTAATATAACAGTTGGATTTGGAATGCAGAAAATAAATAACTAGACTTACCTGGAAGAAATATAAACTCAGTTTGATTGCCAAATATTTGAAAGTATGATAATTTTTAAAGTCAAAGGCTTGATTTATTTATTATTATTTTTTTTTTAGATTTGAACATTTATTACCAAAATATTTGCATACCCAAATATTTATTTGAAGGTTTTTATCAGCACATTGTACCTTTTTCATTAATTGATAAGATAAAACAACAAATGTTGACTGAATAGTTCACTAAAGAATGAGATTTGATAAAGAAAAATCAAATCTGCCTTTAAAAAGAAAAAAAGATTATTGAGGTTATATAAATGTGTTTACTGTCATTACTGACATTATATTTAATTGAATTTAATGTGTTACAAGAAGATATTATCTTTGTATTAAATATTATTTAAATGAAATAAAACATCGTTCGGCGGTAGACAAGCGGTAGATGAATAGAAAAATCGGTAGAATACCGCCGAAAACGGTAGACTTGACAGGTATAGTGTTGAATTTAGAGAAATATATAGCATGGTGTGGCGCCATACCGTTTTTTCCAGCACAATGCCCTTTTTTATGCAGTCAATCACCAATAGCCCCCGCCAAAAAAAACAATTGGCGAAATTGTCTAATGACTAAAATATTCTATTTAATGTAAAATGTTTGTAATAAATAAATGTACATGCAAATAAAATGATGTCTTGTTACAAAATATCCAATTAAAGAAGGTTTTGTGCTACTATATGACTGAATTCATCGTTTGAAGGATCCAGTTCAAGCTTGGGAAATATCTTGTGTTCAAGGAGACATGGATTTTAAACCGATTCACACAAACTGCTTGTAGTTGCAAATCATATGAAGTAATTAAAATACATAGGAATTCATCAATGACTTCTCAAAATTATAATCATGGTGAAAATACTGTATATACTGTATATAGGAATAAACATCCGAGTCTTCTGCCAAATCCTATAACAAATTTGTTCTCCGACTTCATCGACTTCGTATCACGCGTCTTCCGAATTTCTCGGGACTTTTCCTTTCCCCTGTGGCACAGTGAGGAGAAATTCAAGTGGACTTACATCTAACAAATTTGTTGAAATTATTTAGATACTTAAATCATTACAATTGATTAGGAAATTATTTTTGTTACATATCAAAGTGTAAATCATGTATCAAATATTTAACTAAGTAAGACCTTTACTACATGTGTAGTTTGTTTTAATTAACCAATAGACTAGTCTGACAACTATTTTTAAGAGTTGATGGAATGTATGTTATGCTAAGTCAAAGCACATTTTGCAGTATGGAGTTAATAGTACATTATATTGATGCAAAATTACACATGTATTTGCATTTCAGCAACATAAACTCAACTTCAAGATTGAAATTTCCAAATCACACTTTTATTCGTATATTTTTGCTTTTTAAAATGACGAAAATATAGTAACAAATCACTGAAAAATATAGGTCAATTTGGCATCCTTTGTGAATTTTAAGATATTATAAATTTGCTTTAGAATGTTACTTTTCATATATCTTTTACAATTATACTCTTGTGATAGAATTGACATTAAAACTAAAAGCAATAGACTAGACTATTAACAATTCTTGCGCATTATTAATATGCAAATGAGTTTTGGTCAAGTTTCCCTCACTGTGTTTTGGCAAGATCTGTCTGTGAAGTTGGACATTCCTCATTCACCTGATCTTAACTTATGAGAAACTAGGGGCAGTGTTTGAAATTGGGAAAATGTTTTACATGTACGGGTATTGACCTAGAGATTTAAGGCTACTGATAGGAAGTATACTATACTTCCAATAGCGTATGGATATAATACTGCCCTGTCGCATAGAAATTTAATATTGATGAAACAATGTTTATAAGCACAAGATTTTATAATCATATCCCTGATATATGTAGTTTGTTGCATAATAAATAAGCCATCAGTACTCACATTGGGCCAATTGTCTGACCCGATTTTTAGTTACTTTTTTGTAGAACCTAATTTTACGGAATTAAAAAGTATTCAGTATAGCGAGTGTATTATACCTCATTAAAACTTACGATTGCCATCAACTCATATCAGTACTTTCAGTACTTTGATTTTATATTACTGTACAATACCTGTAGATAAAACTTCAAATTTTTTTAGTGTCAAAATCATAATGACATACATGTATATAGGAATAAATATATTAATATAAAAAGGCATATGTAAGACAAATTTTTTAAAGATTGTTAAATCTTAATCACACTACTTAACAAACATCATTTTGCCTTAATTTTGTTGGCAAAAAAAAAAAGAGAAAAAAAACAACAAAAAAAACATTGACAAAGTATCAAATTTTCTGAATTGATGAAAAAAAAAAAATGTAAGGCCAAAGTTAGCCCTATGACTATGTCAGGGTGAGCTTTTGCAATCACTTTGCGTCCGTCGTCCGTCCGTCGTACATCCGTCCGTCGTTAACTCACTTTCAAAAATCTTCTCCTCTGAAACCACTGGGCCAAATTGAACCAAACTTGAACTGAGTCGTCACTAGGGTATCTAGTTTCAAATTTGTTATTTTCTATGTCGCAGGTCAAACAACATGGCCGCTGTTGCTAAAAATAGAACATAGGGGGTAAATTGCAGTCCGTCGTTAACTCACTTTCAAAAATCTTCTCCTCTGAAACCACTGGGCCAAATTGAACCAAACTTGAACTGAGTCGTCACTAGGGTATTTAGTTTCAAATTTGTTATTTTCTATGTCGCAGGTCAAACAACATGGCCGCTGTTGCTAAAAATAGAACATAGGGGGTAAATTGCAGTTTTTGGCCAATAACAATAATAAACCATTACAGATATCAAAAATCTGACAATGGTAAAAGTGATCAGCTTGATGAGATCTACCTGCCATGCGATTTTGAAGAAAATCGGAAAACTCATCTTGGAGTTATAGCCCTTTTTTTGTAAAATTTTTCAAAATTTTGGCATTTTTAATTTTTTATTTCAAAAAATGTAACAGATAGAGGTCAAGTGTAAATTGCAAAAATGTTCAGCATATCAAGATCTACCCACCCTGAAAATTTGAAGACAATCCAAAAACCTGTGTAGGAGTTATTGCCCTTTTTTCACAGAATTTTTCAATTTTTAATGTTTTTTCGTCTTCTAACTCCAAAACTATGAAAGATAGAGGTCGAATGTAAATTGATAAAATGTTTGCCATGATTTGGCGACTTCAAAACCGGTGTTGAAAATTTTTTGTTGACCGCCATTTTCAAAATGGCCGACAAAAAAGGCGGGAAAATTCAACATTGTTTGATTTCAATGAAATTTGGTTTCCAAATAGATATTGATGTTGCGACTTCAAAACTGTTGTTGAAAATTGTTCCTTGACCGCCATTTTTAGCTCACCTGGCTTTTGGAATCACTTTGCGTCAACAAACATGGCCGCTATGGCGAGGCTTAGTTTAACATTGGATCCTATAGGAAAATCATCTTCTCCTCTGAAACCACTGACACAAATTTAACCAAACTTTACAGGAATGATGTATGGAAGGTCCTTTACAAAGACTGCTCATTTTGTTCTGATCCGTCAAAAATCATGGCCACTAGAACGGGGCTTAGTTTAACATTATATAGCCAAAAGAAGACTGCTGTGCTGCACACACTGCAAAGTTTTCGCAGAACCTTATTCATTCATTCATGAATCTGGTTCCTGACTTGGAAGAAGAACATTTGGATCCTGTGGGAAAATTACATTTTCATCTTCTCCTCTGAAAACGCTGAAGCAAATATAACCAAACTTTAGAAGAATGATGTATTGAAGGTCCTTTACAAAGATTGCTCATTTCATTCCGATCTGTCAAAACCATGGCCGCCAGGGCTGGGCTTAGTTTATCATTGGACCCTATGGGAAAATCACATTTTTCATTTTCTCCTCTGAAACCACTGAAGCAAATTCAACCAAACTTTACAGGATTTATGTATGGAAGGTCCTTTACAAAAAATTGCTCGGTTCGTCTGATCTTCTCAAGCAAATAACCAGGTGAGCGATACAGGCTCTTGAGAGCCTCTTGTTTGTTCTTCTGTTTTTAATTAATCATTTATAGAAAAGTATTTAAAATTTGTTAATGGAGGATACACACATGTTATAGTGCAAGTGCCTTCAAAATCAATTTACCTGTTAAAAGTGCCCTTTCACACTGAAATTGTGTGCCATTTCACACTGAATTGTATGTCCTTTTCAGATCCTAGATTCAACACTAAGTTATTGTCAGGTCAATGCATATGGCCAGTATAGGAAGGAGCTAATTATGTTTTCCTCAGGTGACCATCAAGGCCCATCGGGCCTCTTGTTATAATTTGAAAGGGAGTCCAGTTGATTGTTTTACAATTGCAGGGAAAGAAACATTTATTGGGTGTCTGTTATCACAAGGGCAACATCTTTCTCTCAAAATGATGTACTTTTTCACATGAAAAAAATTGAGACAAATTTATAATGTTCCCTAAAAGCAATGAAAATATCTTGAGAATGGTACATGTATGCAAACTTTGAGAATGTGGTCTTGTGATTAGGAAAACCAACTGATATAGGCTCTCAGAAAATGACGTCATGAGATAATCAGATACAGTGACGAAGTGGTACAGTCGATTTTACTTAATTGAATACCTGATAATTGCATATTCCTATTTATTGCATAATAACTCAAAGCACGAAACCATTTTTCTATTACAAGTTAGCTATTCCTTTTAATTGCATACATATAGGTTAAACCAAGATTTCTGTTAATTGCATAAAATATTCCCCAAAATGGGGAAAATGTACTGATAATGGTAAAAAAATTCTATGCGAAAATACTATTTTAATATAAATGAGAACATATCAAACTAATTTTTAGGAAAATTTTGATTTTATGACATTATTCTACCCTAATACCCAATGAGAATCCATTACTAGTGTACCTTAAATGTTTATAATAGTATTATATATACAAAGAAAGGACTAGATGAACATGAACCATCATGGTATCTATTGATAGAATAGGAACTCTGGTGGATGGTAAGGCCTCTCTGACCTCTTGTTTAAATCAGGATAATAATGCAGACAGGTAATCGGGCCTTTTTCTGTCAATTTTGGGAAAATGCCATTGGCAACATTGGGAATTTTAACATGAATTTGTGTCATATTGGGAAAAATTATGTTTACACATGGAAATCTGAATGCATTTTTAAAATGCATTTCTCCTTACATTATTACTTTTTTTCCATTACAGTCATGAGCTCAACATCAAATTGGGGATTTTTTTCCCTTCAAATTGGGGGAAAAATACATGCAATTTGCATTGGGAATAGGGCCGAATTTCGGCCCCATGAATAATATAGAAAAAGCCCTGGTAATACACACTCATCTTATAATATTGTCCATTTTAATTCACATGTACAAGACTTGTGAATTTAACATCTTATGCCCTTAGCCCTTAGCAATAGAATAGTGAGAAGGAGTGTTAAAGCCATACGAGCTGTCATAGGTGAAAATTTTTACCTGCACATTTTATGTAGTATTTGATATCATATACAATGTATATCCCAAAGAGACCATCTGGTAGTTAGAATAATAAATGCATGCATTTAATTGCAACAATCTTGGCAAACCCGTAATATCAGTTTTCTTTTGTACGCCATTTCTTTGGGCATTACAAATTAACTTTCTGTAATTTTTACGACGATTACAGAGTGTCCAACAAGCAAGTGCTATTTGCAGCTAATATACATTCTGGTCTTATTACCATTTGCATTTATTTTGGTACATCATCATTTCAAACCTAAATCAAGCAAAGTTGGTCTTTTCTGTCGTTTCAAAACATTCGTTTCTGAAATTGTCCACATGCCGGCTATATCGGGTGATATTGACCCATTTTTAACTTGTCTCATTGCATTCTCTGCTTTATCATTCTTGATACATATGAACTGCCCAACTCCACCAGACATGGTGGCAGGATTGTAAAACATGAGATACGCATAGTTTTCAGTTATATTGTTTTGATTTTGGCAATGTCAGCATTCATTAAAAATTGGAAAAATTTCTTTTAGTGACCTGATATTTTGAACTATATATTCATCTGATTTATTTCAGGAATTTAAAATGGCATTGAAAAGCACATATTTTATATAATACATGTACTTTCCAAATAAAATCATGTCCTGTATTTTAAAAGTAAATATAAAACACATAAAAATTGACTGACTTTAACATACACAGATTGTGTTAAGGGCCGCGAATGCTGATTGCGGAGCGCGTAAAAGACTGAGATCCCCATGACTGAGTTAGGAAGCACATTTTATATGGCAAAAGAGTTTATCTTAAAGGTCATTGCATGCGGAAATACAGTCAAATTTTAAACCCACCATCAACAGATGGTAGGCTATTCTAATCACCCTCCCTCCGTGGTTTGTCGTCCATCTTTAAACAATTCTTGTTATCGCTATTTCTCAAAAAGTACTGAAGGGATCTATATGAAATTTGACATATATGTTCTCCTTTAGGTCTAGTTGTGCAGTGTACATTTTCTGGTGAGATGGATCACAAAATGGCTGCCAGGTGGCCATTTTGGATTTAAAAATAAAAGTTTGTTATCGCTATTTCTCAGAAAGTACTGAAGGGATCTTTATGAAATTTGACATATAGGTTCTCCTTGATGTCTTTTTGTGCAGTGTACATTTTCAGGCTGGTCTGATAAAAAAATGGCTGCCAGGAGGCCATCTTGGATTTTGACAATTAAAGTTTGTTATCGCTATTTCTCACAAAGTACTGAAGGGATCTTTATGAAATTTGACACATAGGTTCTCCTTGAGGTCTAGTTGTGCAGTGTACATTTTCAGGCGGGTCGGATCACAAAATGGCTGCCAGACAGCTATCTTGGATTTTGACAATTAAAGTTTATTATGTATTTCTTGAAAATCATTTACATCGTCTACCACTGAGCCATGTATTTGTTATTTGTAATGGGTAGACACATTCATTGGTGTATGATCATTGGGTCATATGGGGGTCTTTCCCCATCCCTTGAAATTTATATTTTTACTTATAACTTAAAAACCCTTCACAGCCCCTCCATTTAACCATATATATTATTGATTGTTATGGGAAAACACATTCAGTAGTGTATGTGGAGGTACTTTCACATCCCTGAAATATACACTTTGCTACATTTGATATAAAATCAGGGCCCAGTGAGACAGATAGTTATGTGTAATGGTAGTTTTACTCAATGCAGGTCACGACCAGCATTTTCACTTTCAGAAGGTGACAGGTATGGTTACGCTATCTTGGATTATAGCAGTTTATATTTGGTATTGTTATAATCTTGTGAGAAAGTACTTGACAGATATTTAGGTTTTAGTTCAAATACATTGTTGAGCCACAAAATAAGAGAAAAGAACAGTCTGTCATTGATCAAATAAAGAACATTTGATGATGGGTACCAAGATCCCTCTGGGATCTCTTGTATCATATTCTTGTCTTTATGTCATGGGGCAAAAATAATCATTGTGACAGCTCATATCACTTTAAGACTTTAAGTCTTAAGCTTGACCTAAATTAAAGTGGTCAAACCCCTTATCTCCCACTTGCATGGCAAATCTCTACTACTAGTTTGCAACACATAATGACGTGTAAGTACTGTCAAGATCAATTTTCACATTACTGGTACTTGGGAATTTAAAGTCATTTCAAGACCATTTCTTTTTAGCAAAATAAACTTTACTTTTCCTATGTATGTAGAATCAGAGCTCTCAATTTTATTGTTTTAATAAAACAAATTCATTGTCATTAATTTTTGTTAGTGTAAAAATTACAGTACTTATCTTTTGACCCATCATTTGACTACCTATATCTGCAATAAAACTTGATTCCACTGTCAGAAATGAAGTTTTACTGTGAGGCATCAGTATTTGCCCAATTTATAGATTGACTTTGTGTTTTAAAATTTCCTCAAAATTATTTTTGAGGAAGGGAAACTTTAGAATATGGGGAAAAAATTCCTGGTAACATTGTCATATAAGAAAGATGTCTTGTAAGGATAATGAAGATGTATTTCTTATGCTTGCATTTGTGTATACTGAGTTATGCCAATTTTATTCAATATGTTATGGCTCAAATGCACTCATTTACATGTATGTACATGTGCATTATATAAATTATGTAAGTTAATAGTCTGCTATACATGTAGTTTAATACTGTGTATTTTACCCAGTGTTTTTTTTGTGTAATTAAATATGTTAAAATACCTGGTATTCTAATTTAGAACAAACAAATGTAGCAGATGTTTTTTGAAATTGTGTCAATATCATTTCCACCATTTTTGCCCTACACATTTGCATATATATGTATATGATTTGATGTAATGAAGAATATCTAAGCCCACATGTACAATGTATGCCAACCTCAGAGATAATATAACACATTTAGCATCTACAATGTATGTTTTCACAGGTACATGTACAATATTACATCCACTTAATTAATCATTTTATTGTTAATGTGATTAAAAGAATCTCCAATGAATTTTCATTGCATTAAGGAATAATGTAATAATTTGCTATTGAGTAATGAACATCCTGGGGAAAAAAATTCTGTCATGCATCATACAGCATAATAAATGTTGAATCAGTAACTGATTCAGTAGTGTTATTCTCCTGAAAAGAATTAACAATAAAATTGATGGCCAAGTTTTTACAATTAACTGCTATGGGTGACTGGTTGGTTACAATTTACTGGTATCAGTGGCTTACTGGTTACAAATATCTGTTATTGGTGGCTGAGTGGTTACAATTATCTGCTATTGGTGGCTGAGTGGTTATAATTAATTGCTGTTCATGACTGAGTGCTTAGAGTTAATTGCTGTTTGTGGCAGAGTGGTTACAATTGCTATTGGTGACTAAGTGGTTATAATTATTTGCTATTGGTGGATGACTGATTACAATTATCTGTTATTGATTACAATTATCTGTTATTGGTGGCTGAGTGGTTACATTTATCTGTAATCACTGGCGGAGTGGTTACATGTACAATTAACTGCTGTCAGTGGCTAAGTGGTTATGATAAATTGCTATTGGTGGCTGAGTAGTTAAAATTATTTGCTATTGGTGGTGGAGCGGTTACATATTTTTACAATTGGTGGCTGAGCGGTAACAATTTTTTGAGTGGTTAGGATAATTTGCTATTGGTGGCTGAGTAGTTAAAATTTTCTGTTATTGGTGGCTGAGTGGTTACAACTATCTATTATTGGTGGCTGAGTGATGACAATTATCTGTTTTTAGTGGCTCAGTGGTTACAATTAATTGCTATTGGTGACTGAATGCTTACAATTAATTGTCATTTGTGGCTGAGTGATTACAAATGCTAATCATGGCTATTAGGCTAAGGGGTTGCAATTTTTTGCTATCGGTGGCTGAGTGATTACAGTTATTTGCTATTGGTGATTGAGTGATCACAATTATTTGCTGTTGGTGGCTGAGTGGTTACAATTTTCTGTTACTGGTAGCTGAGTGGTTATAATCAGTTGCTGTTTTTGGTTGAGTGGTAAATATGATTAATTGTTTGTTGTGGCTGAGTGGTTATAATTATTTGCTACTGATGACTGAGTGGTTATAATTATCTGTTGTCAATAATTGAGAGGTTACAATTGATTGCTATCAGTGACAATTATTTGTTATCAATGACTGAGTGGTTACAATTATCTGTTATCAATGACTGAGTGGTTATAATGATCTGTTATCAATGACTGAGTGGTTACAATTATATGTTACCAATGATTGAGTGGTTATAATTATCTGTTATCAATGACTGGGTGGTTACAATTATTTGTTATCAATGACTGACTGGTTACAATTATCTGTTATCAATGACTGAGTGGTTACAATTGACTGCTATCAGTGACTGAGTGCTTACAATAGGGAAATTCGTTTCTTGAGAATACAACAAATATTGAGAGGTTTAAAAAGGTATCATCTCTCCACATTTGTTTTTGTACTTGTACATGTACATAGGAATAGAAATAAATCCCAAGATGTCAGATGTTTCTTGTAGGGCAATTTTTCTCTATGAAATCTCTAAGGTCCTGTATATACACAGTGGCGTTTGATGTTTAACTACCTAATGATACAAGAGCATGTGTATTCTAATTGAACAAGTATGTTATATTCTTGGTCAGTAGTAAACTTGTAATGTTATATAACAGATATAATGTAAATACTTGCAGATTTGTTATGTACATGTAATAATAGTGACATGGGATGTAAACAGATATACACGAGAGTGTTATAATGTGGATATAGTGCACATAAAACACTACAATGTGATGAAGATGAAGCCAAAAATAAAACAAAAATTGTTGTAAAAATTTATATAGATTTAGTTTCGGTTTATTAAGATTGACAATTTGCTTGTTTAAAACACAAAAATCTGCCAAACGTTGCCTTTTCTTTTTTGGCTGTAAAATAAACATGAAACCTGCCGAACATTGCTTATCTGCTTTCCGGAATGACATGCATATACAAAACAGAAATCGAAAGTACAGCAAGAAAAAGGAAATACTTTTTTCACTCTGCTGTACTTTCGATTTCAGTTTTGTATACGCATGTCATTCTGGAAGGCGGAAAGGGGACGTTTGGCAGGTTTTCATATTTATTTTACAGCGAAAAGGTGTGGTTCAGGGCGTTTTTGCATTTTAAACAAGGTGAAAAGGCAACATTTTGCAGGTTGTCATGTTTTATTCAAGGCAAAAGGGGACATTTGGGTGAGTTTTCTTGCATTTACTTTACAAGACAAAAATGCGAGGTTTGGCGTTTTTTTTTTTTTTTGTGTTGGTCATAGCTACACGAAAAGGCAACAAAAGTTACGTGAAAAAGCAAAAATTTTAAGTTTAAAACAGCACTTTTTTGTGTAGATAATTAAAAACAACAATCCAGTTGGAGTTAGAAATAATGCAAAAAAGGCAAAATGGCAGAAATCAGCGACAATACCATTCATGTAAACTCTGCATATGGCGTATGCCATAAAATTATCTTGCAACAACTACAAAATTACCTGTTAGGTCATCACTATTATCGATGGCCTCAACATAATTAGCCTTAAAAATAAGCACCAATTAATTAATTGATATATGGTAATTGTAAGGAAAATTTTAAAAATATCCCGATGTCTCTAACATCAGCTGTAATCAGAGAGTGTCAAGATATGTTACATTCCATTCATGTAATTATCACTAAGGACTTAATTGGCAGCCACCAGTTACTTGTTTGGTGGCTAAAAGATAATCAACCAACGCCTTAGTTAGATCTTGTTGTTTAATCCCACCCTCAACTGATATTTTTCTATAGAACAGACCTCAAAGTGAAGCTAAATTCTATTAAGCCTGTACTTGCCTTATATGAAATATATAATCTGATGGTCGCCAAATATATATACTTATTATCTGGTGGCTGCCACACAATTATCTTGTCGTGATTACATAACTAGCTGTTTCTGAATGCCTTGTCCATAGTGTATCAATGTGGAGTACAATTTACATAGCATTGCAATGAATTATAGCATTTTTGGTAAAAAGATTTTTTTTCCTGATAGAAACACGATATACATGTATTTGAGAAACGTTATATCCCCAGAACTAACATAAGTGATAAAGATTATAAAGTCCCATAACTCTAGCAAATATTGATGATTGTTGGTCATAATTGAAATCATTTTACTTGTACATTTCTATATCTTATTGATATTAAGCAAATTTGGAGGAAAGAGTCTACAGGAAAGAATATTATGGAATCCAAATTTTTGCAAAATTTGCTAATAGACAAATGCACAGATAGCCAAAAACTATGTGTCTCTGATCTATAATTTTTAGGGTACATGTATTTAGATAATGAATAAGATATTATGAAATTCTATGAACGAGTACTTTGCCTGTACTTATTTTAGCGGTATCTTATATTAGCACCTTTCACGCTAAAGTCATTGCGCTAATTCAAGGACTGCTAAAATTTCTCGATCCTGTCACTCTGTATACACCATAAATCTAATGAAATTGCTTGCGTGAATTTAAGATTGCGCAAATAAGTCTATATCCCCTGAGAGCGCTAAAATATGAGTGCGCTAATTTAAATATACATGCAGTATGTACAGAAGCTAGGTGTTGTAACTTTTAATAATTAAAATGAGCTTGTTTATAACGTCCCCTATAGGGACACAAAGAAACCTGTCTTTATAATGAGGTGGTATTTATATAGAGGTTGAATTGTACACAAATGGTATTATTGGGACAGAAAAAAACAGTCTTAATGACCAGATGGTCTTTATACACAGATGGTTGCTTAAGCAAGTTTTACTGTACTGGTCGGGACAAGTAACGGGCTAGGACTAGTAGCTGGCTATTGCATTATTTCGACTATATAGAACACAATTTTGCGAGATTATTTTTTGAGATCAATCATGAGATGATGGACTTTTTTGTCAAACAGAAAAAAAAATATTGTCATGGTACTTAAAGAAGACAAAATCACATAGTGGAAACTGTTCCTAGCAGAGAGTCATTTACAGAGGGTTTTGGTAAATCTGAGAATATCTGATTTACAGTAGTATAGGGATTTATCTGTTGATTGTAGAACCATGATATGTACTGTAGTGAAGCAAGAGGATTTTTTCATTGATAAATCCATTAACTGAAACATGTCATCATTATTTGTATTATCTGACACCAAAAACAGTGGAATATCTGGACTGCATAATTGTGTGTTTGGACGACATCCAAGACTAAGTATACCAATGTAATTAATATCAGTGACATCACCAGCACGACATGTGTGTAAAATAACAATGTTGAAAGATTATATTTGGCTAACTAAGAATTAATCTTGTGTATTTTATGTAACATAAAACTGTTGTAGTTATACAGTGGAATCTGTCTCAGGAGACCACTGTTGTGAATGACAACTTGCCTTAAAATATCACTTTCAGAAATAAACTCTGTAAAAAAAAATTTAAAATAAAATCCCGAAGAGAGACCACCAGTACATTATCACTACATGCATGGATTTTCTCTGTAGTTTTGGCCCCATTACCAATGCAAGATGCACTCACCTGGGCTGTCGTCTTTCATCCGTCATTAACATTTCAATATATTTAACTTCTTCTCTGAAACCCCTAAAAGAAATTTGACAAAATTTTACAGAAAACAAGTTCTCAAGGTTCTCTCAAAAGTCTATGTTTTTCAGCTGGATGGGATCTGATTATCTCTGCTTGTATTTACCACGATGCATTCATTTTATGTGTTGTACATATATATAGGTGAAGAAATGTTTTTGTGCAAGAATTTGCCGAAATCTAATAAAAATTCTTTTTAATGAATTTTTTAAAACTTAAAAAAAAAAAAGGGGGGGGTTGTCATTTTTACCCTATCAGCATGTATTTCAAAACCATTGAATGGATTTTTATGAACCTAATAGGAGAGTACTTAAAGTCCTGTAATAGATTTGTAATTTTGGGCTGGATCAGTTGAGGGGTGGTTTTTAGTTTTAAACACATAAATACCAAAACACATGTAAAATGTTTAATTTGATATACATGTAGTTTGTTACAAAATATCATGTCACAAGTACACACACAATTCATAAAGTTAGGCTATGTTTAACATATTTAATTCATGATAGATAAGTTTAGATACGCATTACCATTTCATTGCTGATATATAGCGGAAATTACAATGCAGTTTGTTGAAAAATAGCCATTAATCGAGTACATATATCTTTATGTATACTTTGTCCAGCTTGTACAATTTTTTGATGATGCTCTTAGCATTCTTGTACATCATTGTATACATGGTTTGTCAGTTATTAGTAGACATTGAAAGAAGGGTATAACATGGTCATAATTGACAGGTGCCCTGCTTAATTCAGGAGGTATATATTGACATGGTCATCTAAAATTGTAATGCCCCCACCCCTTCGTAGAAGGAGGGGCATATTGCTTTGCCAATATTGGTCCTTACACCAATAGTTTCCATCCATTATCTCTGCAGCAGGTGCATATATTTGAATGATTTTGGCATACAGATACATCATACGAATGTCTAGGTCAAGTTTTTATTTGGTTACAAAATGTACCATCAAACAATTTTTGACAGAGTTGAGCCCCTTGAACTTTGAAAATTTCTAATAATTCATTGTTTTGGTTTATGGGGGAGGGGGCATAACTGTTTTACAAACAGCTTTTTTTTGTTTTATATTTAGTTTTTTTGTGTGTGTGTGTGTTTGCTTTTTTCCCCTTTTTTCAGCACATTTGATTATCCGACTCAGAGATACATGTAGAAAAGATTCTCTGGTTTTATGTATACGTTGTCTTAATATTCTATGGGGTTTTATTGAATTGTTTGCATAGTGATTTGGATAAGAAATTTTTTATTGACATAGTGCCAGAGAATTTTAGCAAACACTGGACAGGTGTAATATTTTATACATACTTATTCCTTACACTTATTAATGTTATGATTTCTATTCCTGTAGGAACATTTTATGAGAAAAGATCAACATGGATGGTGAAAGAGTATCTTCTCAAAAACAAGATCCCAAGGTAAATTCTTTCATTCCATGCATCAGAAAGGTTATTTGTTGATAAACAAGTTAGTAGGCAGTAAGTATCATTATGTATTATGTAGATCATTACAATAGTTTGTATGTGTAAGTAAATGCTAAGTATCACACAAATTCTCTCATTAGATGTACAATTACAACAGATTTATTATGGCTGAATTGTTCCCTAGATAACAGGTTCACAGTAGGACATATTCTCATGATCCAGAGCAGGATAATATCATGTACATGTAGGACCTTATTTCTAATGTATTTTATCCAGCCACTGTCAGGTCTATGTACATTTAACTGTGTATCTGTCCATCAGTCTGTCCATAAATATATTATTTCTGGTCTTTGATTATAAAAAGGATTTAACTCAGCATGATAAAATGACCATGACCCCTCAGGGTCTCTATTGATTACTGGGTTAAAGGTTAAGGTTATTCTTAAATGTTCATGCCATTGGGGATATTTGTAATAACAGTTGACTGCAGTGCACATTATTATATAAGTTTCTGGTACTACGTGTGTGGGATCGATGAGTGGTTGCAGGCCTCAGAATGTCATTCACATTATACTAAATTTCAGATGGAGCCGCTCTCGTTTCCATTTGATGCAGACAGTGTGTCGCAAGATATGGTGAGCGTGATGAATGATATCAAAAAGGTATGGAAGTTTACAATGTGATTATTTTGGTTTAAAACCATATGAGCTGTTGCTGTCATTTTCCCCCCAAATCATCAAATCAACTATCAACACTATTTTGATGCAATAAAAAACACAATATTACCTACATTTATCATTATTTAAACTTTTAAACCAATTTTTAGGCACAAAATAAATACTGTATTGCAATTGCATTATTTCTCTTACATAATTGTTGTATGCAAGTGACCTCTGGGTCAAACACTCAGATGACGTTTAATGTGCATGTTAAATATTTGTTGAAGCTGAAGCAAAGTTGGGAAAACGGATTGTGAAGCTATATCGCCTTTTCACATATAATAATTTATTTTTGTATGACCATGAAATTAATACAAGCAAATGGCACATACTCCTGGCCACTTGATTAGCACTTTTCTTCATTAATTTTGGAAGTAACCATTATAAGGGTTTATGTTTGGTTATTTGATTCTAATAATATGCATGCATTGTTCTTTTAACCACTTGGTTATCTTTTCTGATATACATTTTATCTGAGAAAAAATGTTACATACATGTAAAATCTGCATGTAAGAATTCCACCTACAACAGCTCATATTTGTTTTAAGATATTTTATTAAGGTTATAAAATAAAAGTAAGGTGAAAGATGAAAAAAGGTTAGTTAGGCCACCATCAACAGATGGTTGGCTATTCAAATTGCCCCGTGTCGGTGGTCTGTCCATCCTGAACAATTCTGGTTACCACTATTTCTCAGAAAGTATTTAGGGGATCTCCTTGAACTTTGACATGAAGGTTCCCCATGAGGTTCAGAGAGATCGAAATCCAACATGGCCGACAGGTGGCCATCTAGGATTTTGACCAAAGGAAGTTTGTTACTGTTACTTCTCAGAAAGGACTGAAGGGATCTCCTTGAATTTTGACATGAAGTATCCCTTTGAGGTCTAGTTGGGCATATTACATTTTCAGAGAGATCAGAATCTAACATGGCTGACAGGCTGCCATTTTGGATTTTGACCAAAGGAAGTTTGTTACCATTTATATTTCTCAAAAAGTACTGTAAGTATCTCAATGAAATTTGACATGAGGGTTGCCTTTGAAATTTGAGGTCTTTCCCCCTGAGGTCTAGATGTGCATATTACATTTTCAGAGAGATCAAAATCCAAGTTGGACACTTGTCGGACATTTTGAATTCCATTCTTTTTGAAATTGTAATATGTTCAGGTCAAGTTCAGATTTGCCATAATCTAGTGAAAAAAGTATTTCACAAAAAAGAACTGACCCAAAGAATTTAACAAGTTGCATGTACTAAATGCAGTAGCAGTGACATGCCTTATAATCACGTCATTATTCTGACAACTTCTCCTATTGTCAGGATTTTGCCAAGAACAAACGTACATATGTTTTTTAGCCCACCATCTATTCAAATCTTCCTGCGTCTGTGGTCCGTTGTCATCCATCCTTAAACAATTCTTGTTATTGCTATTTCTCAGAAAGTACTGAAGGGATCTTTATGAAATTTGACAGATAGGTTCTCCTTGAGGTCTAGTTGTGCACTGTACATTTTCAGGTAGGTCGGATCACAAATTGGCTGCCAGGTGGCCATCTGGGATTTTGACATTTAAAGACTGTTATAGCTATTTCTCAGAAAGTATTGAAGGGATCTTTATAAAATTTGACATATAGGTTTTGCTTGAGATCTAGTTTTGCAGTGTACATTTTCAGGCGGGTCAGATCACAAAATGGCTGCCAGGCGGCCATCTTGGATTTTGATGATTAAATTTTATTATGTATTTCTTGAAAACCATTTACAGTCAAACTTGTATATAAAGACCGCTCAGGGGAAATTACAAAAATGGTCTTTATAGACAGGTGGTCTTTATATAAAAGGTCACATGAGATATTATGAATTCCAAGGTATCGGAGATGACTTTCATTATTTCCAACTACATATTTCTTCCTTGGTTAGATACTTCATTTAGTAATTAAATGTATATTGTATTTATTTACTAGAGTGATTTTCCTAACTCCAGGGTCTGGAAAATTGAAAAATATTCATTTTTAAAAAAAATTCCAACCTGGGAATTTTTGGCATTTTGGGGGGGAAATACAAGCCATTTTTGCATTGGGAAGGGTCTTGTAACCATACCAAAAATAGTCATAGATAATCCCTGTAGCTAATACATGTATAACATGTAAATAATGAATAATAAAATAACAATGAAATAATTCAATGTTTTAAATAATTTAAATTAATTTCTGATGTAATTGAATTATATACATGTATATCGAGGATACGGCACATTATTAAAACTGAAACAAATATCTAAAATGTGCTCAAAGTCGGTGGTCTGTGTTGTTAAGTCACACAGAAGTGTAAGAATATACAATGTACAGAAAGATGTAGATAGTTGAATTTTATTTAATTATCATTTTATTAGACGTAATCCAATGCTACGAGCACCGGCGATTTTACTCTTTTGGATTGAGATGTTGACTTGCTAATCAAGTGATGTTCGATTAGTTACAGCATTCCAGAATACAAGAAAACAAATCATCAATTGTTCAGTGATGATATTTAAATGCTCCTGTTTGTAAAAACACCTTGTCACAAAGTGTGTCCTTTCTGAATGTTTTTCTTTTAAGTCTTAGTCTTTCGTCAATTAAGTAATCATCATCAGAAACTTTGGTCATTAATTGATGGTCGAAAACAAAACATCAATCAGTCAGCGATAATTGTTAGTTCCTGGTTGTGAAAATAAAGCACGTCCGAGTGCCTAATTACTACCCGGGGCGTTAATTGATACTTCCAGGCGTGTTGTGACTGTCAAAGCATCATGTATTGCGCCATGTTGTTGATAAGGTCTTGAATTGTCCTGCGAGAATTATCTTTGAGTTATCTCCCTTCCACGAGCAGTAAGTTTATAAACAGTCACTATATGCAAGTAGGACAACTACCGGCTGACAAAATACAGCGGTCGCCGGTCGTATAAGGCAGTTGGTTGCTATATAGGGGGCAAATATACAATTATTCTCAAGGGGCAGTCCAAATATTGTCGTTATGGACAGGAAGTCGTTATATGAGGGGGGTTGCTAAGGCAAGTTTGACTACATATCTACCACCAAGTCATGTATATTCTTGTTTTTTATGCGTAGACACATTCATTGGAGAATGGTCATTGGGGGGGGTCCTTCCCCACTCCCTGAAATTTATATTTTGACATAACTTAAAAACCGTTCACAGCCCCACCGTTTAACCATATATATTATTGATTGTTATTGGGAAACACACTCAGTTGTGTATGGGGGGTCCTTTGGGGTCCTGCCCCACCATCTGAAATATATATTTTTACTTATAACTTAAAAACCGTTCACAGCCCCACCGTTTAACCATATATATTGTTGATTGTTATTGGGAAACACACTCAGTTGTGTATGGGGGGTCCTTTGGGGTCCTGCCCCACCATCTGAAATATATATTTTTACTTATAACTTAAAAACTGTTCACAGCCCAACCCTTTAACCATATATATTTTGGATTGTTATGGGGAGACACATCTAGTGGTGCATATATGGGTCCTGCCCCCCCCCCCCTTGAATTTATATTTTTGCTTAGAACTTAAAAACCGTTCACAGCCCCACCCTTAAACCCAATATATTATAAATCATTATATGGAAACACATTCAGTGGTGTAAGGGGTGTCCTTGGGGGTCCTGTCACACCCTCTGTAATATACATTTTTACTTATAACTTAAAAACTATTCATAGCCCCACCCTTAAACCATATATATTTTGGATTGTTATGGGGAGACACATTTAGTAGTGCATATGCGGGTTCTGCCCCCCCTCCCCGGAATTTATGTTTTTGCTTATAACTTAAAAACCGTTCACAGCCCCACCCTTAAATCATATATATTATTGATTGTTAAGGGGAGACACATTTAGTTGTGCATATGGGGGTCCTGCCCCACCCCGTGAAATTTATATTTTCTCTTAAACCTTAAAACCTGTTCACAGCTCCACCTTTAAACCATATATATTATTGATTGTTATGGGGAGACACATACAGTGGCCCCACCCCCTGAAATTTATATTTTTGCTTATAACCTAAAAACTATTCACAGTCCCACCCTTAAACCATATATATTATTGATTGTTATGGGAAAACACATTTGGTAGTTTATTTGGGGGTACTGCCACATCCTTGAAGTATACTCTTAATACACTTTGCTACATTTGGTATCAAAGCGGGGACCAGCGAGACATATCATTATGTAATTGTGTATGTGTAATTCTTTTTTTACTCAGTGCAGGTTATGACCAGCATTGTCACATTTAGAAGTTGACAGGTATGGTTAAGCTATCTTGGATAATAGCAGTTTATATTTGGTATTGTTATAATCTTGTGAGAAAGCATTTGACAGATATTTAGGTTTTAGTTCAAATTCATTGTTAAGCCACAAAATAAGAGAAAAGAACAGCCTGTCATAGATCATATGAAGAACATTCGATGGTGGGTACCAAGATCCCTCTGGGATCTCTTGTTTTACTGTTGATATCACAGAATTTCCAAATTCCAACATCATCAGTGAAAATTCAGAACAAATGTGGATTCTTAGTCAAAAATTTCCAGAACAAAAATATCCCAGTGAAAATATTTTCTGTAATTTGTATTCAAACATTGTTTTTTTAATGGAATTAATAAATACAAAATGGTAAAGTAATTATGAGTTTATTTAGAATTCAAATAAACTTTGTTCCATTTATCATTCTCTATTACAGCATTGATCTCTATAATTGATACGCCATTTGTAATATGTTTCTTTATAAGAGCAAATCCAATACTACAACAAAATCTCTAAGAAATATTGTATACCTGGAAATTCTCACTCTCGTTTAATTTATGCCTTTTTTGTCCTAAGATGAGAGGGCGAATTCAAAATGAAAGTAAAATTTTCAAACCGAATAACTGAATACAGACATACATGTACATGACATTCATGTGACTGTGGTGATATAGGTTTAATTTAAGACAAGGTTTTTAGGTTTTCTCTCATAAAATCAGGGACGAAAATGTCTAGGTATACAGTAAACATGGTCTTTAAAAAGAGAGTTCATTGTATAGAACTGATTGTAGTGTGTATAATACACTTGTTATCAAATACCTGTAGCTATTGATGCAGAAATAATTATAAATGCCTATATGCACCATATGTTATTTGTATGTTATGTATAACCCGAACTTCATAAAAATGTTAAGTGTTGTAAACTGTAGGGGTTTTATTGTTACTATATATTTGAACATTTATTGATTTAACTTATATTTAAATTTGATATTGATATTTGTAGACATTTGACAAGATTCAAACATCTGATTCATGTGATTATGATAACTAGCACTGAATGATTTATTGAACATCCTACACTTACAAATTTTATAAATGCCAATACATGTACAGAACTGTAGAGTAACAGGCACTTACTCCTGTTATTGCCTTGTCATATGATTGATTTATAAAAAAATTTTAGTACAGAGAGTTATACTGTAAAGCATTAAATAGTAGTTTGATGGGCATATATTTATGCCTCTCCCTCTTCCAGCAGGGCAGGGAGACATACTGTTTTTTTCCCTCATGGTTGTCTGTCTGTTCAACACAAAATCTTGCCTGCGCTATAACTTTTCAACCAAGATTTAGTTATAATCGATGAAGTTTCTTTTGTGTTTTGGTAGTTTTTGAGCCAAAACCATGTTGCCAGTTAAATAAAAGAAGTTAAATGAACCACAAGTTTTGTCAGGACCCTGTCCCAAAAAGGGTCTATTATCCCCTGGTGTGTGTCTACCTCTGTGTATGTCTGTCTGTGTGTATGTCTGTGTCTGTCTCTGTGTATGTGTGTGTGTCTGTCTCTGTATGTCTATGTGTATGTATGTGTCTGTCTTTGTGTCTGTCTCTGTGTATGTCTGTGTGTCTGTTTCTGTGTATGCAGGGTTAAAAAAATCCACTCGCCCGCTCACATTGGCGAGTAAAAAATCGTTTCGGGCGAGTAAATATCCATTATGAACTCGCCCGTGTGGCGAGTGCTGACGCCCTACTGAAAATCTGTTTTCCCTTTTAAATTTCGAAACTGGTCCATTTCCTTCTATTTTCAGTTCAAAATACATTACAATAAACAATTAGAAACTTAAATAATTATTTTATTGACAATTAAACATGTTAGTCTTTACCTCATGGCCAAAAATGTCACAGAACACATCGTGTGTTGACAGCTTATACTTGCAGTTTGTTGAGGAAGTGGAAGTTGGATGTGTCTAAATAAAAGAACCAATTCCGAATGGACCTGAATTTCAGGATTTGGTAAAATAATCATAACACTATAATTTGTATAGAAGTTGTTAAATCTGAATGTAAGTGAATGATAAAAGTAAAAATAGTTACTCAGTATTATAAATTAAAGTTTAAATGAAAATATTGAAATGGATAATTCTTGTTTTCATCTAACAATAGTGAAAACTTACTTTTGTAATTTATATTTATTTAGTTAAACACATAGTAGAAACATCATAAAACAGTAATAATAATAGTTGATTATAGTAATAATAATGATGCATTTACAGTTAATTTAGATGCAAATGCATCATTCAGAGACAGTATATTGAATATAAATTTATCTATTAAAATAACAATGACTTAAAAAAACAAAATTAAATAAAATATTTTTTTTCATTGTGGGTAACCAGATTTTTATGGCAGGCAACCAAAATTTCAGTCAAGAATTTGAATTCTAAACACTTAAAATGAGAGCATACAAAAGTTGTGGTTAGATTTTCACACATTTTCCATCATAATAAGTACTTAATTAGAAAAAAAAGACAATTTGTCAAATGAAGAGTATCATATCTGTTAAGTCATGTAAGATCTATTTACTTTGAAAGAAGATTTTATACGCTCTTAACACATTATCTTTGAAATACTACATTTTCATACCTGGGCGAGTGCAAAATGAGTTTGGGCGAGTGGAAGTTATGTAATCACTCGCCCTCCGAGCGAGTGCTTTTATACAAATTTTTCGAACCCTGGTATGTATGTATGTCTGTGTGCCTGTCTCTGTGTATGTATGTGTCTGTGTCTGTGTATGTATGTTTGTCTGTGTATGTCTGTGTGCCTGTCTCTCTGTATGTATGTACATGTATGTCTGTATGTCTAGATCTGTGTGTCTATATATGCATGTCTGTGTTTATGGGAGTACTGTTTGTGTCAGTTTGTGCATTTATGTTAACATGTGTAGCTATCAAACCCATATTATTTATCCTGAAGTCTATACTTTGTTTTAATACTTTGAATTATATCTTGTTTACAGCTGGCAGAGTCCATGCTGTTTCATTGGACAAAGTTTCCCATAGTTCTACCACCATCCATAACAGATATAATGGACAAAGAGGTGAGATGAAACTAATAAATCTAATCATGTCATGAATAAAAAGATTAAAGTAAAGATTAATGGATGGAAAATGGAGATCTTTACACAGCCAAATTTTGTTCATGTTAATTCACATAAATCTCATTTTATGTTCAATTCATGTGAACATGGTGAATTTAATATGAATTTAAAGAGAATTTTATGTGAGAAAATGCTAATGGTGTCAAAGTTGAAAAATTTATTCCCAAACTTAAATTTTGTTAAACTAATACCTTGTTATGCATGTTTCATATCTTCCTTTGAAAATGTCAAACTTATTTGTAAAATTCATATTTTCATATGAAATTCACATGAAAATTTTTCACATGAATTTCTCATTAATTTCATGTGAACAATCCTCATGTCTGCCTACAACCATGGCAATAAATGTATATAGTTATCCACAGACAGTTAAAACAGTCAATCTTAGTTAATATTTAGATCACAGAGCTGAAGACCCTTTTTAATCAACTTCTATAATTTATTGCTTTTATTTTTGTGCTCTCCCTGCCTAATGGATTTAACTTGGCTTTCCGCAAAATGCAATCCCCCTGCAAAAAAGACTTCATATTTGTTTTGCGACCAAATCTTTATATTTCACTTATCTTTAAGAGACAGATCTTTGGATACTCACCAATGGATCTGAACTGACATTTGATATGAACTAACATTTAATCTGAACTAACATTTGTCATGATCACGAAGAGTTTAACAGCAGAACTGTGTATCATTTCAGGAAAAAACTAATTTCAACAATTTGTTCAAATCATCAACGTTTGATGAACTTGAACAAGTTGCTACTACACCTGATGGAGGTTTGAAAAAGCTCACAGAGAAACAGTTGCAAAGCGTTTGGGATAAAGGGTGAGTGGATTATACTGTGATATTTGATTTTGAATGTTTTACGCCACATCTAACAATTTTTCACACATATGGTGGCAATTAGCTTCAATGGTAGAAGAGAGAACCCAGTTACAATGCATCTGGGACAAGACCAACACCTACCTGAAAGTAAAGTGGCAAACTTTCTCACAAAAATCATCTTGAGTTCCAGCGGAACTTGAACCTGCACTGACCAGAAGTGAGAGACCTATTGGTTCAAAGCGCAATTCTCTAACCACTCAACCATGTAGGCCCCTTTTACCATGATAGATGAGTTATTTACTATAGTAGAAGTGACACCATAGAACTTTAGATATTGGCTTAATTGTTCAATAAAGAAGTTCAATTTTTTCAGAATGGGAAAAGGAATTTTTTTTTGTAATTTGATATATTTTTTTTATGAAATCCTGGCTATGCTTATGACAAAGAATTACTTTATTTAAATCATTAGATCTAGTTTAAATATTGAGCTTATTTTGTCAGTTTAAGAACCCATTTCAGTATTTTCAGTGCTTTGATGTTTATGGAATTATTTCATTTAAGATGTCAGTAGTTTGAATTCCAGGTTTATTTTGTCAAAATAACAATCACCATATCAGCACTTTCCTTTCTTTGATCTTGTAGAGAATTTGAAGTTGACAGCATCAACTTTCCTGGACAAGTACATAGATGGAGACTGACCCTATGGCTTCAGAAAGGTTCCAACAGAGCCCATGATTCACTTTTCCGGGTAAAACTTTTCTGTACTTTTCACTTAAATGAACATGTCACTAGCCGATTTACGTGGTGTGTCATACATTTTTACCTATGCTATAGACTGAGACTGAGATTCATTAAATGAAATTTCTATAACAAATTGTCTACAGACATTCATTAACTGAAATGTCTATAACAAATTGTCTACATGGATTTGTTAAATGAAATGTCTATAACACATTTTCCACAGAAATTCATTAAATGAATTAGCTGTTGCAATTTTTCCACAGACATTTGTTAAATGAAATATCTATAACAAATTGTCCACAGAGATTCGTTAAATGTCTATAACAAGTTGTCCACATGGTCTATGTAAAATTGTCTACAGAGATTCGTTAAATGAATTGGCTTTAACAATATTTCTACAGATATTCGTTAAATGAAATATCTATAACAAATTGTCCACAGAGATTTGTTAAATGGAATGGGTGTAACAAATTGAAATTTTGCTGATCAGAGAAGTAATTTGTGATTTTTTTCTTGTATTTTACAGGATGTAGCTATTTCCCTGAGATTACTGATTATCACAGCTCGCAACAGATTTATCTCCCATTTCTTCAGCTTGTCACAGTCAGTGCAAGGACTTATAAAAGGCTTCTGGAAATTGCTAGGTATTTTATGTCTTAACTACCATGGCAACGCATTGCTGATTGGTCAGTCCCACGACAATTAGGATTAAGACTTAGGACCTTTTGTAAGATGGGCCCCTGGACATTTTCGCTCCCATTCAATTTTTGCTATTTTTGTCCTTGGATGAAGATGCGATTTTAAAATGAAAGCAAAATTGTCAAGCTAAATAAGGGAAATGTGGACATATAAGTCATGTGACTATGATGATTTAGGTTGAATTTAAGATGGGATGAATATTTTTTCTGTCATAAAAGGACGACAATAAACGGGGTATACAGTATACTGTCTAAGACGATTTGTAAATTACCTTTATAAACTATATAAATTCATGCATAAGAATGTAAAAATGCAGGGTTTTTAGAAAATATATTTATATTTTCGTAAGTTGATGTAATTTATATTTTCTTAAGTTGATGTAATTTTTTAGTTTTCAAATCATTGAGTAATTATAAAAAAAGAAAGAAAGAGAAGTTGATGTCATAGTAAAATATTTTGACCCTACATATGGTTATAGTAAAATCCATATAACCTGGTGGGGTGGAGTCTTGTGAACCCTTTCTTGACCTGGACAAGTTTAAATTTTGGGTAAAAAAGCATAACAGTTAAATTATTCTGAATGGAGTAATCATTCCTACTTGTCACCATAGATAAGAAAATATCCACTGAGGAATAAAACGTTTTTCTTGTGCAACTTGTTATAACTGAAAAGTGAGTAGAATCATCTGTATGATAATCAAAAGGTTACTACGCCCCGCCATCTTATGTGAATTTTACAATATCTTTGAAAGAGCACCTTTAAACCTTGCCAAACTTCATAAACCAACACAGAAAATTTGATTGATAAAGCATAGTGGATGTATTGCATCACATATTACTAAAAGATATTTGCATCTTAATTTGAAATATGATTCTGTACTTTTAAGGTACAGTTCATTAAAGTTAAGGCCTGTAGACATGGGTTAGCGATATACCTTTTATTGTCAATGTATTTAGTGCAAATTAAAATTGTTCTTACGTGTAGATATCGTAATTGGAATGCCTTCGACAAGCACTGGTGATCTACAAACAAAGATTCAAGATGAACATATGAAGTACCTGGTTGCGGAGCTAGATATCAAGGTATGGAATATATTTGATTAATTCCTCTACCATTTCCATTCCTATGTTGCTAAGATTGTTTTATAATGATTAATACCATTTTGTAAAGTGAAAATGAGTTTTCCTGATACACAGTTATCCATTTTATGTGTTAACTTAAACAATTAGAACTACTGCTACATATCCAGGTAAACAAATAAAGATGTAAATATGTACCCATTTGAAAATGTCTTACAATTTGAAGGAAAATGAAAGTGTATAAAATTAAAAAAGAAAAAAGACCTGGACATTTCAACTCCAAATGACATACCTGTTGGAAATTGGCCATGCTGGGGAGTATTTGTTTTTTAGCTCACATCTATGAAGTTGTAAGGGGAGGGGCTTATGCTAATGTCCTGGCATTGGTGGCACATTAAATTTATCATTTTTATGCACATACATCAACAGAAATTCTTGTCTTATTTGTCCTATGATTCTTAGTATATATGCTTTAGATCCTGGATTAGTCCTGTATCTTTTGCAAAAATGACATTGTTTCAACCTTTGTGTATTTTCAAAACTAAGGTGAAGAAAATTGGTTGAAAACAGATTAATTAGGGGGATGCAGAATGAGTGATCTGAACTTTGTAAAGTCCACTCTGAAATGGGAAGAAAAAAAAATTTAGTTTCTTGATCATAATTACATTCTTTCCATTAGTTATGTCGTACATGTTTTCCTTGTTGATATTATTGGCAAAGAGGAAAACTCGTATAATGATTTTACCTTTGGTTGTCCTTTTACTCAAGTGAATTTTGGTCTTGTTATTTTCATTTCAGCCAAACTGCAAGAAAGATTTTGATACCTTTTGTAATTATGTGAAAGAAATGTGTGAGAAATTACAAGAACAAAGTACACAGGTAAAATTTGGTTGTGTCCATTTGTTGACAGTGATACCGGTATCTTTCGGAAAGCCACCCTGGGCGCCTAAACGGATAATCATTAAAATTTCAGCAAAAATGTGTACCAAATAAGCACCCAGGGCGCTTAAGGATGGTGAATTTTCCTGTGATTATGCTGATTGGTCATGACATAGGCTACGTCTATGATGTGTCAATAATTAAGCTACCGTCGGAATTACCCCACTGACAGAGTCTGTCGTCAACTGCAGTCAGTCACATTAATGATTCACATTTAACCATCAAATCTATTTATTATATAACAACCTGTTTAGGGTATTGTGTACATATAGATCTTTACATAGTAAATTTAAACTTAAAGTCTTTACATAAAAAAATATAAAATACTGTAATGGGTACTCTCAGAATTCAAATTATAAAATGCTGTAACATGTAATCGCAAAACTACAAAAATTATTGTATCTACATTTATATTGAAATAATTTATCTCTACATCCATGTTTAACCAGTTATTAGAGCTTTTGTTCGAAAAAAAGAAAATTGGGGAAATATGTATAATGATAAAAAATGGAGATGTCATATATAAAATTCATATAGATATATCCACAGTGAGAATATAACAAAAAAATATCAAACATTTAATGAATTATTTCATTTAACTTCATAAAAGATTTTGACATTTTAAATGAATCATTTTATTTCATGTTTTGTTTTTATAGACTGCTGCTTTAAGACCACCACCAATTCCTTATCTGTTTCAAACTCCAAATGGACTAGACATCGACCTAAGATTGTTCAATAAAGGTGAGTATATCATTTAGATACATTGTAATTTTAGCAAACATTTAATTCTTAAAATTTGCACACAAAGATGCAAAATGTTTATTTGCATGAAAATTGTCAAGTGAATATGAGTACAAATGCTCATGTACTCAGTGAACCTGTATGAAATCTGTATCAGTACATAGAGTACAAAATATTGACAGCACCAAACTGAATTGTTCTACAGTATCTATATAAATGTAACAGAATAAAAAACAAAAATAGGAAAAAGCTGATATGTAAAGAACAATCTTGCTTGGAAATTTGTTTGCCATGTCAATGCAGAATGACAATTAAATCACCTCTACGAAGTTAGGGGAGAAGGGCTTATATTATGAAGAGGGGCTTATGGTAGGGGGAGGGGGCTTATGTAATTGCCCTGGCAAAAAAAAAAAAGTAGGCATGATCACCAAGGTTTCTAATATTTTAGTGTTACAGAAATGAATAACAAAATAAAAGATTCTGATGAAGTAATGGTTGTTGCATGGTATATTACCAGTAAAAACCGAGGTCCTGTGTCAGAGTAGGTGTTGGCACGTTAAAGTACCCTCGCTGCTCAGTGGCCGTAAGTAACGAGCATAGGCAAAATTTGAAGCCCTTCACTGGCATTTGGTGACTTTTCCATATGAGTGAAATATTCTTCAGTTGGACATTAAACAACAATAAACAAACAAACAAATTTTGTTGATTTTTCAGACTTGATAAACAATTGCCTGCCAATTCTCAGTAGCATACTAGAAAGAGGTTCAAGAGGTTGGCATGTACAGTATCGTCAGAAGCTTGTAAGAGATTTACAAGGTAAAGTATTTGTCAATTTACTTTGGACTTCTGAACATTCATGTTGCCTGTATATGTTAATTGATCAAATGTATTCATTTAATTTAGTGTATATTTAATTTTGAATAAAGTTTAATGGTGTATTTTATTGATTGAAAATAACCACTTACAGTAGCTCAGAGGATTAGGGTATTTGTCTTGCTAGTTGGAGCCCCTGGGATGTCATGTCAAGACTTTTTTAAACTGTAGTGACCTTTCCATCAAAAGTGCTAAGCATGATAAATAGAAGTCATGTATCTTTCAGATGAGGCTTCAGTTCATATTGTACAGGCATAAGTCTGTAACAGGTCAAAATTTGTGACTTTTTACTTATAGCTGTTGATGAAAAACAAATATATCGTAAATATTTAGTAATATTAGATATGAATAATTTGTGGTGAAATAAAAATATTCAAATCTGAACATATTCATGTTTTTATTTTATATGAGCAATGTCAAATGATCATTCACCAATACCATTTTAGTCAATATCAATTTATATTTGACTTGGAGAGTGACAATAAAAGGAATCTCTGAGAATGTTTATATTAAATATTGACCTTATTGTGATGAATTTTTCATTATTTTATTTATTTGTTGATCTATATTTCAAAATCATTGTTTTTGTGCCCCAAAGATTGAAGATTGGGGGTCATATTCCTTATGTTTGTCCAATAGCCTGTCTGTCCATTAGTCCATTTGTCCATTAGCCTGTTTGTTCATTAGGCTGTTTGTCCATTTATAGGATTTGGTTTCTATTAAAAGTTTCTTTCCTCAAATTGAAACATATTTGATAGGATGATTTCTGTCAATGAAATCTGAAATAACTTGTATTTTTATCAACATTCAGTAATATTTACTAGAGTTATGGAACTTTAAATTCATCATGTATGCCTTAGCTGTCAGAGGCATAGAGTTTCTCAAATATATCTTGTTTTATACCATTGATAATATATATTTCTGTATTGAGGATGAAATCTGTTTTGTATCAGTAGACCTTATACTAAGTCTTCACATTCTCTGTATTTATTATGTTTCAGGCAAAGGTCTTTCTTGTGAAGAAATCTCCAAAGTACGTATTTGTTAAATTTGTACTCTGAATAAATAAGATAGATAAATTTGAGATAAGGCTTATTAAAATCAAATGCTAAATTATCTTTCTGCTAAATTAGCTAACCGCATGTTTTGAAATTCTTGTTTTGCAATACTATTTTACAAAATTAAGATAAATCTATCTCCTGTAAATTTTGGAAATTGTATTTTTACATTTTCTTGTCTTGAAGAAAGTTTTTGTTACTTGATTGTTTTCATGCCCTGAATTTTGGAATATTTAGTCTGTTTTAAACTTTGAAATTGATTTGCCAAAAAAAAAACTGTTTTATTTGTTCAATTACTAAAATATTGTTGACAGGCAACACAACTCCAAAATAAATATGATCGTATATCAAAGCATTTGCAGTATGAAAAAAAAATCATCACAAAGGTGGCCTTAAAGATTGAGAAACACTTTTTTTTTTAACATTAGTAATTCAAATACAGCACTTTTGTTAGCAATCAACTTATACATTATTTACATGCAATTAATATTCTAAAAGTAAAAGAATCTTGAAATATTTTAGTGTAGGTTGGATGTCAAAAATGAGAAATGAACATGATTAATTCCATCCCACCTACTCCAAATGTGTTGAAGGATATTAATCTACATATTACTTTTACTCAGCCTAATTTCTTTTTGGGTTGTAAGTTATTACAACTGAAAAGTAAAACATTTTTACTTATTACTTCCATCAGTTTTCTTTAGAGCATAGTGGTAAGTTTAAAATATTGATATGAGCTGAGCTATCCAACTTCTCTGAATAAAAAGCAAGAAAAAGTCATGTCTGTAGAATTTAAGTATTATTGTCATTCCACTTATTATGTATGTTATGTCAATCATCTTTGTTATGTAACTGCTATATTCAAACCTTTTTTTGTGATTTAGAGGGTAAATACAGAAATCATGTCAGAGTACCTAGACAGAGTTTTCACTGCAATATGCAATAACTCAGAACTGGAGAATCTGCAACCAGGCATAGGTCAGTACACAGATATTGGATTTGCTCATAATTTTTATCTTTATAATGTTTTTATGCCCCCCCCCCCCTTCATAGAAGGAGCCCTGTGGCATATTGCTTTGACACTGTCAGTCAATCGGTAGGTCAGTCAGTCTATACACCAAAATTTTCCGTTCATTATCTCTGCAGCAGGTGTACATATTGAAATAAAATTTTGTATACAGATATATCATGAGAATATTTAGGTCAGGTTTTTATTTAGTTACAGTCAAACCATTTTTGACAGAGTTATGCCCCTTGAACTTAGAAAATTTCTTATAATTCAGTTTCCGTTCTCTGCACTGGGTACACATATTGAAATGAAATTTGGTATACAGATTTATCATGAGAATATCGAATATCTAGGCCAAGTTTTTATTTGGGTACACAGGGTTTTCCCTGACGCAAAAATCCTGTGTATTTACGCGTAAAAATCCTAAATGACGCCTAAAATTAGATCTAATGCGTCCCAGTGGACGCGCTAAATACTTGCCGACATTCGAGATTTATGAGGTAATTAGCTCTAATCAAAGACAAGCCTTTGTGTGATCTTTCAGGTAATTAGTTTGACCCAAAATGGAGTGTGTTGCTTTATTACGCATCACACTTCATCTTTTGAAAAGTCGTCTGCTAGGCCTAAACGATGGTAAAACAAATGAAAACTTTATGGGAAAAAAGAATTTGACACTATTGATTTTGTCCAAAGCGACAGACATGACATAACTTAATTCATTAAACCATCCATTGCATACAATAGGCTACTGTATGCAGACCTAAAACTCCATATGCCAGGCTACTGCACTAAATTTCTAAATGTGTATTTTTACGTGGACTGCAAATTTATGGACTCCTAAATCACGAAATTGACTCCTAATTTTGTAGTAGTGGGAGTCCATGGACTCCTAATTTGAAAATCCCAGGGAAAACCCTGGGTACAGTCAAACCATTTTTGAGAGAGTTATACCCCTTGAACCTAGAAAATTTCTAATAATTACAGATTCCATTTATGGGGGAGGGGGCATAACTGTTTTACAAACAGCTCTTGTTGTGAAGAGATATACATTGAAACCATTCTTTTGAAAAATCAGTCTGATATCTCTTAAGTGAACAAATGACCACTAAGTTTACAAATTCTACTTAATGTTCTTAAGTGAGCAAATGACCACTAAGTATACAAGTTCTACTTAATGTTATTAAGTGAGCTGATGACCACTGAGTATACAAGTTCTTCTTAATGTTCTTAAGTGAACTGATGACCACTAAGTCTACAAGTTCTACTTAATGTTCTTAAGTGAGCAGATGACCACTAATTATATAAGTTCTACTTAATGTTTAAAGTGAGCAGATGACCACTAAGTATACAAGTTCTACTTAATGTTCTTAAGAGAGCTGATGACCACTAAGTATACAAATTCTACTTAATGTTCTTAAGTAAACAGATGACCACTGAGTATACAAGTTCTACTTAATGTTCTTAAGTGAGCTGATGACCACTAAGTATACAAGTTCTACTTATTGTTCTTAAGTGAGCTGATGACCACTGAGTATACAAGTTCTACTTATTGTTCTTAAGTGAGCTGATGACCACTGAGTATACAAGTTCTACTTATTGTTCTTAAGTGAACTGATGACCACTGAGTATACAAGTTCTACTTATTGTTCTTAAGTGAGCTGATGACCACTGAGTATACAAGTTCTACTTATTGTTCTTAAGTGAACTGATGACCACTGAGTATACAAGTTCTACTCAGTGTTTCAGATTGAAATGGAACATTATAGGACATACGGCCTATTTCATAAAAAAAGTCTAGGCCATTTTGTCCTAAACATCAAAATATTTTAGGCCATATTTTTTTTTTAGCAAAAACAATGAAAAAGGTAAGTCAATGCACAAAAGGTCATTTAATATTCATTTTTTTGCAGCAACAATACTGAACAGTTTTCTGTTGGTTTTGTTTTTCCATGTAGCAGGCCTTCAACCGGCCCTATATTTCCTATAATTCCTATAATATCCCTATCTTTTTGGGAGTACCCTATAATCCATATATTTTAGCCCAAAAAAGCCCATTTCCCTGTATTATCCCTAAAAAGAGAAAATAATATGTCGGAAATTGAAAAATGACACTTTTTTCTCAAAACAGGCATGTCTCGGTCTACAGATATGTAGGTACGTGTCTTGAATATAATTAAGTCATCCAGTGCTTTTTTTAAATATCTTATTTTCTTTATCATTTCATGTGACACACAACATTCAAGTCTTTATGATGATTGACTTCAACAACAAGATACCAAAACAGCTTTGAAGATCTTATGTGTGCCTTTACAGTTAAAAACCAAGGTAAATATATCTAAGAAATATACAGTTGTCACTGTATTCCCAATGAAGATTAACTGAGGAAATTTGCATGCTCCTTTGCTGAAAAGTCGAAGCAGACTGTCTTGATGCCTAGAGCTATTCAACACTGTCCAATTTAGAGTCCAATATTCATTTCTGTCATTTTTGATAAATTTTGTTCTTGGGTTGAGTCCTTGTCCCTTTGACATATTTCCCATCGTCATCCCCTTTCCTATTATAAATATTTAATGAAAGAAATTTGATTGAAATTAGATTTCAGATTGATTATAAATGTATAATTGGACATCTTGAATGGCAATTGGCAAAAAATCATTTTCAGGTATTAGATTGATGTGAAGTCAAGTACCAAAGATGCCTCACCATGGTAAAGTAAGTTTTCAAACATCATGGTTACAGAAAGAAGATGAAGATGGACATAAGATAGGAACATGGTGCCAAAAGGAATCAGATTCAAATGCATTTTGTGTAATCTGTAACAAATCTTTCTCCATTTCAAACAGTGGATTCTCTCAGATTAAACAACATTTCAAAGGTGAAAGACATAAATCAGAAGCCAGGTGTAAAACAGGAAAAAATGTGTCACATTTATCATTTACAAAGGTAGTTGAAACTTCATCTGAGGCACCATCAACCTCTGGACCTAAACAGTTAACACTGCAATCTGCCATTGCTGATCAAGCCACATCTGCAGAGATTCTTTGGATGTTAAAAGTATCGCAGAGTGATTACTCCCTATCCTCATGTGATGGTTTTACCAAAACTGTTTAAAAAGATGTTCCCTTGTCCAGCATCTGAGGAGTTTACGCTGTCAAGAACCAAAGCATCATACATGATGTCAGATGGAATTGGTCCTTTAATACTGAAGTTGTTGGTTGATGATCTAAAGCATAGTGAAACGGCTATTACACTTATGTATAATGAAACAACAACAGTTCAAGTAAAGAAGCAGATGGACGTATTAGTCAGATATTGGTCTGAAGCTGAACAAAGAGTGACAGTCAGATTTCTGAAGGCTCTCTTCTTTGGGCATGCAAAAGGTGTAGATGTAGGATCAGAAATAATGAAGCTTGTTTTAGATAGAGATATTGGCTTCCCAGCTGAAAGACTCTTCAATCTATCTTCTGATGGCCCTAATGTAAACAAAACAATTTGGCACTTTATTGATGAGAAACTGAAAGAAAAGAAGTTTAAATGGTTGATTCCTATGATACCATGTAATGTCCATATAATACACAATGGATTTAGACAGGGACTGAGTTCATATGGACAGGATGCTGAAAACTTAGCATTTGATCTACATGCATGGTTTAAAGAGGTCGCCATGCAAAAGAGAAGATTATCTAGAAATCCAAGAGGAATGCCAGCTTGATGATAGTCTTTTTGTGAGGCATGTACCGACAAGATGGTGCACTCTTATGGGAGCACTGGAAAGAATTTTGAAGAAATGGAAGGCAATAACTAAATACTTTCTTGAATTTCTGCCACAAGATGCCAAAAAACAAAGAACAGAAAAGCTTCTTGATCAGAATGATAAATATAAAGCTATATGCCTCAAGCTGAAGACTTATGAGTTGAAGGTTTGTGCCCAGATTTCCTTCCTAGTGTCAGTTGCCCCAATCTTCAATAGATTCCTAAAACTGTTTCAAACTGAGGGACCTTTAGTTCATATCCTACACCATGAACTCAAAGAAATACTTTATGCACTAATGGGTCGTTTCATGAAACCAGATTCTTACAAAGAAAAGAGTGCATCTGATCTAGCTACAGTTGATGTTGAAAAGGTTGAAAAATCTTCTTCCAGTTGAACAGGTTGAAATTGGTGAACCCAACCGAGGACTTCTTAAAGAAACTAGGTAAAAATCAATCTCTATTGCCAAGGAAGGACATGCAAAAGTTCCTGAAAGTAGTCACTAGCTACTTACAGAAGAAAATGTCTTTAGACAGTGAACTGTTAACAGATTTGTCATGCCTACATCCAAATGCTAGGGGACAAGACAGATCTGTAAGGGCAATTGGAAGAGTAGCTAGATCACTGCCTCATGTTGTTGAAGAAGGTCAAATTAGCTTGATAAGGGATGAGTTTAAAGCATACCAGACAGAAAATATTCCAGATGACTGGTTTCAAGTGCAGAAAGACAATGGTGAGATAGAATTCAAAAGAATTGATGAATATTGGAACAAAGTGTTGACAATAAAATTGCCTAATGGTGTGAAAAAATATAAACCTTTTGGCTAAAGTTGTAAAAAGTGCCCTATGTATACATCATGGAAACTCAGATGTAGAGAGATCCCTATCTGACAATAAGAATACTGTCACGCCTGAGAGAACGAGCTTAACAGGAGAAACAATAAATGGTTTGCGAAGAGCCAAAGACTTTGTTAGCAAAACTGCTGGCTCAGTTCATAATGTAGTTATTTCCAAAGAAATTATTCAAGCAGGAAGAACAGCACACAGAGCCTACAAGCGCAGACTTCAGGAGGAGAAAGAAGCCAAAGAACAGACAAAAAGGGGAAAATTAGCACAGGAAGAAGTTCAAAGACAGAAAAGAGAGCAAGCTGAAAAAATAGAGAAAGAAAAAGAGACATTCAGGCAGAAGGAAAGGGATTTGGAGACAGCAGAAAACAAAGAAAAAGAGGAGATCAAGACTGCTGAAAACTTAATAAGTGAGGGAAGCCAAAGTCTTAACAGTGCAATTTCAAAGAAAGATTTTACTGAGGTTCAAGTTGCTTCCGCCTTAATTGATGGTGCAAAAAAGAAGATAGAAAGTGCAAGAAAGAAGTTGGAGGAAATTATTAAAAAAAGACGACAAATTGATGAAAAGAAATCCAAAATGATAGATGATATTGATATGAAATCTTCAACTTAGAGTTTGATTTGATTTATGCACATCGCCTATTTTTTTCTGATGTACTTACATTCTTATACATGATCAATGAAACATTTCATTCATTTGTTGCAATTATGAGTGTATTATTTATAAGTTTTACCATAAGAATGGTTGATCTTTTTGCTTAAACAAGAAATTTGTGAATTTCTTCTATTTTATTAAGGTAAAGGTTTTAAATTTATGATTTTATAATTATTGATCAAACTTCATACTTACATAATGGAGTTTTTTTTTTGTATCTTAGTAATTATATGTTAAATCTTATTTGTATAATTCATGGTGAGGATAGGAAAAGTTTCAGAATGTTTTCATCCCCTTATACAAAAGTAGGGAGCATAGAGTGTTTGGGTCAGTCTGTCCATCAAAAATCAAGTTTACCATAATGTTAAAGTTTCTTTTCTGTGAAGGGTATGTGTAATTACCATCAATTTTTACATATACATCAGGCATCAGGTATGGACAATCAAAAATTATATTAAAAAAATCACCCATGCACAAAATACATGCCTCTTAGAACTTCAAAAAAGTGTGGCATACTTTGTCCATTAGACACAATGTTCTTGTTTTGGAAACACTTGTTTGAATTAATATTGTCATTGCTCTCATTATTTGTTGTAAAATATGTTGATTCATCATTTAATAAAATTTAAAAAAAAATTTTAGGTTCCCAAGTCTTGGTTAGCTAAGGTCTATCAGAGCTGCCTTGGTGTCCCAGTTGGTGCAGTACAGTCATCAGAAGACTTCAGTTAAGTGTACATGCCTCAAAAATGTAATTTGGTAAGAGTTTGTATATTAATCTTAATCAAGGTATGTATATTTTCAATAGATATTAATTAGATTTAAGGAAAATGACCCTATAATCCCCCTATAATTTGTCAAAACTGCCCTATAAAGCCCTATTTTTCAAGAATTTTAGCCCTATTGAAAGCCCTATTTTCTTACCAAAACCCACTTGAAGGCCTGATGTAGATAATGCTTCATAAAAATAAAAATTTTCCAATTTTTCACCATTTATCCCTATTCTCATTAACTTATCTTGAGTCTCAGTATGAAGTCGATTGCGCAGTGGAGTCAATGTCTGATTTTGTACCGAAAATCCATGCTCACATCCAGCTGTATTAGCTGGACATGTCAATGCAAGTTGTGCTAACCGCATGATGTTTGGAAAATCATCTTTGTGATAGGAGGAGATGAGACCCCATAGTGATGCCATTGAGGCATTGCGGCTTGTCTAATTACCGCAAAGTGCCATAACATACCGCAAAGTGCCATAACATACCGCAAAGTGCCATAACATACCGCAAAGCCCAACATGACACAAGGTTCTTTAGAAGTCACTATTCTACCACATTTGGATATTATGAACATGTTTTCCAGTTGATTTTACTGATTTCTAATACAAAAAATGAATTGTCATTTACCGATGGGGGGGGGGGTCTTTGACAGAGGCCGTTTTCACAATCACTCGTAAATCTAAGTGAAATATTGTGAAGATGGTTTCCGGAAATTATCCTCTTTGTGGTAATGATATTTATTATTTATATCAAATTTACACAATCAAGTGGGAAACAATTTAAAATTATAAAAAGTTAGAATGGTGACTTCTGAAGAACCAAGTGTCTTCCTTATAGTAACCCCCCCCTCCCTTGCAGTACCTTGTGGCAATTAGCTACACCCATTAATTTGACGCTTGAATTTGAGACAAATGGTGATACCTCTTATTACACCAAGCGCTTGAACGACCAAGAAATATACTGTATTTTTATCTGGAACTCCTCGTGCGTTTAGACTGAGAATATATGTATATTTATAAATTCCGAATGAAATATTAGGGTGCGAAAATTGCTGGTAGATCATGAACTATCGTTGGAAAATGACTGTCCGTTTCAAGCAGAAATTTATCGGCCATCCTGTCCGCTTGACAGAGAAGTAGTCGGCCATTTTGGCAGATACAAGGCACATTTTTCGGCCATTTGGAATTTTTATCGGCAAATTGCCGATGGCCGACGCCAATCTGAAACACTGCTACTTATTGTTCTTAAGTGAGCTGATGACCACTAAGTATACAAGTTCTACTTATTGTTCTTAAGTGAGCTGATGACCACTAAGTATACAAGTTCTACTTATTGTTCTTAAGTGAGCTGATGACCACTAAGTATACAAGTTCTACTTATTGTTCTTAAGTGAACTGATGACCACTGAGTATACAAGTTCTACTTATTGTTCTTAAGTGAGCTGATGACCACTAAGTATACAAAATCTACTTATTGTTCTTAAGTGAGCTGATGACCACTAAGTATACAAGTTCTACTTATTGTTCTTAAGTGAGCTGATGACCACTGAGTATACAAAATCTACTTATTGTTCTTAAGTGAGCCGATGACCACTGAGTATACAAGTTCTACTTATTGTTCTTAAGTGAGCCGATGACCACTGAGTATACAAGTTCTACTTATTGTTCTTAAGTGAGCTGATGACCACTGAGTATACAAGTTCTACTTATTGTTCTTAAGTGAGTTGATGACCACTGAGTATACAAGTTCTACTTATTGTTCTTAAGTGAGCTGATGACCACTGAGTATACAAGTTCTACTGTATCTATTTACTGTCAATATTTCATTCTGCTACAATGGGTCTGTGGTCTTAGATGTTATTGAGTGCTCATTAACCTATGTATTGTGAGGTATGCTTTGATATGTAATCCTAGAAGTTCATATACAGAACTACTGAATATTTGTGTACTGTACAGGGGTTTAATTCCACAGGTTGCTTTTTTCATGTGTCTCTTTTTCCAGAAATGACAATGATCTTTTGAAATCGCAGATAGGGAGTAGATTAATATAAGATCAGGTCCTCCATTATATATTAGGTATATATAATTGATCAAAAACTTATTTGCTGTTTCTTAAATTCATGGATTTATAAACACTGTGAATGTCGTGACTTTATTAACACAATGAGTTATTTACCCCTGTAAAACACTTGGATGTAAGATAATCACAGGCAAATTTCATTGTTGGTCCCTTATATCAATAACTGTAAAAACTTTTGCATCTACCACCCTAAAATGACTTAAAATTTGTGAGACTTACGGCAAACTGGTATTTAGGGATTACAGAATAAATGAAATGTTTTACAGGAAAAGTACTTGTAGACCAAGCTAAAGCAGTACTTGCAATGAAAAAGGCTGTACAAAATATTAAACAGAAAATGGCTACACACAGAGATCAGGTATGATACTTTCTTTATTTTTCATGGGTCAAATATTGGATACTTCAGAAATGAGAACTTTCCTACATTTCAAAAATTTTGCTGCAATGTTAAATCATTATTTTTATCATTAAACTCCAACAAAAAAAACATTTTCTTCCTTTTTATATCATTATGGAATCACATCCCAGATATGTTGCTGTTGTAAAAATCATATCTTGGAATAGTTTTATTTGACGTCAGACTACTGAACTTCACAGTGGCCTTTATGTTTAGAGTACTTGTTTATTGGGATATATATTATCTCACCAAATCATCTGATTTACCTAAGCTAATGTCTCACTTTGCAATCTCACATCAGCTCTTATTAATCACCATATATTAACACTATGATTTTTAGATCAGTATCTGATATCATAATTGAAACTGTTTATATATTCCCTAAATATGCAGAAAACTACCCACGTACTCCTTTGAAATATATGCAGAGTCAGCCAATGCAGGAAAAAGTGCACTAATAAATGCCCCTGGTTATTTGGGAACTCCTCGGATTGTAACCTTATCGTTGTAGGATAAATCTGAAATGCCTGTACAGATGATACATGTACATAAACATGAGCATAAGGAACAGATGCTGGATAGATACACAAAATATTATTGTCTTCACTTTAATTGTCAATGAAATTAATTGATAAAAGGATTAATGATAAGCTAAAACCATATTGGCCTAAAGCTTCAGGCTGAGGGTCAATATGAGAGTTTGATTAACAGAGCCAATATGGAGCTAGCTTGTTATTAATACTATACTCTTAATGTCACCTATAAGTCTTAGTAATAGTTTGATGTTTTCCATAATATCTCAAAAGCTTTAAATGATTTTAATGATGTTATCTTTCATATACATGTTTAACAGAGATTTGAGATAAGAAAATATGTACATGTAAATCAATTTCACATTTGTATGCTTAACCTTGTAGCTGCTGAAACATTTAAAGGCCACATATCCAGTGAGGTCAAGGATTGAAGCTTGGAAAAATGAGCAGATCAGGGCATTTGAGGTGAGTCACTATACCTGTTACTGTTTCTGTATGTAACAGCTCCTGTTCAGTGTGATATTTCAGTGTAGATGACAGCTCAGGTTATACAGCCATTAATGTGAGTGAACATCGGTCACTATACCTGTTACTGTTCCTGTATGTAACAGCTCCTGTTCAGTGTGATATTTCAGTGTAGATGACAGCTCAGGTTATACAGCCATTAATGTGAGTGAACATCGGTCACTATACCTGTTACTGTTTCTGTATGTAACAGCTCCTGTTCAGTGTGATATTTCAGTGTAGATGACAGCTCAGGTTATACAGCCATTAATGTGAGTGAACATCGGTCACTATACCTGTTACTGTTTCTGTATGTAATAGCAACATCTGTTAATTGTGGTATCTGGTACAGATAACAGCTCTTGTGTCTCACTATTGCTCTTGTGTCTCACTCTTTTGCTCTTGTGTCTCACTCTTTTGCTTGTGTCTCACTCTTTTGCTCATGTGTCACTCTTTTGCTTGTGTCTCACTCTTTTGCTTGTGTCTCACTCTTTTGCTTGTGTCTCACTCTTTTGCTCTTGTGTCTCACTCCTTTGCTCTTGTGTCTCGTTCTTGTGTCTCACTCTTTTGCTCTTGTGTCTCACTCTTTTGCTCTTGTGTCTCACTCTTGCTCTTGTGTCTCACTCTTTTGCTCTTGTGTCTCACTCTTTTGCTCTTGTGTCTCACTCTGTTGCTCTTGTGTCTCACTCTTTTGCTCTTGTGTCTCACTATGTTGCACATATGACTGTACTTTTATTTGTTTCTCTGTATTCTCATCTTTCTGACTGCTACTTTAAATCTGTGATTAAAGAAGTGTTTTATGGCACTTTATCTTGTAAGAGTTATTATTCTTTATACAATGTAAGTTTCATAATGCAGTTGTATGTTACCGAGACAAACAGATGTAAAATCATTCACATTCCTATATACTGTTCATGTTTATTTATATACATTTTATAGCAAGACAGGTTCCACTCTTTCCATAATATAATCATTACAGTGGAACCTGTCTTGAGATACCACTGTTGTAAAAGACCACCTGTCTTGGGAGACCATTGTTGTAAAAGACCACCTGTCTTGAGAGACCACTGTTGTAAAAGACCACCTGTCTTGGGAGACCATTGTTGTAAAAGACCACCTGTCTTTGGAGACCACATTCTTAAAACCATTTGGTTCAATTGAGAGACAACCTGTAAAACCACATTTCAGTGGCAGAAAGGGTATTTTAAGATAGGTTCCACTACCAATAAAGTGACATCAAGAAATCTTGTTTATAAACTACTGGAATTAACACACACTTCTTGTTTACTGTTTCATTATAGAGTGAATTCATTATGCAAAATTTATGGTCAGCACATGAAGATGCCATCAGTCTGTGTGAAGAAGAAGGACTGAAACAAGCTGTGTATTTCCTAAAACGAGATCTGAATTTCATAAAGGAGGTATACAATGTTGACATTTTTATCCCTTGCATGATACCAAACAAAACAATATAATGTTTGCCCTGTAATGATATTTCACATGATTGTTATATGATATGGGCAAATAGGTAGGGCAAATTTGGAACTTTGCTATGGACTAATACCAATGCAGAATGGGCTCTTTAATGAGCCGTGTCTACCTTGACATCGGACCTGGGATACACTTTATCAACAAGTCTTAAGTCCTAAAATGTAAGTCTTAAGTTAAATGACCTAAAGACAACACTTAAGACCGTTTTATCAACACTACCCTGACTCAAGTGTTAAGGTAGACTCTATATTTGCATGTTTTCAAACTTGATCTTGTTAGTTTATGAATACTTTTACCTGTATATTTACAAAGATACATTATTACTCATCCAACAATAATTAAGATTTACACATTGCATAACCTGATTTGGCCATAAGTCACACATCCTAATTCTTTGTTAAATTTTCATAAGTGTGGTCCTAAGACCAAGTCTAAGACTTGGGACATTTTGTAGACGGGCCCCTGGTTTTGTTCTTATCTGATACTCATGTGACTTTCACTTCTTATTCCAAGTTCTTAGTGAAGAAACAGTCACTACCTGTTTTAACCCTTTCACCCTTTGTATTTAAATGATATGACCCCCTCCTATTGTTTTGGACCAGTCTATTATGGTCTGTGCTGAGAATCAAACCCTGGGCCTTCACAATATTACCATTTGTATCAAGACTGCAGGGCAAAATGATCTGAGGGTAAAATTAATCATTTTAAATGATTTATAGTGTATCAATATGTAGTTGAATATTTCTGTTAAAAGTTTTAAGATGATTAAGTCCTCCAAGATTTTCTTCTACATGTAGTTGGAAGCCATAATTTTTTTTTATCTCATTGCTGTCATAATAAGTTTACCTAAAATACAGTATAAACTGGCTTTGGCCTCAAATCAAGTGACAATTGAGGAGTAAAATTGTAATTTGCTACCATTTATGTGAGCTGTATAAGGTTGATACTGTGGGTAAACTCATAGAATTGTAAAAGAGCAAGAATTCATAATTTATTCAAACATGTGAAGAACATCTACCACTCCAGTTTTATCTCTATGTCGCCATGTACTTTTGTTTTCAGAGAGAAACAGTTTTGATAAAAGAACTGAGTAAAGTACGAATTCCGAATAGGAAGTACACATTTTCTACATTTATATGGTTTCCATCAAACTACATAGTGACACGAATTGCAGGCAACAAACGAGAAATCATACCAACAGTGATTGTCCAATCAAAACCAGAGAAGAAAAAACTGCAGTCATCGGTAAGTTGAATCATCTGCTTAACCAAAGTTTAGGTCTAGGCCCAATGTTATTTAACTTTAAGTCTAGGTCCCCAAGATTATAAAACTCAAGGACTAGGTCCAAGGTAGGTTATAAAACTTTAGATCTGGGCCACAGGTTATAATACTTAAGGTCTAGTCCAAGGTTATAAAACTTAAGGTCTAGGCCCAAGGCTATAAAACTCTAGGTCTTGGCCCATGGTTATAAAATTATGGGTCTAGACCTAAGGTTATAAAACTTTTTCACACTTGACTCTAAGCTGTTCTCCCCATTCTCTACCAATCAAATACAATTATAATGCTTGTTATACCAGACAGAGGTATACTGGATTCTGATTGGTAGAGATTTTTAGTTTTGTTTTAGGTTGAACAAAAAAAAAAGTTAACAATCTGTGTCCCTGGTCATTTAATTTTATTTTTCTCTTTGAGTTCTAAACCAATAATGGTACTGAAACCCTTATTGATTAAAGGTTAGAGACTAATGATTTAAAGTACTATACTCTTACTACTCAGTCGTGGAGGCCACCGTAGTTGTAAATCAGACAAACACTACATTTCTGTTCTATAAAATATATATCAGTGTCTTGTCATGTGTCTTAAAATATGAGATCAATTAAGGGTACACAACATTCCTTTTATTTCAGGATATACAATATACAGTGGATAAGTTTCGAGTCAGAATGACGTCTTCCAGATATCCATTCTGGAGATGGTGGAATTTTCTACAGAGGACATGGGCATGGATGTGGAATTGCATATTTTTTCTTGGGGTAATTTATTCTGTTTAGATTATTTGGGGAGTAATTTATTCTGTTTAGATTATTGGGGGAGTAATTTATTCAGTTTAAATCAGGTATACTGTTGAAATGGATATCTTCAAATATATGCTTTGATCATAGGGAACAACATTGTACCCCTATGACTTTTTAAATACATTAACTTGTTTGAAAATTGTGCATAGGAATTTTTTTTAGAAAATTGATAATATGGATTCAGGACCAGTAACTTTTCAAATTTGTTTTATTTTGAGCTTTTTCTATCAACATATTGATTTTTAATATGGTAATGAGTTTTTTTTTGCAGCACGATATGGGTCAATTTTTTGTTTGGCTATTTTTAATAATTCAGGGAAAAAATGTATCATTTTTTTCTTACCTTTAAAGCCGGTATCCAGTGACAATCTTAATGATGAAAATGAAATTGTGCTGAAACCATTATTGTAATCAGATTCTAAAGAATCTCTTTGTTACTTTATGATACCAGATTATGATTCCATTAATACCAGATTATGATTCCATTAATACCAGATTATGATTCCCATGGTGTAATACCATTAATACCTAGATATTGTTTTTATTGCAGATTGTTATTCCATGGTTAAATACCATTAATACATAGATATTGTTTTTATTGCAGATTGTTATTCCATGGTTAAATACCATTAATAAATATTGTTTTTATTGCAGATTGTTATTCCATGGTGTAATACCATTAATACCTAGGTATTGTTTTTATTGCAGATTGCTATTACATGGTGTAATACCATTAATACCTAGATATTGTTTTTATTGCAGATTGTCATCCCATGGTGTAGTCCCATTAGTTTGAGAGCACTTTTCTCTGTCAGACCGTTCTTACCAAGCAAGGTTCAGAGTGATGTTGATGTAAGTCTTATGTATAATCAGTCTGATTAAAAACTAATCTCAATGCTCCTGTTCTCCAATGTGTCATGTAAAGTATCTAACACGATCTGCTATTTTGAAATAAAGAAACCAACATTTTCTTACACAAATGGAATCCATTTGTAATGAAATATCTTACAATATATATGTGTGTGTTTCTGTGTGTGTATTTTCTGGTCATGAGTGATATTTTTCAAATCAAGCTTTTCATATTTACTTAACAGTAATAGCTATGACAGGAAATATTTATCCGATGAATGATAAAAATCTGATAAATACATTTCCAGGGGAGTCTGTATCCAAGTCCATCTTCAGAAACAAGGACTATGATATCAAATCTGATATCACTATGGCAACATGTACGTAAATCAAGGCAGAGATTTGAAGAAGTACCAGACAGGGGTGAGTAGTGAAAGATAACTCTGTAATTATCAATTCTAAGTAAAGCACTATAATTATGATAGATTATCTATGATCAAAGTGACTTTTGATTATATTATGTTCCAAGCTTTTGTGTAATGAAGCACTTTTACATTTACTTAATTCAATGCAGTATTCATGGAATGGTCTAAATGTGAAAATTGGATTTGTAGTGGCTTTAGAAATCATTTTTGGTTTTGTACCTGACAGTTTATCTCCTTTTTCAAATTGAAATTCAAGTTTATATGATTTAACATAAAATCTTTGATAAATTCCAAACAAATATCTGTAGTAGATTAAATTTTATATCAGATTATACATGATTTTCTAAAAATGTAAGAAGCAATAAAGTCATACAAGTATGAAGGATCACAAGAACAAACATATGTGGCATGGGTACAGAACCACATCCACATTCGTGCATGCACACACACACACACATACACACACACACAACCACATGCATACACACACATTCTCATAATATCCACAATAAATAAAGACTGTACTGCTGGAAACAAATTAAATATATGAAGATTATTAAGTCCCATAACTCTGGAAAATAATGCAGTGTTGGTCATAATCAAACGCTTCTGAGATCTCATTTATAACAAAGCAATGGTTGAAATGTGAGGGGAAAAAATCAAGTTATTTGATAGAAATCAAAGTGATGCATACAAACACGCAAACCAAAATCATACCACTTGATAGTAGATCTTAAGGGCATAAAATCATACCACTAGATAGTAGATCTTAAGGGCATAAAATCATACCACTAGATAGTAGATCTTAAGGGCATAAAATCATACACTAGATAGTAGATCTTAAGGGCATAAAATCATACCACTAGACAGTAGATCTTAAGGGCATAAAATCATACCACTAGATAGTAGATCTTAAGGGTGTAAAATCATACCACTGGATAGTGGATCTTAAGGGCATAAAATCATACCACTGGATAGTGGATCTTAAGGGGCATAAAACCATACCACTAGATAGTAGATCTTAGGGGGCATAAAATTCATACCACTAGATAGTAGATCTTAGGGGCATAAAATCATACCACTAGATAGTAGATCTTAAGGGCATAAAACCATACCACTAGATAGTAGATCTTAAGGGCATAAAAACCATACCACTAGATAGTAGATCTTAAGGGCATAAAATCATACCACTAGATAGTAGATCTTAAGGGCGTAAAATCATACCACTAGATAGTAGATCTTAGGTGGCATAAAATTCATACCACTAGGTAGTAGATCTTAGGGGCATAAAATCATACCACTAGATAGTAGATCTTAAGGGCATAAAATCATACCACTAGATAGTAGATCTTAAGGGCATAAAATCATACCACTAGATAGTAGATCTTAAGGGCATAAAACCATACCACTAGATAGTAGATCTTAAGGGCATAAAAACCATACCATTAGATAGTAGATCTTAAAAATGGTGTAAAATGTGGGTTTTTCTTATTTATACTAAATAATAAGAAACCGCAAAAGTTGTATGACCACATTGTGAAGCATTGCATTTCAAAACTCAAAACTGAACTAAACACAACAGCTAAACCAAACTGCTGACACACAGACAGATGGACAGAGATTGTCAGTTCAAAGACCAGTATTTGCTTTGCAATCTGCCCAAAATGTTACCCTGTTGCTTAATGTCATAAGAAGACTAAACAAGTAAAACATTTTATGAAAAAATATTGATCTCTCTTTATTTTGACAGGCTTCCTTGGGAAGAGTGTAACAAGACATTTCAACAGGATTTGGAATTATGTGTTTAAAGGTGTCATAGGATCTACTGTGTTGGTTCTATGTTACCCAGTTGTTTGTATTTTGGGATCTGGACTATCAGTAATTTTTGCAGTTACTGCCCCAGTATGGTAAGCATGTTTGGAGTTGTTATCCCAGTATCCCAGTTTCTGCCCCAGTATGACAGGCACATTTGCAGTTTCTGCTCTTGTATGGTAGGAATATTTGTAGTTACTGCCCCAGTATGATAGACATATTTGTAGTTACTGGCCCAGTATGATAGACATATTTGTAGTTACTGGCCCAGTATGATAGACATATTTGTAGTTACTGGCCCAGTATGATAGACATTTATTTTTGTAGTTACTGGCCCAGTATGATAGACATATTTGTAGTTACTGGCCCAGTATGATAGACATATTTGCAGTTACTGATAGACATATTTGTAGATAGACATATTTGCAGTTGGCCCAGTACTGTATGATAGACATATTTGCAGTTACTGGCCCATGATAGTATTTGTTTTTATGATGATAGACATATTTGCAGTTACTGGCCCAGTATGATAGACAGTTACTGGCCCAGTATGATAGACTGGCCCAGTATAGACATATATTTGCAGTTACTGGCCCAGTATGATAGACATATTTGTATTTGTAGTATTACATATTTGGCCCAGTATGCCCATAGACATATTTATTGGTATAGTTACTGGCCCAGTATTTGATAGATAGACAGTTATTTGCATATTTGCAGTTACTGGCCCAGTATTGTAGGCATATTTGCAATTTCTGCCCCATTATGGTAAGCATATTTGCAGTTTCTGTCCATGTATGGTAGGCATATTTGTAATTATTGCCCCAGTATGGTAGGCATATTTGTAGTTATTGCCCCAGTATGGTAAGCAGTTTGCTCATTATCCATCATTATGTCTGGATATACAGATTCATTTTTGATCAGTAATTACACTTATATGCTAAGTAAGTGTATTTAGTGCAAGGCTATACATAGCCAATTATCAATATAAGGGGCTGCATTGGCTGAGTGGCAGAGCATCATGCTTTGAATCACAAAGTCCCTCATTGTTAAATCAGTATGGGTATGAACCCCAACAGAAACTTGGCTAATGGTGTGAGAACCTTCATCAGTTTACTTGATGAGGGATTTTGGTCTTTTCTCAGGAACTTTGTAACCAGGGTTTCTCCTTCACCAATAAAAACTGGTTGTACTGTTTAACTCAAAAATGATTGAGTATGGCATACAAAAAACCCCAGTAGAACAAAACTAAAATCATATATCGCTTTTCAGATCTAAAAACTTTGTGCCCTCTGGTGAACATGCTTTTACTGGGCATTTCCATACATAATTTAGAAAGCATTAGCAGATGAAATTTTCTTTTTAAAAAATGATGGGATATATTTCATGACATTGTATATTTATGGTTTTAATCTCAGTGAAGAAATGAATTACTCCCTCAAAACTACTCGTGTCAATTTCTTTGAAGTACATTTCAAGGTAATGTTTTTATCAAAGATCATAAACAGAATTAAGTTGAGTAAGAAATGATATTAGATTATGATTAACTTTCGAACAAAAATATTGATTGCCAATTTCCAGTTAAATCACTCACTGCTATATGCAAATATTATTTTACTGTGCCCAAAATGTTATTTTATAATGTCCGCTCTAACACCAAATTTTCAGAATGTCCTGATTTGCAGTAAAATGGCATTATCTAAAACTTTCAGCTCAGGTTTAGGCTTTTAACATTATTTGCTGTAATATTTCTGAAAATTTATTTTATCATTCCTTGTATGACATTACTACATTAATTGGTGAAATATTTAACAGTGCTTACATTTTATAGGGTACCTGTTGTAACCTTGTTGGCACACATAGCCGAGTTCCTCATTTTTGACTTTGACAGTCCAGGTAAGTAACCTCCAGAAATTTATTTTCTTAAACAGGAATAACATTTTAGTCCCACACTGTTTTTTGAGGGGTGGGGGGGACTATAATTTTGTATTGTGTCCTCTGTCTGTCAGTCCTTTTGCCTTGTCCTACCCATATCTTCTTCATTTCTTAAATTAGACACCACATGTTTGCTACAAGTATACATCTTAAGAAGACAAAGCATTTCTTACAAAAATTATGCTCCTTCCACCCTTATTTTAAGAGTTATTCCCCTCTGTTTATATTATTTGTCTGGGCCATATCTTAATTGTTTCTTAACCTAGCCTCCCCATATTTGATACAAGTATACATCTTAAGGAGATGGAGTGTTGCATACAAAAATTGTGCAAATCACAAAACTTACTAGTATTTTTTAGTTCCCCATTGTTTATTTTATTTATCTGGGCCACTGATAAGTCATATCTTTACCTAGGCTCCACATATTTCTTAAAGATATACATCCTATAAAAGAAGATAGAATGTCTCATACAAAAATTATGCTCCTACAACCCTTTTTTAAGAGTTATTCCCCTTTGTTGGTTTCATTTGTCTGAGCATTATCTGTTTCATGTTTTCACCTAGGCATACTGTATTAATTTCAGATACATATCTTATGTAGATGGTTGTTTTTGTCAATTTGTAAATCTTGGCAATATGCCCCAGGTAGGAGACCATTGATTCTTCAGACTAGCCTTCTTTTGTTTGTTCTTTAAGTTAATCTAATTAAATGGAGAAGAAATATTCCGTGGCAATTCAGATTTTTTGCTTACATTTGTGTGCAAAATGTAAATCATAATTTAGACTAATTATGGAGTCCATACTGTGTTTTGGTTCATGGAATTTTGATTTTTTCAAAATTTTGTTGAATTATCAGTATTACGTGAAAGTACATTAGCAGTACAATTGGTTATTTGTAATGAATGATGACACTCAGGAGTAATATTTGAGCACAATGGCAATCATAAAATTGTGTGTCCATTCTGCAAAGTGCTTCGTGTACTTACTTCTCACCAATGCATTTGGGGCCTCTGTAGCCAATTGGTTAGAGCATCATGTTGTAAACCACGAAGTCTCTTACCTGTAGTCAGCACAGATTTGTGCCCTGCTTTAACCTAAGCTGATTTTGTGAGAAAGTTTACCAGTTTACTTACAGAGGGCAGGTGGTATCTTCCTGGGTACATTGTTACTACGTTCACCATTTAAAACTGGCCACTACTGTATAACTGAAAAATAATTAAGGGTGGCATAAAACACTTCACATAAACAAACAACACAACCTGTGTTTAGTCCTCAGACTGGGCTAGGAAGTATGTCAGATGGATTAATGGCTACTAGCCCACACATGTGGGATTTCTTTCCACAGTAAACACTCCCTTTGATCATCACCATTGCCTTCAAGAAACATTTATCTTTAAGTCACTAACTTATTTGTTGATTGTTGTTAACTCATTCACCCCTAAAGACACATTTGGGTTTGTCCAAATCATTGATTTACAGAAGAGTCCATTGTTTTTCAGGGTTTGATGAGTTAAATGAATAAAACCTCCTACCACACTTTACTAGTAAGATAGTCTTCAGTTACTAGTTTTTGCACATACTCAGTGTAATTGACTGATTTTCTTTTCTGTATTTTTTTTGGACACACAGATGATAGCAACAGGATATCAATACTGATGGAAGCTGTCATATGGAGGATTCTGATTCAGGGTTTACTGCAACCCATTGCTGCCATGTTTACAGGGTGTATCATATGCCCACTTTTTGCACTGGGATTTTCAGTCTGTAAGTATTGGACAGATGAGATGAGATTGATAATGTTTCAGATTAATAGCATGGTTATATATGTATATTTGTGATAAGAATTAAGTATGTTTGACAAGCTCCTTCAGTAGATATAATATCTGCACAGAGTAGATATAGTATCTGCACAGAGTAGATATAGTATCTGCACAGAGTAGATATAGTATCTGCACAGGAGATACAAATACCAATCCTAGTCTTTCTGTTCATTTTTTAAGCCCTGAGCTTTCTCAACACCAATTGGCTGGATCCTATTTAAGTGTTATGGTAGTGATAATGGACAAGCTTAGATATGTCTTTTGGACAATTTTTCTCCAGTTGCCAACCCCTCATTGGTCAAATCCTGCTCTTTTCTGGAAAACTGTCAATCTGGGACTGATGAAATATTATAGGAATAATTCTATCATCAACTGGGGAGCTCTGTAATGGTTCCCATTACAAACAGATACGACCTGTTGTATAACCGGATATATACAAATGTACATGTTAAAACAGGTGTCAGCAATTGCATATTTAGCAGATCTCTAAAGCTGTCACAAATTATTATGTGTATAGCCTACATGCACATTTTTTTTCCCATTTAATTTTAGCCGTCTTTGTCCTTAGATGAGAGGGTGAATTTAAGATGGAAGTGAAATTTTCCATCTAAATTATTGAAGCAGGTACATATGTATGCGGTGATTTAGCATGAAGTTAAGACTGGTGAATGTCTTCTGTCTTAAAATAGCAAAAAACTGCAGATATACAGTGGTATTTCACAAATACAAAATAATCTTTGTCTCTTTCTTTCTTTTCAAGTTGGACTTGCACGTCGTACAGGTAGAGGCATCTGGGACACTATGATGTTTTACCTGCTGATTAAAAGTAGAGGACGTATACCTGTTAATGACGGATTTGTTGCTCGGCGTGTGGCAGGACCCGGACTGGCAGCTGATTACTTTTACCAGGTGAGAGTTCTGTTTATCTAAACACATTACTGTAATCAAAGAATCTGATCTGGTCACTTTTTAATAGAAAAACATTGTATACGTTAGATGTTATTTTGGCGTTTCTACTTGATTAAGATTTCAAAATTACATTTAACAGGCCAAGATGGCATGTTATTGGTTATTTGCCCACTGCTTCCAGTATACTGAAACAAACATCAGCCATGTATGTGAAGAATACATTTCGATTTTAAAAATTCTTGTGTAAGGGACATGGGCACTTATTGCAGTGTTCAAGCCAGCCAAGAGGGGCCATTGGGTAAATGGCCCTTCAAAATGATAAATGTCCCCATTATTCATAGACCACTGGGACAGCTTGGCGCAGTGATGGCAGTGTCCAGAATGACATACTAGTATATTATAACATTCATGGCATTGAACAAGTATTGGTTATCTTTCTTTGGAATCAGTGATTATTATATCCTCCTACATGTACTGGTGATATACATTTGTACCAGTACCTAACATGTATTAACTGTTTGTTAACTGCTACTTTTGTTATCTACATATGGTTTTTGTTATTATTGTTATGTCCCTATGGTTATGAAAATGACCCCATAAAAATATTATCAAGGGGACATAATGACCCCAGATCAATCAATCCTGGTTGGATCACTGTTATTGGGTTGAATATGGTATGTCCATGCTTGGTTGATTTTAAAAATTGGTGTCTAAGGGACATGGGCACTTATTGGGTCGAATACGGTATGCCTATGCTTCAAGTATTTAGCTTGAAATTTTCGCTTTCATTTTAAATTTACCCTCTCATCTAAAGTTGAAAATGGCAAAAATTAAATAGGAGTGAAAATTTACTGGTAAGCAGTAATATAAAACCTAGCTATCCTTGAAACAGGACAAAATCTTACATGTTTCTTTCATTTCTTCTTTCATCATGTGATTTTATTTATCCATTTTCACAAGTGTCCATGTCTTCTTTATTACAAAAATTCCAATACATCAACATGATCAAGATAAATAAATTGTCAGTAAAATTTGTAAAATAGAATTAAAGTTTAGTGGAATCAGATTTAGTTTGCTTGCGGAAACAGCTTATGTTTATCAATTTTACACAAAAATCACCAATTAAGAGTTTGTCAGTATAAGATACATAAAATGTTGTGCTGGTTATCTGCTCATCATCTGGCTTTTTTTCTAATTATTCTGGAGCCTGTTCTACGAAATGTCCGAAGTCCTAAATCTTAAGTCTTAATCCTAATTGTCATGGCACTGACCAATCAGCAATGCATTGCCATGGTAGTTAGCACTAAAAGTTAGGATTTAGGACTTACGGCCTTTCATAATATAGGCCCCTGGTTTCTACTCTTTCGGTGTAATATCTACATTGAAATCTTGTTGCCCACTTCCAACTTTTACCTGTCACGGGCAATTGATAGATCAAGCCCTGTCATTAGAGATTTGATAAAAACACTGATCTTCTTAAAGTGTCAGATAAATTCTTTAGCAATAAATTAAAGAATAATACCTGACTATATTTATAAAAGTGAAAATCTTAAACTTCTGACATTAAACAAGATATGTAAATGTCCTGTTTGAATGGCTCGTGGATAGTTCTTAAATAGATAATACATGTATAATTTTACATCTGCTCATTGGAGTACTTCAAATGGTGTACTTATTGCAGGAGCATTATTGTCATGTAGATTCTGTGTCAAAATTTGAATATGACACTCACCTAATCTATTATCTAATGATGAATTTGAATTTGTATAACAAGCTTAGTTTATGGAATTAATACTTGTAGATATTTCAGTTTTTAAAAGGAACACAATGAAAATTTAACAGTTTTTTGCCACACCCGTATTATCTTCCTCTCACATAATGAATTAGTTAAATACACTTTCTGGATGATTTAAGTATTTGTATGGAATGAGTTGTTGAAATTTGATCTGTATTATTCAAAACATACCGTTATACATTGACATCTGATACATGTACAATAAATATTTTAACAACTGAATTTATGAACCATTAAAAACATTTAAATTACAAAACTTACGATACTTTAAACTTATATAATTACAAAACTAATGAAACTATTGGTTTAGTGTGTGTTTTACCTATCATAACGCTTAAATAATTTACCTTTAAAACGTCAATACTAAGATGTTTTAATGATGTTATAGGCTTTATATCATAGCAACTGTAACAGTCCTAGTTAATCTTTTAGAAATATTGCATTTAAAGTAGTTGATTGTGAGTCCATGTATATTTACTTGTTCTTGGATATTCAATAGGATTTTTTTTTTTGAGATTTGGTTTTTATTTCAAACTTCTTTAAACACACACATATAGTATGAGAAGGAAGCTACTTTTGTATGCTAAAATGATAAAAAAAATCAAACATGTCCTGACAGGAAACAATTCCTGGCAATTAAAGTAGCATTAGTTTTTAACACTGTAGCCTCATTGCTGTTTTCTGATTTCATGAAATGAACAAAAATATTTGGGGTATGTTTTAAAAATCGGAGTGAATTAAAGGGAAACTAATTTGCTTTAATCAAACATGTGAGTAAGCAATACCCATTCTTGTCTATCCTATTACTTCCGTTTCCCTATACATTACATTTTTTTCCCTGTTTAATTTTTAAAATTTTGTCCTTAGATAAGAGGGTGAACTTAAAATGAAGGCAACCATTTCAATCTGAATGATTAAAGTCAGGAATTTTGAAATCTATCAAAGGTGATCAAAATAAGCCCCCATTTCGTATGCAAAAAATGGCATTTTCCCCCAATTTGCAGTCAAAATTTCCCAATTGAAGTCAAATGACAATGAATTTGATGAGATTTTTGAATTTTCAAACAGTTTAGTGTATTTCAGGTCTTCCCAATATTAATAAAATGTTGCTAAAATTCCCATTTCAAAAGACCAAGACCCTGTTCCAAAAAGAATGTGGAATTTCCCAGGAAGTATGCACATGCATGTCATCCATTTGTCTATAGAAAATCAAATTTTAGGTCTGTTTTCCAATTTTTCAGATATTGTGTACAGTTCACCACTGATATACTGCCACCGTTTGTTTTCCTTAATTTTGTTGGTATAAAAGGTTTGGCAATATATGGAGGTTTACAATTTTCATGTCTTTAATCCCTGCTGTATATCTTATCCTGTTTAGAACGCACTACCATCAATTTGGATATATTGTCTATTGTTTAAATTTGGATAATTTGGCCCCCTATTCAAATATGTATATGTTCTATAGCCAGAAAATCTAGATCTGTTTCTAACATTAACCATAAAACATTTCTAATGTTAACTTTCATCGGTTTTGTTTTAAAATAAGTCTTTGACAGTCTGGTAATACAAATGCCTACATAACGTCTACTGATAATTCTTTCTTGATATGTGATAATTGCTGTGTAAACACACGATGTGTCAATTTTTTCCATCTCTCATGTAAGCTAGTTTTGAAAATTGTGACATTCGTAGCTGGTACCCGACTTAGGCTCGTCTCCGTCCCCGAGGGGTTCAACATGTATGAATGACCAATTGTACCAGACAATCAGTGACGGATGGCAGTATGCGGATTTTGCCATTCTAACAGGGGAATTATATAGAAGAAAAATTGTACTTCAAGAAATAATGGCATTATGTGGGCTTGGCATTATGTTAGGGGAGATATATTGGAGGAGAATCGCATATGCAAATTTAGAAGGCATGGCCAAATCTGAATATTGGTAAGAAGAGTCAAATATGACATCACTATTGGCAGGGTTGTTCATTCAATTTGTTTTCATGTTAACATTTCTTACTGCAGATAAATCCAGAGCAGGCTTTAGCTGCATTAGAATCCAAAATGGAATTGGATGAATTAGAAGCTTGGAGAAATCGGTTGGTCAAGCAAATTGAAGAACCAAAGGAGAAGTATCAGTGAGTACACCCACTTTACTTGATTAAAAGTTTGGATTTCCCAGTCGAGTAACCTCTCAAACTCACCTCGAAATGTTATTCTGTAATATCGCATTGAAAACGATGAATAAACATAATAGTATGACCCTGGACATTGTTCATACTAATGCATATATGTAGACCTGGACTTGTTTGACCTATATTATTTAGGTGAAATTATGATGAAATCAATTTTTAAACAAGTGTTAACTATTTTTAGAGATATATTTAGGTCAAATTCAATACAGTGATTATATTTTATGATGAAAATAACCAAAAGCCGGATATTCCAGAAAATCAATGTAGTGTTATCCTGTGATTTTTTAATAGTACACAAGCAAAATTTTCATACTTTGCTTGTGGCCTGAAAACGAGATGACATAATATTCTTGTATTAGAATTAACTCCCTTTTATATGATGTGAAGCCTTGTTTAAACTCACTCCCAGTGGTAAGCATTTCATATCTAGAAAATTATAGTTTTAGAAATTTTTAGTTATTTGGATTTGTTTTGTTAACACATGTTTAAAAAAAGCAACAATAATTCTACCATCCTTTCAGTATGAAAGTGAAAAAAAAATGCTTTTGATCATCTCTAAGTTTTACCTGTGATAAAGAAAACTGTATTACAAGATTAAAGGTGAGCTTGAGAGTTATTCTCAAATTGGTGGTCCCAAGACTTATATTTGAAGGTCATTAACACATTTTACACTCATCAAAACTCAATCTGAATCCATCTTAGCTGAAGTAACAGTCTGTCTTTTTTCCAAATAAGGTAATTGACACTGAAAAATACAAAAAATGAAGACACTTCAAATGGTATTAAAAGTACAGAGATTGAAAATTGTATTAAAATACAGAAATGAAACTTAAAATGGTATTAAAAATACAGAAAATGAAATTGAAAATAGTATTAAAAATACAGAAATGAAACTTAAAATGGTATTAAAAGAACAGAAAATGAAATTGAAAATGGTATTAAAAATACATAAATGAAACTTAAAATGGTATTAAAATACATAAATGAAACTTAAAATGGTATTAAAAATACAGAAAATGAAATTGAAAATGGTATTAAAAATATGGAAAATGAAACTGAAATGCAGATAAGGTGGCACTAAAAATAGTAAACATGACATTGATGAAGAAGGGAATATAAGCTTAAATATAAAGAAAATGACAGAGAACAAAACTTGAAAATTAAACTGAATAATAGAGAAAATGTCATTGAAACTAGAGAAGTTGACATTGAAAAGTAAAGAAAACAGCATTGGAAAATACGGTCATATAAACTAAAATATACTGTAGAGAAAATGACGTGGAATAATTTCTCTTTAGATGTTTTAATGGGTTCATTTTTCAGGCTTCAGTGTTCAAGTTGATTTGTTATATATGATATGTTTTGTAATGTCTTTAAAACATTTGTATGATATAAGTTATATCAATACAGTGGAACCTGTCTCAAGAGTCCATCACATCTGCCACAGAAATGTGGTATCTCAAGACGTTTAGTCTTTTAAAAGAGGTTTTGTATAAATAATTATTTAACTGATTGGTTCTCAGAATGTGGTCTCTAAAGACAGGTATTCTCTCAGGACAGTGGTCTCTCAAAACAAGTTTCACTGTATCGATACATATTTTTGAACCAGCAGAGAAAGAACTTTCATCAATATATGATGGAGATTTACACAAGTTTACACCACTACTGTAGTTACATCTGAGAGTTAATGTTTGTAGTACATAAAAGTGTATATTGTATTCGACCCAATACAAAAATAGGGAAAAAGGGATGGGCACTTATTGGGACTAATCTATAGTCAAATTGACATGAAGCAGTTAATGTTTTTATAAGGTATGTAGTTAATACAATGGACGCCTAATGACATTCTTGTGTTGCATGGGTCTAGCGGCGCTTATAGGGACATGGGCACTAAATGTGTCGAATATGGTATATACCTATACGCATAGATGTACATATACCAGTACATGTACATTTAAAGTTAATATGTTTTACCATTAAATACCTATGTGAACACCTTTGTAACAGTATTTATCTGTACATAAACAGAAATCTCTGAGGATTAACTGCTGTGACCATGCATTTCCGAACTTGTGTGTGTCTTTCTATTAATATTTTTGTACACATGGGAGCAACAATTATATTTGATGATTTTTCTAGACTTTGTAAAATGTATAATAAATGATGTAAGATAAAGTGTCTACGATCATGTAAGTAACATGATTTGTGTTTGAATAAACTCTTCTGTGTCTGTATACATGGATTAAAGGATTAGGATATTGTAAATGGATTAAGCTTAAAGTATAAATGTGTTTGTTCTCTGTCAAGTTGTCAAAGATTTTGACTTCTGTTCTTCTTGATGCAGCTATTTCATTAGTTTTCAGGGAACAGTAAAAATATTGTCCGTCAGGGAAGTCATAGGAAAACTGTTACCCGAGGCCGCCATGAGATCTAGCAACCTTAGGAATAGTAAATCTTCCCCCCCCTCCCCAATAATGAAGAGTAAATGAATGAATTATAAATGAAACGAAGCTCTGACACTATTGACGAGATAGTTTGAATTACATCATGGGTTGATTTGTGACTGGGAGACAGTCCATTAGGTTGTCAAAAACTTATAAAAAGTCCAAAATATTATTTATTTTCATGAACAGGGCATTAGGTAATAAAACATTTTTAGAGGTGTATGTACAATGTAGATTTTCTTGTATATATCTTAGGAAATATCTGGTATCAGCCAGTAAATGCAAACATGCAAGTGAACCAACTATTATAATTATTTATTTAAAAAATGTATAATTTTATTGTCTCTTAAGGATTTTTGTTCATCTTCGCTTTGCAACCATTCTTGGTGTACCAACACTTCAGACTTATTGTACCCGTTTGTATTGACGCTATTGGCTGTTATTCAAATAAAAAAAATATCGTTCAGTATATTACATATCATTTTAAAATTATTTGGAGTGGCAGCTCCATGGTGGTGGGGGTATAGGCTATAGGTCTTGTCTACATCTGTCTGTCTGGATAAGTTTTAGTTCAAATTTTGTAATATATGTTTTCATGATATCTCCAGTCCTGTAACTTGATACAGATATACCCATAAAAATGCTAAGCTGTCACAGTAACTGATTTTTTTTGGTCTTTTTCCTAGAATCTGTATCATTTTGTTGTCCAAGCTAGGTCACAGGACCGGTCTATTTCTCACCATTCCAAAAACCAATTGTCTCACGAGAAGGGGCCATGTATGATTATCAAATGTAATGTGTTTGTATCAAAATTGAAGGTCAAAACTTTAAAACTCTTCTAGATCTAAATAATTTGGTAGTATTTCAATGGAATCTCTAGACCAGCTTCTCATACATGTAAGAGATAATATGATAATGCTTTAAAGGCAGCCATAAACCATTTTCTACTTACCTGGTATTTTAATCTTTATATAAATATCTGTCACATGTTATTGCTTTGTTTTCCTTCACCAGATATTCTATGTTTGTATAATAATTCCAGGACATAAAAACAATTTATCAATATTTGGGATTTTTTAAGAAATAAAGATATTTAATAGTTACAAAATAATCTTTTAAATAAAAGTAAAATTTGGTATGTATATAACATTATACATGTAATGCAATCTGTATTATTTCCCTAACCGATATACTGTGTTCAAACTTGTTACTTACCTGGGTGGTTCATTATCCTACTATGTATATGACCTCTTATTTCACCTGAGTGTCTACAATTTTATTAACAATTTTAATCTTTATTATTTTTCCATTAGTTCAGGTTATGCTTATTGTAGTGTAAACATAAATACCAGCTGATAAATATCTTCAGTAAGTTTATTTAGATGTTTGTCTGTGCATGTGGAATTGTTATGTTTTCAGTGTACATGCACAGTTATTTTATGATTGTTCGAGACACAGTCAAAACATCATCCAGAGGCATCAGGGAAGTAGCGAAAACTGTTACTTGAGGCTGCTAGGCAAGGGACAATATACTAACAGTTTCCCCAAAACAGCCTAGTAATAACTGATTTATTACCCAATAATGAAAAAATGGCAACAGATGTTTTTAAATTGTGATTTATTAAGTTCTGTTAAAAACAATTTGACTAAAAATACAATCACACCTTTACAACACTGGTGTGCTTCTATGACACCACAATTTAATCAGTGACATCACATTTTGGAAATAGTTTATCAATATTTTTTTTTTTTTAATTTTGCTGTGGTTTGTACACTTTTTCTTAGCTCAGTATTTCAAATGAAGGTTTTAGTTGAGGTAGGGGACATGTATTGATTCATCAATACACACCAAATGTTTGTTTTATTTAGACAAAGAAAGTGTAAATGCTAGAATATGAAATTATTTGTTTTGAGCACATAAACTTCATCAGTAAACTTCCTGCTCCATGCTCATACTTTGATGTCCATCAGACCAATTTACTGGACAGTTTTTTCATGCTTCTTGAAACTTGAAATGTACTAGTGTTAATTATTTTTATGTATAATGCAATGGTATGAAATTCACTGTTAAATTCTAAGTATTGGAAAAATATGATACATGGTGTGACATGTATTTCTCACCTGTGATGAAGTAGCTGAAGTGGATCCTGTCAGTGCGTTACCTGTAGTTTTGATATGGATCATATCATGTTTATGTCTTATAGCATTTAAGAGAACATCCAAACTTGGTTCTTTGCTTCAGTTATGATAATGAACAAGATTTTATTATCCAATGACATTAAATGCATCATTATCAGAATCAATATTATAACATTTTGCATTAAATTTAGCGATAAACACATTTAAAAAAAAAAAAAAAAAGATAGTTTATAGAAAAATTCAGTTCAGATATCTCCGAGATAATCCATTTCACTGGTCGCCCCTGATAGCATCTCTGTATTATTTTTTTGTTTGAATAATATACATTGCTATATAATGTAGCAAGGTCAGTGGTCACTTCCTGAGTACATTGTACAAATAATACCCTCTATGTAAAGAGGCGTCTTAGAGCATGTTCTCATACACTGAAAGTTGTTTCAAGTTTTAATTGGATTTCAAAAGAAGAATATGTTAGAAGTGTTTATTTAGACACTTAGTTCCTCTTGTTTCATTATCGCCAAAACGAAGGACAAAACAGAAATTTCATTATAATATTTTATAACCTTGTAGTTTTCTAGACTCAAGTTGTTACTACATGTTTTGATGATCATCTTTTTTGCATCTCTTTCTGATTTTCTCAGAATACAGATATAACATGGTTGTAAAAGAACAAAACCTGTATTTCAAAAAGAGATTTACATGTTCTGGCGTTGTATAAGCTTTTGTGTCTGACATTGTGATCATCTTTAAAATGTTCAAATAATTTTCTCTTCTCGAGCTTTTGATGTATTATTCATGGAATTTCTCATCAAGAGTTTCTTTATGATAGGTTACAATGAAATTTTAGGATCTTCTTATTCCTACAAAGCACCTTCGTAGTCAAACTCTCTCATTGCCTTTTTCTGTACCTTTGGTTGCATGTACATAAAAGATTACAAAGATGAATTTCTTGTGGTTTATTAACAGTTTATAGGCAGCAATTCTTGATTGAAGTAAAAGACAACAGTGATGCTACAAATCAGCATGATATGTACAATTTAATCATTGATGGAATTTGGGTAAAATCAACAAATTTAATGATCTTTTATTGTCATGATATTTCATTTTCATCCCTCATGTTTTGACTGTTTTGCTGGAATTTTATTACTCATATATAACTGTACAATATAGTGACAATGCTTACATGTAAAGAGATGGTAGTTTATTGGTTAAGAATGCTTAACTAACAGTTGTGATTGATGCTCTATTTGTTGCATGTTTTTGTGTTGGAGCAACAGCTGTCTGGACGTTTTCATCACTGAAATATTGACATATCATGATAATCGGTATACACATGCCATTGTTTTTTTGCACGCTAAGCTGGTGCTAAGCTGATGCTCGATGTTTTTTGACACCTCTACATGCTTTGTGAAAGGTGATTGATTATTTGGTAGATTTCTATTGTGTTTCGTCATGTGCTGTTAGATTTGATTTCACAATGGTTTTTGTTAGCAGTTGTTTTATTTCTGTTCTCTCATTAAGTTTTCAAGGTTTCCGTGTATCACAAACCTAAAGTTAATTAGGCATGGGCATATCAAGATTTTTAGCACTGGTTTCAAAAGAAATGTTTATGCTCTTTGTTGAATGTTTTGGATATTTTGTCAACAATCAGGAAATGTGTGCTGTGACTTGGAATTTTGACCAAATGATGCTTGAATTATTTTAGAACATTTTGTAAATCTTTTCTTATTCTAAAAAAACTTTTGGGCCAGTAAGAACAAACTTTGGTCTTTGGATAGACTGTTTTCAAAAGTTTGTCCTGCAGCCCCACACTTTATGGTTGCTTTTGCTTCAAATACAAACTTGTTAAATTGACCAAAACCTCTTTGTTTATAAACAAAATTGATTCAAATTTGAGTCATAAAAGCAATATTATGAGCTCTTTAGCATTATTTTGCCCAAATGGACATAAAAAAATTGATATATTTTTAAAATCCTTTGCTCCAACTCTATTGGGCCACAAATTTTTTAATGATTAGTCTTTGGGTATACTTATTCTAAACTTCATCTTACAATTTTGCCCTTCATCCAAGAATTCATAAATTGACCAAAATAGCTGTATTTATTTTTTTATTTTCTTTGAATTTATTATTACAATTTTGACCAACTATATGAAATAAGTATAAATAATTGAAAAGTATTTTTAAAAAATCTTGTTTTTATTGTATATGTTTTTATTAATGAAATACAGCTATTGGAAGTAAAACTCTCACAATAGCTCTTTGACTATTCAAATCAACCATGAAATAACAGTTTTATTTCAGCAGAATTAAATATGTTTGTATCAAGACATGTAAATGAAATGATGTTGGCTTTAATGATCTTCATTTGTCCTAGATCTCAAACCTCAAGGTCACATAGCTGATATGTCAGATGCATTTTGAAGATGGAACACCTCATTTTGTTAACAGTTCAAGTCATATTTGATCAACATATTTCAGGTGCTTGCTACATAACTTATTAATAGTCTACACAGAAAAGTATAGTGGGATCTGATTATTATGGCTGTCTTACTCAGACTCAAAGTGTTCTAATTAGCGAGATGGTCTTCTGAGTACTTATTTAATATCTGGTAAGAATTCTTTAAGAAACTCAATATGTATGGTCTTAAATGTGAGTTATTCCCCTGGGCCAGTTGGTCTTTAGGCAAGGTTACATGGTATTTTTTCAAATTTGTGCCCTGATATAGAACGTCTGAATGAGAAAGATCCTTTGCTTTTTGATACCAGTTATTATCAACAGATGGCTTTTAATGATAGAGATCTCTTATAATAAGCCTTACTTCATTTCCATTTTATAACAAAAAGTATTTAAATAAATCATACAAATATATACCATACAGTTACAAAATCTATAAAGACTTCCATCAAATCTATAAAGTCTTTAACTTAACACTTGAGTATCAATATTTCTGGGTTTTAATATTTTGTCAGTTACATGTATTTAAAAGATTTCAGATTTCATTACGTGTCAGTTGATTTTACTTATCACTTAAGTATAGTAGGTGTTAACGGAATAAAGGTAGATTTTTATGCATGTTGTGATCACTAGGTACACTGCACAAGTTTGCAGTCGTCAGATCAATATCTTCATCAGAAAGACAGTTTACGTGCATAATTAAGTGATTCAGCATACAATTTTTTTTTATTTTCATTTATTTATTTTATGGCATCCTCACCCATACAGTGGTTGTACAAGGCTTATCTTATCTATATTTCATAACAATTTTTTTTATTTTCATGGATTCTGTTTATCTTTCAACTAGATTTTTTTTTTGGCAGTACTGCCAGATTTTTTTTTTTACATAGATCTACATATTAGTTAGTACAGAGTCTGTCATTTGTTCTTCTCTTGTTGTCAAGTCATGGCTGAAAAAGCCATAAATCAGAAGACTTATTGTAACACAAACTCAACAAGATGCAATATTGACTGTTTTACAAATATCTATGGTAATATGTCTCTCTTTTAGTTGATCTTAAGACTAAAGGATTTCATTGAAAAGAAAGATGAGGAAAAATTACATCTTTATAAAAGAGGCATAATGTGGTTGTAAATTCCGTGCTTAGTCTGGAAAGGGATAAAAACAAAGATGAATTTAAACCTTGCCATCAAGATGATATTGAAATTTGACTGGTCCTGGTTCTAATTGGTTGATATTTGATTTACTGTCACATATTGATGAAGTGTCATTTAAGGGTTTCAAGCTATTGCGAATTTAGATGTATGGTATTTATTCCTCAAAACCTATGAAGAAGAATTGCAGTTTGGTATCTACTAAAAGTCATGTGATATCACCACAACTTCCTCCACCGTGTGGGGAACACTCTGTAATGGTACACTCTTACAATTAGGCATTGTTATCTTTGTTAGGTACTGAGTATTCTCCTAAGTGAAGTGGTCATAAACCATGGCTCTACTCTGTTACAATGTTATTGAACTTTGATCATCTTTTATGTGAACCTTGAACTTCATTTTTCTGTTTTGAATTTGAATTTTGCATAGTGTTTACCACCATACTCAACGGTTTTTCAGTTATATGGTGGAAGCGAGTTTTTAATGGTAGAGGAGAGAACCTGGGTACAATGTACCTGGGAAGAGACCACCTGTCTTCTGCAAGTAAACTGGCAAACTTTCTCACAAAAATCAGCTTAGATTCCAGCAGGGCTCGAACCTGTGAGACACTTCATTGTTTAAAGTGCAATGCTCTAACCACTCGTCCATGGGTCCCATTCTGTTTTGATAGCAGTGAAATAGACAAACATGAAAATGATGGTGATTGAAGTTATACCACATGTACATGTAGTCATGAAGTGAAACATCAGTCGACTATTACAGAAATATTATGTTTTCTTGTATTTTAAGATAACACAATTTGAGTATAATGAGAAGTCAGATTGAATATTGAAGTTTTACTCCAATCTGTCATTGTACATTAAACATAACACACATAGAAATGTCTCCTGTTAGCAAAATGTAAAAGGCTAAATGAGATGTAACTGATCAATCAGTTTGTCTGCCAGAAAGGAGTTGATATCATACATTTGTAGGTCCTTCATCTTGACATCTTGTCTGCGTTTAGAGGTACTAGTAGGTACTAAGCATTGCCGATTATTCTCTATAAATTTAATGGCGTTACATTTAATAGCGCCACACTTGTACTAGGAATTAGATTATATGGGATAATAGTATAAATAGTTAAATACACAGTTTTTAAATCCGAGACAGATGTTTTACATTATTGTGAAAGCATTCATATTATTGTTATAAATAATTACGGGTGTCTAGACATGCTTATATACCTGTAAACGAATGGTTTTCATCTCTCTCTCTCTCTCTCTCTCTCTCTCTCTCTCTCTCTCTCTCTCTCTCTCAATCAATCAGAATTCAGATGCAACAGAAATGTTGACATTTGTTTATGGATGTATAGAAAGCCTATCATTTAAAATTGCTATTGCTAAATCCTAATCACTAACTCATTTGGTCATGTTAATACCTGCTGTAGATTTTTAATCATTCAATCTGTCTTGGGGACATTATTTTTATAAGGATCCGTTGAATTAGTGCTATTAAAATTTTATGTATACTGATACACAATATGAACTCCTGTTATTTTTGTATAAAAATAAGTCTTTTGATTAAAGCTGCATTTCATTTTAAAGAAGTTAATAATATGATGACAAGTGAAAGTTTTCTAAATTAGAGGTACATACCTAGGTCCTTATGCATTCTGTAATAATTATGAGATATCTCTGCCTGACTTGCACTCTGATTTCTTTGCCTTTAAAGTTTATTATAGATACAATAATAAATTGTTCACTCTTGTATATGTATCTTATTGCCTAATTTTCTAACAAAGTGCACTTGAAATATCAATCTATATGCAAAATAAAGTAAAATTTGTATAACATTTCAATATCCAAAGTTTACATATATGTAATATCTAAGGTAATTTTTCCAAATGAAGATATTTTTTTGGGGGGGGGTTAAAATGATGCTATGAATATTTAGATTTCTTCTATAAGAAATGGAATTGATACATGCACATTTGCATTTTCTGTAAGGGTTTACATTTTTGGTAATTCGCCTTATTAGAGATTAGTACACACTCTTGCAATGGTCTCCACAATCTAAAAAATAGGAAAAATAGCTCCCTTAAGCTGGTGACATCACCATGGTGTGAAAACTTTTTATTTAGACTTTAGACAAATAACCAGCTATTTTTAAAAGAATTAAAAAAATCAGAAGTTGAATTCTGTTGATGCTTTGGTATTAATCCTTTTGACATTTATTTTTTGTATGTAAGTCAGACTGACCTCAACTTTTAATTATTGCAGATGACTGTTATGAATTTGTTGCCTGTATGTTATCAATTTTATTGTAAGGTAAACAGAAGTGTAGTTTCTTTTCATGTTTTATTTACAAATATTTCTGAAGTGAAATGTATTACAGACTCAGAACTGAGTTCCTGGTTTGTTTGTTGGAGGTGTTTCCAATACCAAACTGTCTGATTCTACTGCGATACTGGGGGTTGTATATTTATAATGGATAAAGGATATTACTGGTGTTTGATACTGCAGATGTGGATTCTAGTATATCTGGTTTTAATTTAGTCATTGACCTTCTCTTGAGAGGCTATTATGAAGAGGAAATAAACCTATATGAAAGCAGTTTCCCTGTAAAGAATGTTCTACTAAACCAGTGCTGTACAAAAAAGTCTGGAGGAGAAGGCAAAAGAAATGAAAGAAAAATAATTTGACAGTTGTTAGGAACATGAAATGCTTAATAATGATGTAGATAGATCAACACTAAATGAGTACCTTCCTGCTGATACATCTATAGGCCCCGCTGTGTGTTGTTTTTTTTTCAAATGTTATAACTTCTTCTTTGCACATGTTTGCATGATAATAAATGACTTTTCTGTTGAAAATATAGGAATCTTCAGCATAGGTTTTAAATATGCAGAGATCATTGGTACATGCCAAAAACTTTGAAGCTATACATGTAGGTAGTTTGGATTGTTTTATTCCTCATTCTACCTTATTTTTTCTATCTCAAAAACAGATACTACAACCCCAGAGGCATGGTACTTCTCACTGGTTTTACCATGATATTTTATCATACAGACTTGATTTTCTGTCATACAGATTTATTCTTTGTCATACAGATCTCATTTTGATATTTTTTCATAGATTTAATTTTTGTCATACAGATTTCATCTTGATATTTTGTCATACAAATTTCATCTTAATGTTCCAAGGCTTGAGATTAAGGACTGTCCAGGACAGGTAGATTTGCTTGTTGGACAGTTAGAAGATGTAACTAACCTGTCAGACAGAACAGGTGAAATTAAATCAGAGCTTTCATAAAACTCAAAAGACATCATGTATTGTTTTGTATTAAGTGAACATATTACATATTACAACAATTAATGCCATCATAATGAACGACATTGAATTTGTTTGATGAAAGAGTCGGACAGGTGCATATGTCATGCAGACAGGTAACTTGTCATACATATTTCATCTTGATATTCTGTCATACATATTTCATCTTGATATTCTGTCATACAGATGTCATCTTGATATTCTGTCATACAGATGTCATCTTGATATTCTGTCATACAGATTTTATCTTTGTTATACATATTTCATCATTATATTCTGTCATATAGATTTCATCTTGATATTCTGTCATACAGATTTATATTTTCATCTTTTTATGTCAGCAGAATATTTCTTTACAATTCTTAACATTCAAAAAATCATTTATATATCCCAAAGGTATTCTTACACATTTATATATACAGTAAAACTTGCATTAAAGGCCACCTCTGTATAAAGGACTCCTGCTTATAAAGGTCATATAAACATAACATTTGTTATTATTTTTTATATCGAACAAATCTGTTTATAAAGGTCACCTGTTTGTAACAGCTACTTTTGCCTGTTCCCTTGAGTTGCCTTTATAGACAATTTAACTGTATGCTGCAACAGGACACTCTTTGCTCAGTATTACTATTGAGCAATTGACACCTAATCAAAGTTGTCAGCATGACACAGTTTTTTATGATGAAATGGTGACTGAAATGGGATGGTCATAAAGCCTGTGTTTGTCTTGGCAAATCATAGAGCTTTCACAACAGTTTGTTGTTCTTTTGCTTAGTTTAATTACTCTTGTGTCAGCTAGGTGGTGCCATCAGATATAAGAAATATTGTTAAAAAATGGCATAAAGTTACATAGAGCAAATTAAACCTGGACAGAACACACAGAAACTGTCTATCAATTCTCATTATACAGAAAATTTATTGACATTTGAAATCTTGGTATAGACATATCTTGTTACGGAAATATGATGTCAGATTAATTTTCTTCCTGACAGATTAATTCCAGATAGTAATATTCTATTTGCAATTTGTGTTTTTAGTATAAATATTTGTAATGAATTTTTGCAAGTGATGAGTATTCTGTGTGTCTTTTATAAGCTTACAGCATGTTTTTATTTCACACAAGGTCAAATATACGTTTTTATGAGAGGCAGTAAATATAAACTACAAGAAACTAAAAAATATATTATAAATATATCTTACACGGTGCAGTTATAAACATGTCTTATTTCGGATGTCATGCACATGATATATAGAATATGCTAGTAAACATAAAATACAAATTTATGTTTTGAATTCAGCAGAAATGTATGGAGCCATTTGAATAATAGAAAACATAGTTCTGATTCGTAGGACCTACCTGAAGTTACAATTATTTGATAAGATGCCACCTGGTCTGTGACACCTATAGTACATTAATTTGCTACCTTGTCTGCAAGTCTTATTTACATCTGGAAATCAGGGTCCAAAATAATATCTTAATGAAACTTTTATTCTTGGAAAAGAAAAGTGATTTACTAGAACAATTCCTGATGTCAGATTTTTTGACAGCTCATGATGGTGTAGTGTTAGAGCAGCCCACTCACAAGTGGAAGGATTTAAAAAGGGAATGACAGTTCCTCACCAAGTGCTCAATATACAAAGCAAAAGGAGTGTCTTTAAACCATTCGCCCCTAAAGACACATTTGGGCTAGTCTATGTCACTTTTTTTAAGCGGGGCTTGGACCCTCATTGTATAAAGTTGATAGGTGGATAACCGCTAGCTAAATGGCACAGGAACTCCTATACAAGAACACAATAAATTCAAATTTTCTCTAAAAAAGACATTTTAATGAGCATGTGATAGGAATAAATATTGATTTAATGATACAAATAATACATATGATATTACTTTAGAAACTGTACCACCCACCTTCCAGATACATATCTGGCCAGAGAGTTTATAGCCTATATTCATTCTCCACATGTAAAATCTGGTATTGGTATTATAGAAAATATTCCCAAGAACATTCAAACAGTACTTCAGTTCTTAAAGTTTGCACCAAAAACATAAAACATAACAATTTATACAGGTTATGCAATAAAAATCTGTAAGTGCACCACATATCATTTTGTCATCATTATTCAGACTGTTTTATATATATATATATATATATATATATATATATATATATATATATATATATATATATATATATATATATATATATATATATATATATATATATATATATATATATATCTCTCAGAGGTTTTGAAATGAAAAATAATTTACTGGTCAACCTGACAAGTGAATTACTAAATTTCACTGGTCATACCAATATTTTACTGGTCCTTATATAAATATTACTGAAAAAATAAAAACAAGGGTGAGTAAAATTTCAGAACTACTGGCCCAAATGATAAAGTGGTGGCCCAAATATTTTGGACAAATTTCATTGTAAAAAGTAAAGAAAGACACAAAGGAGGATCAGCAATTTATTATTCCTACACCGATTTATTATTCCTACACTGGTGAAAAACAAACACTAAGTTAGTTATAAACGACTATCTTAATGCACATTTAAAGGATATAACAAATGTATGTCGATGGGCCAAATGTGAATTTGGTTGAAAATAAAAGCATTGGGTTGAACGTCCCCTGTTTAAGCTGTTAAGGATTGGAGTTTATAAATGTTGAAGGCAAATAAATATAAATTAGATCTACCTCGCTGAACTGAAATGTGTTTTAATTAGCAGGAATCCTGCCACTGCTAGCTGCATTGAAGTCTATTCTATCCATTTACAAGCTCTTTTGAGTACACACATCGTTAAATTTCTGGGGAATGAACGACTTTTATTTTTAAACCTCACACGGAGTGCATGAAACTTGCCGTTAGTTATGACAGGTTGATGTTTAATCACATGGTTCTCAAATGATCAGACCTAATAATTTCTGCGCGTGGATAAGATATAACTTTAATATTAACTTAAAAAGAGGATTATGTCTTGTCTAAAATAAATGACGGCTATAACATGAATTTAGCAGGCTGGTGGGGCACTCGCCCAAACGTTTTATTTTGGGCCAGTAACTACTTGTCTTTGTCATACTGGCAAGCTGGCGAACGGTTTATTTCAGGCGCTGATTATTTAAATTTATTTATTTGTTTTACCCAGTGTTTCCACAGAAATTAGCAGAAAACTTGATATGCCACGAGGCAGCCATGTTTTACAATTATCTGAGTCAATGAAGTGCTTGAACAGATTGAATGATACGTAAGTTCAAGCCTTTTACTGATCTGGAACTAAATAAAAAAAAAAAAAAAAAAAAACGTAGCGCACACAGAAGTAACAAAATCCAGATTGTGCATTGTCGATGTTTACAAGATTAACTTGCATAAACTTTATTTATATATCTTTATAGAGATTTAATGTTGTTTTAAGTTTATTTATTTATATGTACAAATATATGCGTAAATGATACTCAAGGGAGCTAACTATAAAATGCCCACAACATCAAATTCATTACAGTGACAAATTTGATATAACGTCATTCCTACATGGGAACAAACCTGGTCGTTGTAAAGAGGGTTCACTGTATGTATGTGTATATATATATATATATATATATATATATATATATATATATATAGTAAATGTAGTGTTGTAGAGATATTTGTGCTTTATATATAATTGTATTTCTCTACACTACATGCATCGTAATGGATTCATTGTCATTTACATTAGGATTAAACACTTTTGACCTTGATCTCTATGACCGAGTTTTCATGTTCAGAATTCTAATCACTGCTATTGAAACATTCATTTTTGTGAATGCATAGATGATCAAGTGGTTAAAGCATCAAGCATGGGGGCCAGGCAGTTGGTGCTGTAAGTTGAGAGCTTCTGTATGTATCTCAATTGTAGGATGGTTGTTTGTGTCTCAAAAGTTGTAACATAGCTGTATGTTTCTTATTTATAGCATGGCTATATGTGTCCCAGTTGTAGCATGGCTGTTTGTGTCTCAATTATAGCATAATTATACATGTCTCAAAGTTTTAGCTTAGCTGTATCCTGTTTTCTCATATCTGTACATGTCCTACGGTTCAAGTATGTCTACATATCCTGTTTTCTCATACCTATATATGTCCTACAGTTCCAGTATGTCTACATATCCTGTTTTCTCATACCTGTATATGTCCTACTATTCCAGTATGTCTACATATCCTGTTTTCTCATACCTGTACATGTCCTGCAGTACCAGCATGTCTACATATCCTGTTTTTTCATACTTGTATATATCCTACAGTTCCCGTATGTCTACAAATCCTGTTTTTCATACCTTTACTTGTCCTACTGTTCAAGTATGTCTACATATCCTGTTTTCTCATACCTGTAGATGTCCTACTGTTCCAGTATGTCTACATATCCTGTTTTCTCATACCTGTAGATGTCCTACTGTTCCAGTATGTCTACATATTCTGTTTTCTCATACCTGTAGATGTCCTACTATTCCAGTATGTCTACATATCCTGTTTTCTCATACCTGTATATGTCCTACTGTTCCAGTATGTCTACATATTCTGTTTTCTCATACCTGTAGATGTCCTACTGTTCCAGTATGTCTACATATCCTGTTTTCTCATACCTGTATATGTCCTACTGTTCCAGTATGTCTATATATTCTGTTTTCTCATACCTGTAGATGTCCTACTGTTCCAGTATGTCTACATATCCTGTTTTCTCATACCTGTATATGTCCTACTGTTCCAGTATGTCTACATATTCTGTTTTCTCATACCTGTAAATGTCCTACTGTTCCAGTATGTCTACATATTCTGTTTTCTCATACCTGTATATGTCCTACTGTTCCAGTATGTCTACATATTCTGTTTTCTCATACCTGTAGATGTCCTACTGTTCCAGTATGTCTACATATCCTGTTTTCTCATACCTGTATTTGTCCTACTGTTCCAGTATGTCTACATATCCTGTTTTCTTATACCTGTACATGTCTTAGATGAACTAGTTGAAAACTTGACCATGTCTGATATGACAGCAACATATGCTGATTACATATGTATCTTATGTAATCATAAAGAAAGGTATATCATACCTATATATGTCTGACATGAAGAGAAGAAGTTGTGTATATACATGTATATGATTAAGATGAATTTGTATCATACCTATATATGTCTTACATGCAGAGAAGATGTGTATATACATGTATATGATTTAAATGAAGTTGTAGCATACCTATATATGTCTTACATGCAGAGAAGATGTGTATATACATGTATATGATTTAAATGAAGTTGTAGCATACCTATATATGTTTTACCTGCAGAAAAGATGGTATGTACATGTATATGATTTAGATGTAAAAGCGTAGCTATTAGTGTCATTTATGACTTTGAAGTATACCTGTGGATGTCTTGATATCAAGCTATAGTTTACCATATGTTAGAATTTACAGCATGTCTTATGTCTATCAAACAGTGTACATTTCTTATATAAATTTGCTGTATATACATCTGGCTGAAATTAGCGATATATATGTTTGACAGGAAACAGCCACAAATATATCTTTTACGAAGCACATTCATGTTACTGTAGAATCAGTAAGGCTAACATAAATAAGCTCCACCTTTAATCATCGAAAATCTAACGCAAACGAAACAGCTGTTGGCTCAATGATTTTAAAAGAATAAAATGGTTATCAATTATTACACTTCCTGCTTACAAAAAAGGGTCACATTTAAATCAGCTATAAAATTAAAAATATTTTATTAAATTTAAATGAAATTCGACTTTTAAATTTTTTCCCCAGTTGAACATTGGAGATTAGAAATTTATTTGTGGTAAGAGTCATATATCATCTCCTCACTTTGACCTTGAGGCCAAGGTTAATAAAAAGTATCAATAATGCACAATTTTTATATCTTAAAATGGTGTACATGAATGCATTATATTTTGTTTTTATGACAAAAAGAAAAAATAGGTAATAAAAAAGCATGATTATTACAGAAGTTAAAACAAAAATGTAAAAAAAAAAATCATGTTACGACAGAAGAAAAAGAGATCAAGCTTTGATGCTTTTTTACAGATTGCAATGTGCCGAGGTAAAATTTTATTTTTGCTTTAACTTGTGTTTTTGGTAAATAATCCAAAAACCTGTAAATTGAGATTTTACTACATGGGATTTAAAGGGAAATTAAATTAGATTGTATTAAATTTTTTCCCCATTTCTTCCAAAATTGTGAGTATGATATCTTAAACAATGCAATGATATTTGAATGATATTTTTTCAGCAAATAGAAACATTGAATGATAGAAAAAATAATATATAGAATTATTGAGATTCTGTACAAGAGTATCTTATGGTGTATATATAACTGTAGACTTAGTTGTACAGGGCCCTGAAGTCACCCGCTTTATTCAGTATTCAAAGTCAACTAACTTTTCATGATATTAAAGTAAAAATGTGCGCAATGTGTTCATGACTTGACATGTTTGTATATTGATGGCATGACATTGTAAATATTGATCAAAAATATTGCTCATTTGAAGGAAACTTCAGAAATATTTAAAAAAAATAATTGAATATGTACTCAAATTTTGAGTACCTTACTCAACATATTTATTTAAGTTTACAGGAAAATCATAAGTGTGATGCAAAAATTTATATGTGAATGATGAAAAATAATAATATGTTTCCTTATTACTCAAATCTCAAAGTTTTCCAAGCGATTATATATAATCAAAATAATGAAATAAAAGTTGAGTTTGAGTATTGAGTAAATTTGATGACTTCGGGTCCTGGAATTAAATAAATAGTATAATGTGTTGTCACCATATGAGTCTTTTTGCAATTTTATAATACACAGTCGAACCCATACTCTTTATTTATCAGTCACTTCCATTACACAGTCAATTTTAATTCCTCATAAATGTTCTCCTTATGACATAATACTCTTTGTTACATGGCCAGTCATCACTCTTTTGTTATCCAAAGTTAGCAAGTTAACCCAATTAAATGACCATTAAAATTTTACTCTGCCTTTGCTTGGGATCCAAATATAGATTACTCCTATAATTAATGCTAATCTACACATTGACATTGGCATATGTCTATGTATTTATACACAAAATTATATATGGGTATCTGAAGTTTACTTTACACAAACATTATAACTTGACAATTTTGATACTCTCAATTAAGAGGTCATCTTAGATATAAGGTCATTTTTGAGGATTTCTCTTTGTTGACTGATGTATGAATATATATATTGTCACTGACAGTTTGTTACATATTTGATTTTTATCAAGTATATATAATGTACATTAGGGATTCTAATGCATGGAATATGCTGCTGCTGATGTTGTTGCCCACAAAATTAAATCCAGATGATTAAATATTTGTGTAACATAAGAAATGGCTGGATCATTTATGTATGCAAATATTGTACTATCACTGTCGCCAATACTGCTTTCACTTACACATTAACGGATGGAGGCATATTACATTAGATACTCTTTTGTTTCTAAGATCAATAAAGATGGTAGCCTTTTTCCGCTGATTAAGAGCTGCATTCTCTGACCAGATTTATAAATAATACCCATTAGTTGGGAAGATTTTTTTTCATAATATGATAATGGATGAGGCTTTTATATGAGATAATACCAATCATATGTTTAACAAGTTGTGGCATTTTTAGCTATCTATTGAGATGTCAGACTGTAATTGAGTTTTTGTGTAAAATGAAACTAAGCTATAGATACTTGTTGCATGTTATGTCCATTTATGTTTGCTTTATTGCTAGATAAAGTCAGAGTTTGTTTTTACAAGAAAGATCAAATTTGTAGTTGTTATTCAGAATTGTAGCTCATTATATGTACTGTTTGTATGAAGAAAAAGCCTCCAAGTCTGGAGGCTATTATTTTGAGGTTTAGAGTTTTGTATTGATTCAGGTTATTTTAATCCTTTTTTTCAAGACAGGAAATTGTGTTCATTTCGTTTACTTCTCTTTTCTTCCCATTCATATCTGTTTATAGATAATTTTTGTTGTCAATTTTGTTAATACTGTTTGTAACATAGGAAAATTCTAGGTCATTTTTATAGAATTACGGATTCATTTGTAAAGTATGTATACTAAAAAGTCATTACGTATACTGTGTACCTGGGAATGTTCACCCTTTTACGACAGAAAACCTATTCACCCTATCTTAAATTTGCCCTGAATCACCATAGTCTTATAAGATGAGGTATACATCTGTGCTTCAATTTTTAGCGTGAAAATTTAGCTTTTATTTTAAATTTGCCCTTCATCGAAGGGCAAAAAGGACAAAAATTAAATGGGAGAAGGATAAGGTTGAAAAAAGGTCTCCAGTTTTGTCTTAAGGTAAATCAACTTAAGACACAGAACTTAAAACACGCCTCTGGTCTTACTGTAGAAACATCAGAAAATGACGAAGTGTTTAATTGCATGGTCAATATCATTCATGTATTTATACATCAGGGACTGAATGAATTTTGTGGCATTTTGTTGGTGATTAAGAAATAGCTTGGGCAAAGAGTTTTAATCTCAATAGTGTCAATGTAAATGTCTCGCTGGAATAGAAACATTTACAGTATTTATCTTAAACTGTTGGATAGCTTTATTTCATTTATTTTGTATTCTTATTCCATCAATCTTTTCGAAATAGTAGTGCATGTTGTACATGTATGCTGACTTATATATCACTAATGATGTGAATGAAATATCATCGCTAATGTGTGAATGTCGCTCTTAATTGTTATATTTTACGTCATGTAAATGTTAGCTCACACGAGTGACCCCAACTGAACATCTCAATTGCAGGTTAACAAGCTGGATTTTTTTTCACAGTGTAAGTTTTTCATAATTCTCTGCTGTTTCATTAAAAGTACATTGGAACCTCACCTAAAGAATACCTCGTGCAGGTGGCCATCTCACATTATACAGTAACTATTCAATTTCTTTAAAATGACTAAATAAATATAAAATGACTCCAGGTCCTCACTTAAGTCAGATCACCTATTGAATCAGATTTGTTTGTTTGTTTGTTTATTGTTGTTTAATGTCCCACTCGAGAATATTTCACTCATATGGAGACGTCACCAAATGCCGGTGAAGGGCTTCAAATTTTGGCCTGTCCTCGGCACTTACAGCCATTGAGCAGTGAGGGTTCTTTAACGTGCCGACACCTACTGTGACACGGGACCTCCAGTTTTTACTGTCTCATCCGAAAGACAGGAAACCAACCCGACTGAGCCAGGCCAGCTCCTCAAATCAGATAACTTTGAGTCAGTCACTAGGTGGTCTTAGTAGAGAGGTCTTACTGCACCTGTATTTTTAATTTTGACAAAATATTTAGTTCAAGATTTTTTACTTAATTATTTTAGTGAAATCTTAAAGTTTTCACTGCACATTTGCAGTATAGATTTTCTCATTTATTTTAGTGTCCAAACCCTCCTCAAAAACCTAAATATTTCTCAAATAATTTATGAATACAAATTACAAATACAGAAATATACCTGCATGTGCAGAAACAAAATGCATACAAAAACACATCATTAACAATGAATGATGAAGCATTAGATTCACAAATAGACTGAGAGCTATATAGTCAAAACCAGTTAAATAAACTCTATGGGATAGAAGAGTTGTACTTTAACAAGAAGATGTAATGATTTCACTGATAACAAAATGGCTCATTACTTGTGTTTGGAGTAAAATATATATATTTTTTATTAGTAATTGACCTTGTTCAAGGTTATATGTTGTCACAGAGATGTTGTTGTGCAGTCAGATTTAGCAGAAGCAGTCCATTTTATGTCCTCCCACTGTGGGTCAATAGCTAATTATGTAAACTTATCATTTATTTAAGAAGGAAACATTTCAATTTTGGCAGGAGTTAGGGTTTTATATAGTTATCAGTAAACTTATAGTTTGGCAGGGTTAATAATTATTCATTTGTATGGACCTCAGTATGTGTATCTGGCATTTGTAACCAGCACTCTTATTTTGTACAGAATTATATCTCTCTCATACTGGGTAAATATATGTACTTGATAGTGTCGTAGGCTATTTTGAAATGATACTTTGAATTCATTGGAATATTTTTGGTAAAGGCCGAGATATTTTGTTTACAAGGGTTACATTATTCAAATACTTCTCACAGATTTTTATTTACAAGTTATACTTTCTGATCAGTATCATGTGTTGTCATGTGATTTATAAAGAACCTTTTTATAACCTGTGATAAGTTGTGATACTGTTTTACCATATAAAAAAGAGCTGAGTTTCTATTAACCTGTTGTCACAACAAATTGTTTGGATTCCATCTTAAAGGTAAAAGAAATTAAATGTTAACCTATGACTTATTAAGAGCCCAATGGAGAAAGTGTTTTTGCTTTTGTCTGTTTTTTGGGGTTTTTTTTTTGGAGAAATTTTGATTTTTAGCTTACTTATACCTGTATACTATCAGTGACGGCATCCAGTCAAGAAGTTTGGTTAAAGTCAGGTTTACTTACATACATCAAACAGGGATGAGAATATTCCTCCAGATGGATATTTTGCTGCAATGTTAAATCTTTATTCCCCCATTAAATCCCTACAAATGGGACATTTCCTTTTTTTTCACCATTATGGAATCACATCCCTGATTAAATAATCTTCCATGGCTTATGCTTTGTATACTATATCTAATGAATCTTAGTACATGATATGCTTCACATGCTTGACTTGTCCTGTATATTTTGCAAAAATGACCCATTTTTGGACATAATTTTTTTAATGCTGTGGTTAAGAAGATTGTCTGAGGTCAGGTTACTTAGAGGGATGTAAAATATAATAGTGTAAGGTGAGATTTATAATTTTGATGAACAGGTATTCTCTATATATAGAAATTATAGTCACATCATTGGCTAGTTTGGGAAACTAAATACCAGTCTATGAATTGATGTCTGTCTGTCTGTTTGTCTATCTTCCTGTCTGTCTATCTGTAGTCACAATTTTGTCCGGACAATTCCTACAGTTTTTTATGGAATTCAGCAAAACTTCACAGATATATATTTCTGAAAAAAAGTTATGCCCTCCTTTAAGCTCCTGTATATATGTATTTAACATATAGAACAAAAGAGTAAAATTTTACAAAAATGATACCCTCTAAAATTATGAACAGAGTTCATACCACAATCTTGTTGCAGTACATATTTCATGTTTTTGGCTCCTTTAGTAATTGCCTTAAAACAATAGGTCTATAGAAAGTGTACGGACCTGAAGTGTTCAGCACTGAAAGATCCAGTTGGTACCTTGACTTTTGATCTATTGACCTTGACCTTGGACTTTGACCTACTTTTCAAAAACTTTTAACCTTGGCTATGTCTTTCAAAGCATTGAGGTATATCGCTTTGATATTTCACAAAAGAAAAATTCTTATGACCAGAGCTTTCATTTGGTACCTTGACTTTTCAACCTTGTAACCTTGACCTTGGACCTTGATTTACTTCTAATAAACTTTAACCTGAGCTGAAGGAGTAAAAATATTTACTCTACCTTGACCTTAAAACCCAACAGCTGTGGATCAAATACCTATTTTGAAAGTTTACAACAATTTCCAGTAAGCTTTGTTGTCTTCTGACAACTCTTGTTATAGTTTGTATAACACCCTTGCTTCTAATATTGACATTACAATGTATATTCTGCCTCTTTGAAAGACAGGATATTTGTAAGCAAATCCAAGAATTTCAAAAATATTCAGAACATATTTTGATAACAGTGTGTGCAGCATTATGGAATTTCATACAAAATATTTCAAGATAGAATTTCCCACAAACTGATATAAGTTTAATTGAACACAGTTGATGTAGTTCTATCTGATAGCATATTTCCTGCTCACCAGGAAAATATTTTCTAATTGGAACCTCGGAAGATTTAAGCGCAGCAGTGGTATTGGTTGGTGGTCCATGTCAGTGAGAAGCGCACATGGAGCACTTAACCCCGCTGTCATCAGATAATGCTGTGACATGTTACTGGCGCTGCTCTTTGTACATGCTGCATATTGATCTAACAGAAGCTGTAGTCTGGTTTTGGTGATTTACACTGAGATATTGAGATTCTCGTTACTCACAGATTTATTGTTCTAGCCTCAACCGTCAGTGACATCATCACTCTTTGTAACTAACAGAATTGTAGTAATGATTGAATGAGGTGACACTGAAGTATCTCAAATTACATATGTTATATTACTGATTGGAAATTGGATCTTTCTGTCAATTACTTTATGTACAATATCAGCTGGATGTGAATCAGAAAATGTATAGTTTAATGCAGTAGGGAGAAATTTGTACCAGTGAAGCAAATATGAATGGTGTGTCGAAGTTTATAAAAACAGCTGTTTATAAAAGAGTGTAATGATTAGTGCAGATTTAATTGTGTTGTGTGTATACATGTATAGCATGGTGCATTTGATGATTATAAATGGGATTTAGTTTATAAGTAGCTTAGAAATAGGAAAGTAGCAGAAATATTTTGTTGACAGTGCATGTTTAATGTTCCACCAAGAATTTGTCAATTTACATGGCGATGTATGTGTGCTCTTAATATATAAAAACATCTAGTGAGGGATAGAATTAAAAAATGTATAAAGTAGCCAGTGGGGCTAGCACCAACTCACTTGCCCTGTATCAATGTCTCTAGCCCTGGGTCAATGTCACAAACCTTGACTTAAATGCTACAATTTTAAAAAATGTAAAATAAACAGTGAGGCTAACATAAACTTACTATCCCTGGGTAAATGTCAAAAGCCCAGACCTAAATGCTACAAATTTATTGTAATGTTTTCAAAACATTGAGAAAGACAGTTTCTGAAAATATGTACCCATATATGAATGAAAAGAGTTCAGATAAGCTAGAAACAAAATCTAGTAACCATAGAAAATATTCAGTAACCATTAGCCGGCTATAAGTAATTTCAACCCTTGCAAGTATGACTAATGCTGGGGAGAGATTTGTCTGATCCAACTTGACCATGCAGCAATCATAATTCTATTGAGACTATGGTCAAGCAAAACTAACTACATTGATCATCATGTGTTAATATTTGAAGATGAAATCTTTCATTTTTATGGGTTTAAATTTGAATTTTGTTTTATGCCCCATTAAACAATTTTTCAGTCATATGTTGTCAGTTGGTTTTTAGTGGTGGTGAAGAGAACCCGGTTACAATGTACCCAGGAAGACACCACCTTCCATCCACAAGTAAACTGGCAAACAAACTCACAAAAAATCAGCTTAGGCTTCAGTGGGGTTCGAACCCGTGTTGACCAGAGGTGAGAGACTTCATGGTTTAAAGTGTGGTGATCTATCCATTCGTCCACGGAGGCCGCCATTTGTATAGGCATAATTTACAGTTTGATAGTTGTAGTTTGATCTAATAATTTAAAATTTTGTATATATTATTTGTGCCATAGTAGTTGTACATACAGTAAAACTTGCTTAAGCGGCCACTTGTGTATATAGACCACCAGGTCACAAAGACTGTTTTTTGATGCCCCCAATAGTACCATTTGTGTACAAATCAACCTCTGTATGAAGACCACCTCCCTATGAAGGCTGGTTTTGTTGTGTCCCTTAGGGGGTCTTTATATAGAGATTTTTATATGACCATTTTGATATCATACTCCTTCTCAGCTGAGGTTCGGAATATCAGTCTGAGGGCCTGATATCAAGACCGAGGGCTGAGAAGGAGTATGATATCAAAAAGGTCATATGATAAACTTTTTATCATTGTGTCTAAATTACAAATTATAACACATAACAAGATACAACAATAACAATAAACTCTCTAATTCCAATATTCTGGCCAACAAAGAATTAAAAATCCTTTCACCATGTTCAGTTTCATGCTTTTGGATGACACCGAATGAGCAGACTTTGAAATGAATCGGAAATGAATGACACTCAAAATTCTTTTTTCTATTCATTGATTATAAAGAAGTTCTGAACAGGGGGTGCATTACAAGAATATCTAATCCATGGGGGTGCATTACGAGAATAATTAATGCATGGGGGCTTGTCAGTATCGCATATACAAATGTAGTCATATCTAGTACAGGCATATGATAAATACAAGTTTCACTCCAGTTAGTTGTAATGTACATGTAGTATAATAATTTAAAATGTGTATGGGTTATAAGCATCATAATGTGTTGAGTAATATGCCTCATAATGTGTGTGAGTTATAAGCGTCATAATGTGTATGAGTTATAAGCCTCATAATGTGTATTGGTTATAAGCGTCATAATGTGTACGAGTTATAAGCGTTATAATGTGTATGGGTTATAAGCGTCATAATGTGTATGAGTTGTAAGCGTCATAATGTGTATGGGTTATAAGCATCATAATACGTATGAGTTATAAGCATCATAATGTGTATGAGTTATAAGCATCATAATGTGTATGAGTTGTAAGCGTCATAATGTGTGTGAGTTATAAACATCATAATGTGTATGAGTTATAAACATCATAATGTGTATGAGTTATAAGCATCATAATGTGTATGAGTTATAAGCGTCATAATGTGTATGAGTTGTAAGCATCATAATGTTTGAGTTATAAGCGTCATAATGTGTGTGAGTTATAGGTGTCATAATGTGTGTGAGACGTCCCACTCAAGAATCTTTCACTCATATGGAGATGTCACCAAGTGCTAGTGAAGGGCTTCAAATTTTGGCCTATGCTCGGCACTTACGGCCATTGAACAAATTTTGGCCTATGCTCGGCACTTACAGCCAACACCTAATGTGACACGGGACCTCAATTTTTACTGTCTCACCCGAAGGACATAAAACCAATCTGCAGCCGGCTGGACAAGAGTCGAGAGTGCTACTGACTGAGCCAGGCCGGCCCAGTTATAAGTGTGTTAATGTGTATTAGTTATAAGATACTTATATATAAGATAGTTGTATTTATTGCTTTATTATGTGTATAAATTATAAGTGTCATAATGTGTATGACTTATTAGCACCGTTCAGGCATAGTGTAGTATGATTTGTACGGTAGCATAGTATGATAGTTTAGAAATGTTTTATGAATTATTAGCATTCAGAATGTTCTACAAGTTACTAAAGTATTGTACTGTAGCATAATATGATAGTTTTCCAAGTTATTAGCATCATACATGAGCATTTAGTTGTATGATAGTTGTAAAATGTCATATGGATTATCAGTGTCATACTTGTGTTCACTTTCAACATGGTATGATAGTTTTGAAATATTGTATGAGTTATTAACGTTGTACTAGTTGTACTCCCACAAACAATGAAAATATGAGAACCAAAGTTTGGTGAGATGTCTGCCTGTAGGTAGTTAAATTGGCCTTTGGTGTGGCATCCTAGATGATCTGTTTGAAGCATAAAACTAAGTCTAAAGATTAACATCAAATGGTAGATATTTATATCAAGTGCATTATCCAGACCAAACATGCAGGCCAGTGGTAAATTTTGTACTGCATGATGTATAGTTCCATGAGCTTAGTACAAAACATCATCTATGAATAAATTTAAGTACATAATCATGACATTTATAAAGAAAAGTGTTGGATCTATTCATCATTTAAGATGCTATCGTCATAACACAGAAAGTGTTTACGATCTTATCTCTCATATGCTGTTTAATTCAATATGTATTGAATGAGATTGGCATTATATATTTATTCAATAAAAGTTGTAGTAATAAATCACCGGAAATTAGCCTGTCATTGTAGATACAATTTTTTTTTTTGGATTTATTTTATTCCAATTTTATTTTCAAATCATAGAATTGAAAACAAAAAGTTCACCTTCCTCATGTTCATTCTCAGATTACAAATTAACATGCCAAAGTTGTTCTGAGATATGTCATTTAAGAACACATGACAATATTTAAAGTACATTTGACATTTGTATCATAGTAAAAGGTTTCAAATTCTGTGTATATATTTAGTATGAAAGGGGAGAAATATGTAAATATAGTAAAAGTCACAAAGGATGGGATGATATATTAAATTTCTGCCTATTGTTAGTTATATTCATTTTAAATGGTTTTTTATGACACTTTCAACAATATTTCAGTTATATGGTGATCACCATTTTTTGCTTTTTAATAGTAGAGGAGAGAACCCGGTTACAATGTGCCCGGGAAAAGACCACCGGCCTTCCACAAGTCAACTGGCAATTTTTCACAAGATCAGCTAAGTTTTTAGCAGTGGCTCTTTATGATTAGAGGTGTGATACTCCATGGTTTGAAAAAAACATGATCCACTATCCCCTTGGTCAAAGAGACCATCACTTGTTACGAGAACAAGTCCTGTTTCACATAAAAATGACATGTATAGTATTTCGATGGTTCTCTTGTACAGAATTTCATCAAATTCCATTAAAATTTTATCTATCTTGAAATTCATCTGTTAACTGAAAAATTCTCACTCATTGCATTGTTTTATAAAATGCACTCTCAGAGGTAAAAATTGAGTTAGAGTGTGTAAGATATATTTGTGAGTTCTTTATATAAACTATACAAAACCTGTACAGAAATTTATTTTCTCTGCTTTCCTGGGGCTCAAAGGGTGGAGCCAAAACAAAAGATTCAATCTTTTAAAAATCTTTTTTTATACTTTAATATGAATAACAAACAGACCATGTATGAATTTATTATGAGCAAATAGACCTTAACAAAACCTGAAATTCATGACCCATGGTTCAACAATCTAAAAAAAATTCACTTGTCCTGCAGGGCAAGTGGTCTATGCATATCTTCTTGTCTGAATGCAAATGTCAGATGTCCGAAAATTGAATATATTCATTGATTAACTTTTCAGTTGTTTATTGAAAAATGATCGATTATTACATTTTGTATTGTGCTGTACATCAGCTTGGTAACAGCATTAAGCCAGTCATAAAGCCAGAGACTTGTCTAGTGAAAACAACACAGCATAAAGCCAGAGACTCGTCGAATGAAAACAACACAGCATAAAGCCAGAGACTTGTCTAGTGAAAACAACACAGCATAAAGCCAGAGACTTGTTTAGTGAAAACAACACAGCATAAAGCCAGAGACTCATTTAATGAAAACAACACAGCATAAAGCCAGAGACTTGTCTAGTGAAAACAACAAAGCATAAAGCCAGAGACTCATCTGGAGAAAACAATACAGCATAAAGCCAGAGACTCATCTAATGAAAATGACACAGCATAAAGCCAGAGACTTGTCTAGTGAAAACAACAAAGCATAAAGCCAGAGACTCATCTGGAGAAAACAATACAGCATAAAGCCAGAGACTCATCTAATGAAAACAACACAGCATAAAGCCAGAGACTTGTCTAATGAAAACAACACAAAGCATAAAGCTTGTCTAGAGACAACAAAGCATCATCATCTGGAGAAAACAATACAGCATAAAGCCAGAGACTCATCTAATGAAAATGACACAGCATAAAGCCAGAGACTCATTTAGTGAAAACAACACATCATAAAGCCAGAGACTTGTCTAGTGAAAACAACACATCATAAAGCCAGAGACTCATCTAATGAAAACAATACAGCATAAAGCCAGAGACTCATCTAATGAAAATGACACAGCATAAAGCCAGAGACTCATTTAGTGAAAACAACACATCATAAAGCCAGAGACTTGTCTAATGAAAACAACACAGCATAAAGCCAGAGATTCGTCTAATGAAAAATGACACAGCATCAAGCCAGAGACTTGTCCAGTGAAAACAACAAAGCTAAAGCCAGAGACTTGTCTAATGAAAACAACACGTCATAAAGCCAGAGACTCGTCTAATGAAAACAACACATTATAAAGCCAGAGACTCGTTGAATGAAAATGACACAGCATAAAGCCAGAGACTCGTTTAGTGAAAACAACATGTCACAAAGCCAGAGACTCCTCTAGTGAAAACAACACAGCATAAAGCCAAAGATCTATTTAGTAAATGACACAGCATGAAGGCAGAGACTCATATAATAAAATGACATGGCATAAAGCTAAAGACTCATTTAGTAAAAACAACACAGCATAAAGCCAGAGATCCATTTAGTAAAAAAAAAGAATACAGCATGAAGCCAGAGACTCATCTAGTGAAAATGCCAAGGCATAAATTAAGCCAGAAACTGATTCAGTAAAAATGACACTGGACTCAAATATTGCTTTCTAAGTACAGTGTTATCCTCATCTTTCCATTTGTAACTATCAGACAATATTAGATCACTGAAATAAAGTTTATATCTAGAATCATATTCATTGAAATATGATGCTTTGTGTGATTTGTAAAACACATGACACTCGAGGTTAATGGTGTCTGTTTGTAAGAATCTCAAATCGATCATAATCTTTGTATACTCCTCACCTTTGTTGTAGCACCTTGAAGATGCAGGTACACATGTACTTAACTTAATAGCTTATTACAGAGAGCAGCATCCTTTTGTGAACTTTTTATATACCTACAGTAGATACAGTCAAACCCAAATATATTGAAATTGAAGCGAGATCAATTTTTCGTTGAAACAATTAAAGGTTTCAAAATAATTGGGGTATAATGGTTACAATTACAGTTGGCCAGTAATCCAAATAATTTCAAATAAAGCAGGATTTCAATGTAACAAGGTTCAGTATAAGTGGATTCAACTGTATAAACCTACCTTCTCTGTGATAATTTCAAATCATTTAATTCATAGAATTTTATTGTTACATGATGAGAAAAAAAATATAATGCATTCTGTAGTGTGAAGTAGATATATATAGATATAAAAATGCATTAGGTCACTTAAGTTATACAACATGCATGCATCATATGTAGAACATTTAACATCTTTACCGTATTTAATCCATTAAGCGCCCAGGGCACTACAAAAATCAGGAAAAAATGGATGGGCACTTAATGGGACCAATTAATAGTCAAATTAACATAAAACAGTTAATTTTTTATAAGTCACATTGGTAAAGTTGTTGTAGTTATTACCGAGGACCCCTATTGACATTCTTCTGTTGCTGGGGGTACAGATAAACTTTTATTTACGGCTTTCCATATTTCCTTGTCAACCAGCTAGAAAAGATTCATTACGTAACAAAAGAGGAGGGGTGGCTTATAAGGACAAGGGTGCTTAATGGGTCGAATGCTGTATTTTTATTTCATGTCTAAACCTGTTGCTCTAATTCTCTTCCGGTTTTTATTTAGTATTTATAGGGTACAGATAACAAATATCATAAACTAGATGTGCCACTTCTCTGAGTAGGTGTTGCAAGAACTCTGGGGACCATTATGTATTTTTCAGGCTCAAGTTTCTGAAGTGTCCTTTTTACCTTGACTTAGATGCAGATTTCAACATCACTTTATCAGAGTTTTGTTTCTCTTTGTGTATTTGTCAATGTCTGTCGGTATTTTCTTTTGGTCTATTCCACTTTATTCTGATGAACTTTCTACAACCAAATTTAATGACTTGATCAGAATCAATTTGGAGGATGCTTTATTTGGTGTACACATCTGGTAACTGATGACAGTTCGTAGCCCTCTGGTGTGATATCAACTGCTGATTTTATTGTCATTTTAGTAGACTCCAGACACCTCATAGGTCCACGGGTTTGAGATCTTGAACTTTTGACCTTCTCCTTTTAATATTGTTTCAATTTTTACAGATTATTTGTCCCTGGGCATTTTGTTAGTAAACATAGTTGAAGTCTTACATACTGTTGAATGTTCTAGAAACATAAACAAAATGTTGCTTTACACAATTATATGCATTCACTGTTTTTCTCTTTTTCATCACCACATAATCAGGGTTAATCACAACTTAATTTATTCAGTAACTTTGAAAATTGCAGTAGAATTTGACAGAAGAGTTTGGATAAATCTTATCTTACGAGATGCATTGGAATCTGAAGGAACATCTTCTTGTTCCTGGGTGCATCTGACCTTTTGTTGATATCTGCCGAGTTTAATTGCTAAGTCGTCAGTCTTAGTATCAAGCACTGCTGGCTGCACTCATATGCCTTGAGCAGACTCCTGGAAATCAACAGCAATATTTAGGTTTACATCTTATCACATCTTCTGTACATATAAATCAAACGAATTATATGCATTGATTTTACAGTTTCTCAAGATCACATACTCATCGCTTTAATATTATATCGGAAATTGCTTTATAATTCTGAGGTATTATTGAATGGGAATGTTAAAGAGAAACTACGTAAATTGCTCCTCTGTTTCTCTATCTCTGTTTCTTACTTATTTGAAGTAGTGTTTGTCCACTGTTACACAGTAGCAAATCAACTCCTACTAATAGATATAATTAACAGTTCAATACTGAGTTGGTTAATCTCTGATTGAAGTTTGGAGTTTGTCTTTTGGTATTGACAGTTATGTTCCACCATACTTTCATTACTCTATCTTCTTTGCAATTTTGCCTCTGCTATGCAAATTTTACTACTCACTTGAATCATGCTTTATTGATAAACTTTACACAGAAATAGTAGAAACCTGTGGTGCACTAGGCTGCAATTTGACATCGATCTGGAAGCAAGCAGTGGATGATTTATTAATTTACCTGGCAATATAATAACTTAAGTAATAGGAACAATAAATGCGTATGACCTTTCTTGTTTGAATACACAGATGGGGAGACATTGTGTCTGGGTTTAAATGGATATATTGTTGTTTGATTTTAAACCAGATAATTTTTCATACTAGCCTTAAAGCTAGTTATCAGTGACCAATCACCCCGAACCAATGATTTAAACATGATCTAATGTTAGGCACTGCTACTTTGACACCGGTTAACTCTGCACCTTAGACAACATGTCTGATAATGGTCTCGGCTGCTATACAACATGAATTCAAGTCGACTGAATTGATCTTTGTAAGGGTCAGACCTTACAGTGGCATTCATTTATCAGAAAAGGTACACTACAGACTAATCCCTTGCATCTAGACAGATTTACATAATAACTGTACAAGCCAGTGCAAGCAATTGTTGCAAATATGTTTGTAGAAGAAATATCAATGTTGTCAAAGAGTTTGTTAAACATTTCAAGTACCCTTTCATTATAGATCACTTATTCATTGACATAAAAACTAAAGTTCTTAGATTATGTTGACTAGGTAAACGTCAAAATCAACTCTCTTTGAATGAAAGGTTTTAAATCAACATCTTAAGAGTACTTTGTAATGTAAAGGTATTATTTGGTTTCCAATGTCAATGGGAGACATTCCCGTAATGACTGCAATGTACAACTCTTGTATTTAATAGCAGAGAGCCACAAGGTGAACGAAGCTTACATATTTTATATTGTGGACAGCTCAAGCGGGCACTTTGCCATGAAAGTTAAATAGATACAAGTGAAGAGGCTCTTATCTTGACAAGTGTGCTTATATACATATTCTACTCATTAGTATAGCTTCTGAAAGTTAAATTATGATTAATATCAATAGCTGAGCCATTTGTTAGCAAAACATTCAATTCTTGGTCTTATACATCAGTCATTAATAATCATGTTTATCACTTTGTATTTTACATATAATTACGTTAATCTTGTTTCAAAAGTTTTATTACAGCATGTTCATACGTCAAAATAAAGTTGAGTTAAACATTGTCCAAAGGCTACATGACCCATAGTAGAAGGACAACTTTGCAACTGATTTAATGTTTTAATGTTTCCTGTTTAAAAAAAAACAACTTATCTCATCAACCCCTGGAAAAGAATGGAATCTTCTGTAAATCAATGTCTTAGACCAATCCAAATGTGTCTTTAGGGGTGAATAAGTTATACGATGTATGGCAATGATAGCAGTGCCACACATTTTGACCTGTGCTATGGACTGGCACCAATGCAGTGAGGGCTTTTTTTTCTTGTCACCTCAGTTTTACATTTCATCCAAAAGCCCCGTGGCTCACTTTTTATTATTTCAGGCCTTTTTCTATCAATTTTGGGAAAATGCCATTGGTCACACAGTTGGGAAATTTATGGAGTATTTGTGTCAAATTTGGGAGAATAGTTAGCATACATGTAAATCCACATGCAATGGAATATCTTTTTTCAAAGCATTTCCCTCAGCAATAATATTATATTTTCATTATGGTCACAGTCTGCACCCCAGATTGGGAATTTTTTCACCAAATTGGGAAAAACACATGTAATTTGCATTGGGAAAGGGACTGAATTTCTGAAATTTTGCCCCTTGGAAACTATCGAAAAAGGCTTGGCCGTGCAAAAGAATCAAACCCAGGATGATAACTGTGTTTGAGTCTGCTGATCTTCCAATAGACCTACGCTAGCAGTCCTTGCTATTGATTTACTTACTAACAATCATTAGCACAAATGATTATGCTATAAAATTTTAGAAGACCAATTCACCACACCTTTGGGAAATAGCTGAAACTTACAAAATAAGAAATAGATAAAGAAAAATAATAAACAATCTTTTAAAATTGTTGTTTTATTTTTACCCTGGGACAATTTAACATGAATTAGATGCATGGTCATGATAAGTATAGCACCCTCTACAACTTCTATGACCTTCGGACCAGGGTACATCAAGCAAGCAGACTGAGTACATACATGTTTGTACAGTGAAATCTGTCTTAAGAGACCACTGTCATGAATGACCACTTGTTTTTTGAGTACACATTTTAAAAACCACTTAATTTTAAATTCCTTTGAATAAAACCTCTTTTGAGAGACAAATTATCTTGAGAGATCACATTTTCGTGGCAGATGGGACAATCTCTTAAGACAGGTTCCACTGTACTTATATTCATAATGAACTTTAACCCTTTGAACCCTTAGTATCTACATGGTATGATCTTTCCTATTGTTTAGACCAGTCTATTATGTCCTGTAGGGTTTAAAGAGTTGCATGTTTTGTGGTTAGGGATATGGAGATAATTCAGCGAAAATGCATTAAATAGCTGTGTTTACTCAAGAACATGGAACAAGGAAATCATGAGATGTTTGTTTTCAGAAGAGAACAACAGTAGTTATTTTGGTTAACTTAAGACAATATGTTATATTCAACTGTAGATAAACTATTTACTTTTTTCTATATACAAATAAAAGAAAACACAATGAAGGCAGAAGGGAAATCCAATCCAATTGATAGCATTGTTATATTTAGGGATCATGTTCACTTTTATAACTTGAACATGCTTTTCCTTTTTCTCAGCAAGAATTTCTTTTAAATGTTTGACTCATTATTTTAGCACAAAAGCAGCTGGCTCTAGTGACCATAGTTCTTTGTATCATATCAATAGTTTCACAGTGATTGCATGACTTGACAATAATTGAAATTGTTGATATGAAGACAAACAAACGAAATTCTTGAGTAAAATTAATTCTCTCTCCTTGACGCCAGTCCTCTATTTAGTCCCAACACAAGAAAGATAAGTACTGGCCTTTTGCAGTGAACTTGGCCCCGAAGCTAACTGCAAGTTATTTGATCTGGTAAAAATTGAAAATGAGATAATCTGCAAACTGTTTTCAGACTGTCAAGGAACAACACATTTCATTGAAATACAGGTATTGTTAAACAGTTGGCATATAAGTATTTCATGTACCTGTAAACCATTAACTGATGTTGCCAGTGAACCTTGTTATTCTCTGGAAAACAGAGACCAATATGTCTTTTTATATCTGCTATTAAATACACCCCCAGAGAAAAGAAAAATGTTTTGATAAATTTTACATTTAGAGTGAACAAAAGACTGCCACTGCACATGAAAACCATTATAGTAAAAGCTGTTTAAACTTGAATCAGTTAGATTTGAAACTTACGATAAGTTGAATCAGGTATTTCTATTGTGAGGTAGTGCACACTTTGTAATAGTAGTAAAACCTGCCTCAAAAGACAACTGTCATAAAAAAACCACAAGTCTTCAGAAACCACATTCAAAAAACCTCTTGGTTAAATAATCCTTTAAGTAAAACCTGTTTTGAGAGCCAACGTTTCCGTGGCAGATGGAATGATCTCTCAAGATGGATTTCACTGTATAGTGAAACCTGTTTTGAGAGCCAACGTTTCCGTGGCAGATGGAATGATCTCTCAAGATGGATTTCACTGTATAGTGAAACCTGTTTTGAGAGCCAACATTTCCGTGGCAGATGGAATGATCTCTCAAGATGGATTTTACTGTATAGTAAAACCTCATCTTGAAAAACCTTTTGTCTTTTGAGACCACATTTTGATATCCACTCTGTTGAATATCTCTGTTAATAAACCTCTTTTGAGAGACCAGTTATTCTGTAAGACCACATTTCAGTGGCAGATGGGGTGGTCTCTCCCAAGACAGGTTCCACTGTATTATTGTTAGTCTTATACATGCTATATTTCTGTAATATAAGGTCAGTCTTCATCTCTTCTCATGAGTCACACTTTGTGATCAGTACCTTATCAGTGAAATTAATTTAGAATTGATTTTTTTTTTACCATAAACATTTCTCTGATACCAGTTAATTCATCTTAAATTACCAAAGCTTTGATGAGCATGTGCTGTAAGTAATTCTTATTTCAGTCACTCAATTAAATTACCATGATTTATTAAAGTTTAAGTTTTGGTATGATATTCAGAATTTAAATCTTGATAAGATATAAAAAAAATTGAAGGCTAGATCATGAATAAACCTTTAAATTGATAACTTTGAAGAACATCTAGTGCACTTGAATCCATTTAAATGCTACACAGCAATACTTAACTCTGTAATATATTGGTAATACCATCCTTGACAAAGCAAGTATCTCATATACTGTCTGTCTGTCTGTCTGTCCATACAGTAATATATTAGTCATTTCCAACTTAACTGTTTAACCTTTCTGTCTGTCTGTCAGTCTGTCTCCCCATACGTATACAAAACTACACATATGTTTCTATCAGACTGCACGTGATCATCCTAGCGGATGGATTCAATCAGAGGGTAGCTGAAGTTGAATCCATCCACTACAACTATCAAGTACAGTCTGATAATACAGATAGAAACATTTGTGTGGTTTTGTATTTATTACATGTCCCATATTTATCTTTATGTGTACACAAATTAAAAATTCATTTGACTTTTAATGACACCATGAAGTATTTTGGATGGCATGAATGCCATTTAGAAAAGTAGCTCCAACGTAATTTCGATCTCCAACTATGTGCAATACAACGTTACATATTGCACAGGCATATTGAACTTTGTATTGTAACTGTATGATTACACATGTCTGTAGTAAAGCAATATCTAGGTCATTACAAACTTACATGTTTAACCTTTTTGTCCGTCTGTCTATCTGTCTGTCCAAACAGCAGTATATTCATTCTTTCCTTATTTAGTTGGTTTATCTATTTGTTTGTCTGTCACTATAGTCACTGTACATGATTTTGTCCTGATGATAACCCCCTTGTTTGACAGTCTGTTTTGCTGTGTGATAGAAGATAATCATACTTGTATATAGCTTACATATATCTTATAAAGCTGGTTATTATATGTGAGAAAGTTTGTCAGTTTACTTGGAAAAGGTTGGTTGTCTTTTCCTGAGTACTTTGTAACTTGGTTTTCTTACCACAATTAAAGATGAGCTTCCATTACATGCTGAAAGAATACATGTAAGCAACATATAAATGATGCTTCCACTATAGTATAGTGCAAGTAAACAACACATGCTTTTCTCCCTCAACAGTTTGAAATTTATACAAGCATTAGTCTGATAGGTCTCTATCCAAAGTAATGAAATTGAACCCTTTAATTCATCAACCCTTGTGGCCACATTTAGACTCTCCCAAGTCAGTTAATAGAATGCTCAACTGTCCTATATTGTAGGTGAGCAAATAACACTTAAAACAATTGTAAAAGTTTTATTTCAAATCATACACTCCTGAATTATGACAGAGGACTTGACCATTCTTTGAAATGGTGGAGACCAAATTAGACTTTAGGGGTTGCTGTCACTCAGTGGTGCATGTTTGTTGTCATTTTTACTGCTTTGGGAAGAAAATTCTTTTTCAGACCACAAAAAACAAGGGAGCAATTGTTCAGGTTACAACAAATACAAATCACGCAACCTCCTTTTCGTTCCTGATATTTCATTTTTTTTATTTGAAAATACAACATAATTCCTTTTATCTGTAACCTGTAAATGGGTTACGAGGATTTCTGTTATTTTGTAGTCTGCTTTTCATTGATGTTTCATGTATAATGGATTCTTTGTATATGGTAATGGAGAGATATCTGGAATATGGTTTTTATTTAATCTTTATTTTGTAGTATATTATAGTGTTAAGCCAGTATTTTGACTTTGATATTGTACTTGTATTTGGATTAGCATGACATTCTGTATATATGTGTTTGTGTTGTTTGGACAGATGCAAACATGAGGAGACAATTTGGGACTGTTTTCAATTAAGAAATTTATCATGATTACCTATTCCCATGAGAAAATTAAATTTGAAAATTGACATCATGAGCTATGCTAATCTGTTGGTAGTGGATCGGTGCTCAAGTATTTTACAAGCCAGTGGAATTTGTAATGTCTAAGTCTACACAAGGTATTCAGAAAACAACCATTCAGCTGAAGTAATCATTGCACCGATCTTGATTCCTATCTCGCCTTGACTCAGCTCATGGCTTTACTGCAATTGAAAATATTTACTACTGTCGCCAGTTATGACAGATCTTACAACCTCTTTCTTTCTTTATCTAAATATTTTTTACAAAATTAATTATGTACTATGTATAGATTATAAGAAATTAGGTTATTTTAATATTTTGGACAAACATAATTTCATCAATTTTAAGGCCATTCACCAAATTATTAGATAATATCTGACTTAATTATTTGCTATTGAAAATTTAATTCAATATTTAATCATATTTATTGGGGTTAAGAATAATATCCTCCCTCCCTCCCTCTCTCTCTCTCTCTCTCTCTCTCTCTCTCTCTCTCTCTCTCTCTCTCTCTCTCTCTCTCTCTCTCTCTCTCTCTCTCTCTCTCTCTCTCTCTCTCTCTCTCTCTCTCTCTCTCTCTCTCTCTCTCTCACATACACACACACATACAGAGCAAGCAGATAAGTCATTCTAAATTTCATTTTAATTCAAAATTTAACTTGGTGATAAATTTTATTTCATTTCTTGGTATGTGCATATTTGCGGCACAGGTGTACATAAACACCTGGATGCATGTGTCAATTCTTTTTTATTTTTATATAACAGCATTAACTAGACTTAGTAATTAGTTTAGATTCCATATACGAAGATTGAAAAAATAACTATAAGTCCATGATTAAGCTCTGCAGTTGTTCTTTCTGCTACTCAGCAGTTTGGCTATTTACTGCAGTCACTTGCATATATATGATGAATTATGTTCAACAGGGGGCAAGCTTGCACAATACAAAATGATAATTGTTCAGAATTTATCGAATGAAGCAGATGCTTTATGTCTCAGTGGCCATTGACATTATCGGCAGCTTTTGTAATTAACATTTAAGTTATTGCATCTATATTTTCATCATCTTTCACTTTGTTTACGCTTTATGTGATCAGCGCTTGAAATTACTTGCTTTTTGTTGCTTTATCGGGTTTGATATTGACTGAGAAAAAAGGGAAAAGGTTACAGTGTTGGTTGAGAAGGATAGGTTTTTAAACTGAATTGATTAAATGTATTGTTAGATATCTGTTTATGGATCATTAGAACAAAGGATGTACCATGATTTTTTATTTAACTGGTGTTTATCATTCGTTCTTTTTATTCTGCCTATACCGCCAACCTGTATATAAAAATAGAAGATATATTGCTTAATTTTGAAATGTCACTTGAGTCAGTATGATATTTTTGTCCTATAGAATATGTAATTCATTCACTGAAATCTGCTTATTGAAGTAATTCTTCCCATTAAATCCATGTTTGAGAGACCACTTGTCATGTAGGATCAAATTTCAGTGGTAGGTGGGGTGGTCTTTCAAGACAGATCCCACTGTAGTAACTATCATGCTATAATTTTTCTAGTTATAAAGTATTTTTGAAGTTAATAAAAATTTACATAAACGTTCAGGCACTGTCACCTTTTTCACCTACATGTAATGTTTATTTGCCTGCACATACTGACAGAAATTAAAATTCATTTCCACAAAAAAATTATTGATGCGTATTTTTACATGGTATGCCATAACTATTTTTTATTATTTTTGTTATCAATTTCTTTTTGAATTGCAAACAAAATTTGGATTCTTGCTTTATTTTGTTAATTATATGCTGTTCTGTTAATCAAGACATCAAACTCTCATTCATAATCAAATGCATTTTACATTTCCAGTAAATTAAGCCACATCACAAAATCTCTATTGATCAGGACATCAAATTCCATTTTATCTTTAGAAATAGCTCAGTTTATGAACTACATGAAAATTTGTCAATTATAAGCTCGGAGAGAAAAAACTTTTTTTAGTTAACTGTCTCTTTTGAAGTTACAAGGTGACATTACACAGATTGCATGTTATGAGGTTGTAGTTCCATTAACTCTCCATTATCATATGAAAACACTACAGAACAATTACAAAATATATGTAAAACAGCTTAAACTACAAACCTAGGTTAGATTGAATACCAAAGATTTAGACAGGTGCCCTTTTTGTAATGTTTTTACAATTAAACCTTAATTTACTAAGGTCCATCGAGGGATAGGTCTACTAAGATTAAGTAGCACATTCAGATTCTGTAAGGAACCACCATATGTTTCCAAAAATAGGCTTGTACTGGTAAAATATTTTGCCTTGCTCTGATTACTGTAGAATCATAAAATTTTGTGGAATTAAAATTTCGTTTTTGGAAAAATAAATTTCATTGAAGTAAAAAATATGTTTGTAAAAGAACTTGTTGATATCACAAGATACAATTTATCTGAAATTTTGTCATGGTTCAAATTTCATTGATAATTAAAAACAACAGTAAACAAAATTGAAACTACAATGAAAATTTCTGACTACAGTATATATTATTGCTGAAAACTAGCCTGTCACATTTTCATTTAATTCAAACTTGATGTGTTTGTAAACATGTACCAATTTGGTAAAACTAAAGTACGCTGGAACCTGTCTTGGGAGACCGTCCTATCTGCTATTGAAATGTGGTCTCTCAAGAAAGGTGGTCTTTTAAAAGAGGTTTATTTAACTGAGTGCTATTTAAGATATTGTCTCAAAAGACAGGTGCACTTTTATGACAGTGGTCTCACAGGACAGGTTCTACTGCATAAGGAAAATGTCCACTGCAGAAGATGTTCCTCTAAAAACAATATTTAATGTCATTTTTTCATTTGTCATGGTATTCTGTTAGACATGTTCTTGTTATATGGAGGTAATGTTCATTCAGTTACATGTGTGTATATTGAATAAACTGTCATAATACAGTACCAAACAAAAGCTTTTATACTAGAGAGAAAGGACAGTACAAAAAATTCTCATATGTTAAAAAATCACCAATCAAAACTTCACTTGTACTGATATATAAGTTTTGTCCATCAATTTTGAATAGTTTTTTACGCCTTAAGTTGTGTGTATTTTCCTAATTTTGCTGAAAATGTATATATCTATGTGTATTGAAATCTTTCCAATTTAGAAGGTAGGGCACTTTAGAATATGGGCAAGAAATATCACTGAGGTGACTAAGAGAGTGAATTTCATAACCTACAGACGAGGCTTGCATTAGACAGAGTGGGGACATTTTGTGACCAACAAGAAACACCACGGTGTTACTCTGTGGCTGAGTGGTTAGAGCATCAAGCTTTAAACCATGGAGTCTCCCACCTTGTGTCAGCACAGGTTCTAGCCCCACTGGAACGTAAACTGAGAAAGATTGCCAGTTTACTTACAGAAGACCAGTGGCCTCTTCCCAGGTACTTTGTACATGTATCTGGGCTCTCTGCTGCACTTTTAGAAACTGGCGGCCAGAACATAACTGAAAAATTGTTGAGTGCAGGGTAAAACATCATTTTAACAAACAAACAAACCTTACATGTACATGTAAATACCGTAGTTTTGTGGTTATGTGTTGTAATTAGAATTATTGCTTCAATCTGACTGGCATACTTTTAGAGATGAAAACTTTGACATATTACAAATAAAATCATGGTCCATAAAATGTCCATTAATTCCAATGTACAATGAGTGTAAATTGATAAATGTTTATTTGATAAAACTTCCATGGTTTTAACATAAAGATTTACAAAACCAGTTATAGAGTGAAAAAGTGTAAGATTCAGAAAAATGGTTATCATGAACCAAAAATTAGATGTAGTGTTTCACTTACTACAGCTAGCAGACTATAACAATACTAGGTAAAGTAAAATGAATTGGAACTAGTTTATCGTGTATTTAAATATTTAAACATTTGTGCTGTTGCTCACAGACAGCAAAATCAATACTACTTGGTTTTCAAATTGCCTTCAAAGAGACTTTGTAGAAATAATTACAGTACAAGTGTTTTAAATATCAATAATGGAGTAGTAATCTGCTGTTGAATTTGTTGTGAGTTTGATATGACCTAGGTAAAACTCGAAAGTTTTTATTGTGGTACTATATTAGCTTGAGGTAGATCTGGTCCCAGGGTCTTGGAACAGATCAGTCAAATTTTGGATTCTGTACTAAAAAATTTTCATGGTAAAATATTTTAAAAAATGAGACATTCACATAACATATATGAATTAATTATGTGCTCCAGTTTACAAATTTTAATTCAGAATTGTGGTATATACATATTTCATTTAAGATTTAAGTTTTGAATTAAGTAGAATTGTTTTTTTTTTCATCTTGGGTCCTAAAGTGTTGGCAATTATCCATTTCTAAAGTAAACTTTTTAGTCTTGTGTAAAATTAGAAAACTATCTGATACATCTTACATTATAATCTGTATAAAAACTCCAATACCTTATGAAATTATTTGCAACTTGATATTTTAAAGTCCCCATTTTATGTTTGTGATAATAAAAATTCTATAAATAGTAGTTGTATAACTAGTTCTCTCCTCGATTAACACCTATCAATCATCACAGAATCAATCCGAAATCTTGAGTGCTTTCATTGAGGGTGTAGTAATTACGGATGGTTCTTGTTGACATGTTTTTACTTGGATAGAAAATAAGCCATATTAAGTTGTACCACATCGACTCTGAAGATACTATCTACGTACAATAGCACTTCAAAGGATTTGTATTGAATTAAGTGTTTTGGGGTACATCATTTCAATTACAGCTCATCATCTTACTGGTGGTTTCACTCAATTAAATTTTCAGATTAAAAGCTAAGGTTTCTTTGAACCTCCGAAAGAAGTTTATTTTTCTACAATGCAAAAACAGATCAGGAATAATTTAACAAGTGCATGAGACACTAAGTCTGTGTATTAATGACATAATCATACAGCTTGAAGAATATGGCCATTTCAAATCATTGTTTTCGTGTAATGTGTCTGTCCAACACTGAAAGTAATGTTCTTCTTTTTTAAAAACTTTTTTTGAGATCAATGTCAAAGTTTATATCCACTGGAGAAAAGTTAATTTGGTCCAATGGCAGTTTTATTATGCCTTTAAATACTTGTTAGATTGTATTTGTAGTACCACAGAAGTTAGACACAAACTAGTTCCAGAATGAAAAACATATACTAATCTTTCTTGTTTTGAAGCATTTCACTTGTAAATATGTAACTTAAGATGAAATATATCCAGTTTGTTTCAAATTTTATTTTGAAACTGATGATAATGTCACTTATGACGAACGCTCTCCTGTTTGTACACTAGTAGACTGCACAAAGCTAGCAGGTGTGATTGTGCGAGCTTGTGTCATATGAACAGAGTTTGTGTGAACAACAGTAGTGGGTGCCAGACTATTGAGTAGACCAGACATGGATACAGTTGATCCTGTATTTCTTTGAGCATTCCTTTCCAGGAAGTTACTGTAGATTTGACTATGCATAATATTGGATGGCTGAGTGTTCTGAATGAAAATTGCTGGTGCAGAAAAGTCCTGACCAGATGAATTTGTCCTGTGAGAGTTGATTGAATGAGGACCAGGCGATTGAGTGCCATCAGCACTGCCAGGTCGTGGTGTATAGTTTCTTTTTCTGAACTGTATACCTGTAAAATCCTCCTTTGCTTCAGGAATGTCCTTGAAACAGTGGTATTTCACTGCATTCTCCACTAGATCTTGAACTTGAGGGAAGTTTTTGAACACACCATGCTTTTGCAGATGATATAACACTTTCCGGTGTAAAAGCGGATAACGTATGTTGACTAGGATATCCTCTATCAAGTTTTTATCACTTAAATTATTCTTTTTCATCCAGTCTGTTGCAGATGTTAGAATCACATTCTCTTCTGCATGGCACTCATCACATTTGAGCAAATCACAAACTAAATGCCAACTACAGCTTTTCCATCTCTCACCTGTAATTAGCTCACGGAATTTGGCACAGAGAACTTTAAAGCACAAATTGCTATTTTCTTCAGGAAATAAATTAGCTTCATACATATCACATACAATGTCAATAGGAAACCCTCTGCAATGATCATCAACAGAGAGCATGTTTTGAAGTATTTGCGTTATGTAACTTTGGCAGTGTTGCATTAACGGTTTCACTGCATACTTTTCTGCCAGTTTGTGTAGAGGAAGAACATAATCACGGTGTAACCAAACCGCCCCACTGTAAATGAAGTATAAAAAGCGACTAAATACCAGGCTACATTCCACAGATTCTTGAAGACACAGAATTGGTCTGGTGTCATTATCCATGGGACCAATATCGTTTAGCATTGCTGCCAAGATTTCACTTTTCATTCCCAGAATCATTTTGTGTCCTCTGAAAACAAATTGCCCTTCATTCACATTCAGTATAATATCACATAATGTTTCACTGTCAAACAGCGACTCAAAGGACTGTGATGTTTTAACCTTCTTGCTTCCATTAGGGATGATGTGACCCTCTGCACTGGGCACATCATCTGGTGGTTTTGTTGGGTCAGGATAATGTTGACCGCTTGGACTGTATCGTTTCATTCCTTTCAAACAACATTTTACGGCCACATCAACTTGTATTTTGTCATTCGCCAGGGTTAACGGGTCCTTAATTGCACTCATGCATCACCAGTAGTGTCAAAAACCCTGTAAAATACATGAAAAAAGAAATGAAAACCTACACCTTTTCCCCATAACTGCGTAATCAAATCTAAAAGTACCAGAGACATTTTGTCCAGAACTGGTAATTAGATTAGATTTACATGTTCATGTAGTTTGTTTAATAAAATCACGTACAACAGCGTGCATAGCAAGATTCCATACCACTTCTGATGCATATCGGGTCAAATGGTAGATTTACAAGCAATCACTTCTGTGTTTACATAAAAAGACCTGCATTCCTATACAATTTATACATTTGTGGTAGACATGGGGATGCTGGTATGTCAAGTACCCTCTACAAATGTTTGTACCATAAGATTATTTAGATAAACGCTCCTAACCTTTGTCTTAGTTGCACTGGCTCATGATCCTTTAATTTTTCACTTTGTTTCCATTATTTCTTTCTAAATATTCACATACAAAATGTTTATAATTGGCAAATGTTGCAACTCTGAGCACAATGTTGGTGAATATATTCCAGTGTATTGGCCTAGCATTATATGACTGTATCTATCTCTAACATCATTCGTTCAATAAAAGTAATATTCTTAGACAGACCACAATTTTTTAATTAAAGTGAGAATGAATGTTTCTGAAATTTTTGAAAAATTTTTTTTTTCAAAATACACTGAAGCCTTATAATGAAATATATCTAAAATAGAAATTTTAAGCTTAAGAAATCTTCTAAGCATGAACAAATTATGCTGGTGAGAGAAGAAACTCACGATTACTATTAAGACAATGCTGTTAACATGGTCTCTTTTATAGCTACTTTATGAGCAGTATTATATTGGTAGTATTTGGGTTAGTTATTTAGGCTGACAGTTTCAATCTCGGCTAATGTCAGTCTTAGTATAAATTTGGTTTCCATTGGCTGTTTTCTCCTTTGTCTCAATGTTTATTACATCGATTTGTCTAACAGTAATTTCAGGTACTTCTAACTTTTTGTGGTGTTTAGGTGTCACCCAATCCTACTTGTCAGTCACGAAATCTCTGATCTATTGTATATTCATACTAAGTTATTTTATTTTTGTCATGATTGATGCATTTTCATCACAGTTTTCCTCTCTATCTAACACTGAATGCATAATCATTGTGAAATTGATTACTATAGGAGTGATTGCTATTTGCTCTGGAGTATATTTAGCTTACAACTCAGTTGTATTATAATGTTTTCATATGAAGGGCACCTGAAGGTGTAACTTTTCTCCCCTCTGAGTACTTGATTTCTCAGTTGGATCTCATTTCAATACTGTAATTATTATTCAAATAATTTAAAGTTTAGTAGTATCCACAGATCATTTGTTGTTGTATTAGAATATTTTCATGATCACATTTGTTATAATTTGTACAGGCAGTTGGTTTTTTTTTAACATTGTAACAAATTTGTATATTGTAGCATGCATACATTTTAACATGCATATCCCTCTAAAGCACTTGTTTACATTGTCTGTAAGCCCAGGGCCTAGCACAATAAAAGTTAAGAAATACTTAAAGTCTAAAAATTTTACTCATCTTTGGCTAATCTCAAATCTGATTGGCTGAAAAGGCTTAAGTTAAGACCGGAGAAGATGGTACAAACCTACCTAAGCCAATGTTATAATAAGTATAATTGTCTCTAATACATTGACGATGCCTAGAAAACCACACCATTAAGAACACTATAGTACCATATTTTATAACATGCTAAGTAGTCTAGGTGATTTTTAAGTGGAGTATATGTACATGTAGATATACATGTGTAACAAGCACAATGCAATTTAAAGTGTGCTAAGCACAGTATTTTAAACCAATAAAAGCATTCATTTTTTTTTTACACGAAACTGTGTACATGAATATTATTACAAGCAGTATAGTTTATACAGTAGTACAGTTCTAGATTCATATGTAGAACCATCAGTCATCCATGCCATCATAAGAGTAAACCTTTTCAGTCTGATACTGAACTTTTTCACTAGTTTACTAATAAAGCACATGTAGACAGTTGATTAAATTAAAGTATTTTAATCTCCATGTGTTCAGCAGACAGGGTTGTACGAGTACAAAACAAATTAAATTTTACAACAGACACTGCCCAATTAATATACTGATTGTGATTCATTTAACAGCGATTTAGTTTTCATATAAAAAGACAAATATTAAACGTGAGAAAAACGGTACGCAATGAACAATTATCATTCTGAATTTTTCAAAAGAATTTGTAGCAGGGAAAAACATATTCGAAAAGAAAATTTATCAGATTAAGTGTAATGGTGATTTACTTTAAATAATTACTAACACGAGTAGGAAATTTAATTAAAGTTGCCTCATCTTTCAAGTGGAAACAGCATTATCAAGTAGCCCCGTCATAGGGGAATTGAAGGCGAAATTGTCCTCGCTTAGTTCTATTCCTCAGACTTGGAGTATAAATTGTTATCTGTCTTCATCCAATTAAGGTTCAATGTGAAAAAATAATTACTTCTCAGTTTCATATAAGGGATGCGATAGTATTTTCTCCCTTCTCCATAAGGCATCATTTAGTACAAAGAATTGAACTAGTAAATTCATGGACAAAAAACTGTTAGGTAGTTTGTAAAATATTTAAATTGATTGTCATTGAATTTGATTAACATTAGAATGTCCTATTATACAGGTAGTAATTATATGTGACATTTCCTGTATTGCTGCAGGTAAAACAGAAACATGGAACTTCTATCTAGGACACCTATCTGAATAGAGAAATACCTGTTTAGAGGGATAATTTATGTTTGTTATACATAAGTGTTTACTAAGTAACAGGTAATTAGCAAACAAATTGATCTGTACAATGACCCTACAGATTACTGTGCAAGATCTTTGGCCGCCCCCTACATGTTTTACGGGGAGTGATGTAAGTCATCTTGGCAACTTATGACATCAAAGCTCTGACATCAACATTCTGAAGAATGTTTTTTGCCCACAGGTAGAAAATGACTCTAATAAACTAATCAGAATTGAATTAGATACAATGAATGTAATGTCAGCTTTGTATTAAGGTGAAATTAATTTATTTAGTTACATTATCCAGTTAGCCTCTCTTGTCTTCTTATTTTTTATGAAGATCTGTGGTTCTATAAATCTGCCATCTTAATTACCTTCAACAGAGTTCATAAATTACTTTAAAATGTATACGAGTCTATGTAGCTATGAAGCTTTCATTTGTACTGGTTTAACCACAAATCGTATATAATTTATGAGTCAATTATATAAGATTGGGTAAAAAATAACATTTTTATTGTATTGTTACTCTATTTTCCATAAAGATTTTCAAGAACTGAAATACTGTATATACAAATGTGATTTATTGCATACAATGTTGGTGACTATATTTATAAAGTGTTTTATTTGCGAAATTTTCATTACTTTCAGAGATATATATTTTCTGTAAAGTCAAGAAAATATACTTAATTTTTCGGAGAAATAGATTATTTCGCAAGGAAAAATAGCCTTGAAGCAACAGGAAACTTTATGTAGAAAAAAAAACTGAATACATGTGTCTCTCTTATCTATGCAGCTATGTATTGATATGGATACAATACTGGTTTTGTTCTTGATTCTTGTAAACCAATGATATGTATATTTTACAAACTGTCTGTCCATAATTTTATCAAAATATTATTGTTCTATTTTCCCATCACTTGAATCAATTTCAGTACAGGATATTCTGACTTGAACATGAACACAACTGCTTTATTTTTATCAGTAGTTTAAATACAACCCCTGTTCATTCATATTCTTTGGAAGATTTCACAGGCAATTTATATTTTGATGAAATGCTGACAAAATCAAAAATGTTTGTCAGAAATAATTGACTTCCCCAGAAATGAAATAACATATAATTTACGTGTTTCTATAGACTAATAGTACATAGGGCATTGCAGTAATGAAAAATCTTCTCCATTTTTTCTGCTAACTTAAGTATTTCACAGTGGGTGTGAACAAGGCATATAATTTTTTGGGTTCATTTTGTACTACACTGTGATGATAAGTTGATTTATTAAGGATATATCAGAATTGTTCAATTTCATATTCTCTTAGAGTGCGTAAGTTGGTACTAAGTACAACTGGTGTTTGCATTTTAAAAATGTTCATATCATTACAGATGTGGGGAGATGATGTATACTGTGAATATAAACAGTCATATGTTTGTTTTTTATTTACTAATTGAAAATGAACAATAAAAAATGTCAATTTTACTATACTTCGAAAGAAATTTGCCATTTTAAATCTTTTAATGCTAGCAGACTTTCTGCATTTAAAAGCAAAAATTTTAAGTAAAAATTGATAGATAACAATTAACAGGTGAAGTGGTTACTTGTAAGATTTTGCATTTGCTAAACCCTAATGATGATATATAAAGATTATTATTTAACAAAAGAATCATACAGGAGAGTAACACAAAATATATTTTAATGGAATTTAACAAAATATTTTTATCTTTTATCGAAATTCATTACATATATTTTAAAAATAGAAATTAGAATATTCAATCTTTCTATGTTTTCTGTACGGTAAGTTGATATTAACTTTAATTGAGTACAATAATGTCACCACTACTTACACAGAGCAAACATCTTCTAACATAGCAATGTTTAAAACTCAAATGTCCTCTTACATGACACATATGATACTATAGATTTGTGTGTAACACTACATAGAAATGATTGTTGTTAAAGCAAGAGAAAAAATAAATATACCAGTTTATCCATGTTGAGTGAAAACCATTTAAATCCTGTTGACTGTTGATCATAAAATTCTCAAGAACCACACCTTCGCATTTATATATATATCACCATGTCAAAATACACTGCTTTAAAACAAATTAGAAGATGATTTGGTGTCTGTTCTTAGAAGTATCAGCAAGCTATGTTATCTATCTATAAAGAACACATTGAGCTCGATATCCTTCCTACGCGTAGAGTAGCTTTAGAGTGAAATGAGGTCGAAATACATTTAAAACTCGTGGGTTACTATCACAAAAAGTACAACTCTTACCTGTATATCAAAGATATCCAGTCTCTCACACTATACCAAGCGCTAGTAAACTACCTTCTGATCTGAAGAGTGTATTTCCTTGTTAGAAAGTCTTAATTTCTGTCCCGACACACCTGAGATAGCCTGCCAATAAACTGATCATTTCTGAAGTAATATGAGTGGTCTGTCATATTTCTCATAATTTAACAGCAGTGAGGCAGTAGCCTGTTATTGTTAGGGAGCCCACCGATGCGTGAAGACAGACCTGTGTCTCCAGTTTAACGCTCTAGGCAAAAAAATACGATTAGGGTCATTACATACAATTGTTATTAGAACAGGAAGCAGTATTGGTGAAAAATGTCATATCTTTCTTGTGTTGCGCAAATCGTTTCTTGATCAGGTTGCATATAATCTGCTAATGGAAAGTTGTTGATATACCATTCAGGCTAAACAGTATCTGTAATTAAATTATCGACTAATGGAGAGAAGTTGTATTCCAGTTTGCATGTCTTGTATATTAAATTTTCTATCAAAGAATGTGGTGGTGTGAATTTAATTATTTATACTTTGTTACTGGAAGCATCTCATTTAATATTAACCTAATCAAATTGTCTTGTGAACTGAAATTTCTCAATTATCGCTGTTGACTTCTTAAATAAATGACAAATTGCTGATTTAGCCAATGGAGACAAGATAATTTTCTTTATGGAGGTCAAAATTCTGCTCACTTTGCTATAAATATAGTTATTACACAGCTAGACAGTAATATCAAGTTTCACCATCTTTTGACAAGAAATAAATAATTACGTTAGCTTTTTAAGTTGTAGACAAAGGAAACCTTCATTTTTTTGGTTATAGGTACATGTAATTTTATGAAACAGACTTTGTATGACTGTGACAGACAGACTGAGTGACTAGCACCCTGGTAAGCATTGTAAAGAAGATTATTAACAATTTAATCTATAGAGTTTGCTCTGTTGGACATTTTCCCTTGTGAAATAATAAATCTTGAAAATTAAATGTACTGAATAGTATGTTATTCAGTACACTAATGTCTTACTTGTAAGTTCATGCTGGTGAAATTCTCTTTTTGTTGATATGACAGGAAATCCTGACATTTCAATTCACAGTTTGGACATTTTATATGCATGAACTGAAATCTTATATCCAATAACTGGTATATCAGTAGAGCAGAGACCACCATGGCCTTTTTTTGGTGTGGTTGTAGGCCAAGCTTGAATTGTTTTGCCACCCAAACTTTCCTTGATACACTAAAAATGTCTTTGTGCCACCCTTAACAATTTTAAGATTCAGCGCTTTTAATTGTTCAAGTGTACAGTGAATTGCTTTGTTCTTAATCACAGTATTCTTTGATTGTTGTTGATCAATTGTAAATCATAGTTATATATCTTTTTATGTCATCAAAAAAGTTTAACACACATCACAGATTCCACATTAGGCCTCGGGTGGCCGAGTGGTTAGAGCATCATAGTTGAAACCCAGAAGTCTCTCACCTCTAGTCATTGCTGATTCAATCTCCACAGGAACCTAAGATTAATTTGTGAGAAGGTTTTGTTATTTCCAGAAATTTTGGCCTGGTACCATTAAACTTGTGAATCTACTCAAGTCTGAGAATATTTTCAACTTTTGTGGTAGGTTGGTGGTCTCTTTCCAGATATATTATAAACAGGTTTTCTCCTCCAACATTAAAAACTGACTGCCACCACATATAAACTGAAAAATTGTTGAGTGTGGCATAAAGTGCCATTGAAACAGTTTCCACATGAACATCTTTGCCATTCTTGATTTTCATTTGATAGTGATCCCTGGTGCAATATTCTACATTAACATTCATTAGGGAGATAAAACATCGTGTATAAACTTAATCAGAAATTTGGAGAGATAATTGACATTATGAAACATTTAGATATCCAATCATTTTGATCATCCCTGTAGTAGTAAGAGAAGTATTAAAAATTAAATTTTCATTTGATTAAAAAGTTAAGTTTGATATTTTTGCATTTTAATTATCTTGAGATTTTTGCAACAATTCTAATATAGAAAGAACAATTTTTTTTTATGAAGAGCAAAAAATTATGTGAAAATATTGTAATTGACAATTTGTAAATTATATGTACAATGTTCCATGATATGGAATGAGTCAGTAATTGATGATCTTTAGTATTATGTAAAAAGAATTGTAATTGTACAATGTATCTCATGTAGAAAGAGTGAATTTTACTGATGATCTGTAAAATTACATGATAAATGGTAATTGTAACTCGTATAGAAAGAGCGAATATTATTGATGATCTGTTGAATTTTGTAAAATGTATTTTCATTGTCTGACTAACATGATTAGAATTTCATACATCCTCGTTCAACACCGCATGTCAAATTACTAAAATAGATTTGTTTTTGTTTGAATCATTGTTGTTTTCTACATCCCACTTAGAATTTTACTCTTATATTTAGATGTATTGAGCTTTAGGTGAAGTGTCACAGATTATAACATATGCTACAAATCTATGCCAATGTAGTGAGTGTTAACTCATATGCCTTATCTACTGTGATACAAAATATCTTATCCTAATTCCTGTGACTTCTGCTTAGGGTGTCAGGGTAGTACAGTGTTGAGTACACTTCTCACCAGTGAGACCTAGGTGTGATTGTCTGATTGGACAGGGGAGTATGTGTGATGGCCTGGTGGTCACCAGCTCTCACACATGTTTTTTTTTCTGCGGGAACTACAATTTCTTCTTGCAGTAAGCTCTCTCTCACACCAACATCAGAGCAAATAAGAGATATTTATATAAGTTATATAAACCTATTTGTTAATTGTTGTAAAATAGATCAAATTTATGCTTAACATCTTTTGCCAAGTTCTTGGCAAAGGAGCAATCAGTATGTTTGTAAAAAGGTCGTGTACATGATCTTAAAGGAGCATCTAACGTAGGCTCTTCTGCTTGCAATACAAATGTGCGTATTACCAAGTCTCTTTTTTAAGGTGGTCTCACACGCTTCAATGATCCTTTGCTATAATAAATACTGCACATTTCCCCAATCTTCTACAATTCAGCAGTGGATTTTATAAGTGACAAGTAAATGTAACAGAATGGTAAACTTACCTATCAATCATACATTTTTCACTTAATCTATTTCTTTCAAATTATCGGAGATTATTTCTTACAGTTAAACAAAGTGTGGGCCTACATAAAATTTGAGTGCAGTTTAATTGTTATTACTCAAATTTGCCATACATTTCAGGTAAATACAGGTATATACCTCACCTTAGGTAAACTTGATTCATCAGGAGTGCAAAATAATTGTATTCCCATTTAAAAGTATCTCCATTTTAGTTTCATCTGCTTATTATTTCTACAAATTGATGTATTCTAATGTAACCTACCTGATTATTTTCCGTTCTATAAGGTGGCACAGTTGACAGCTAAGATAAGTCGTAATGTATGTTTGTTTCTATCAAATTACAAAGACTACAAGTTTATTTCCCCACCCACTTACCTCGTACATGTAACTTTCTCTTACAGAGGACTTTAGAGTCTTAGATGGATGTATCTACCTGTCCTATAGACAAATATTTGTGTGTTCCACTGGGAATTCCATTTAGTATTGATTTAAAACCGTAGGCCTGTGTATATATACTCACATTTATTTAGTCAGAGAGATGGGATAGCTTCATGGTGTGGTGCAGTCTGATAAAATGTACTATAGAACTGTATTTGAACACATAACATCACCCGTACCTAGTATATAACCATGATATGGACTCCACTTCTAACACAAATTCATTATGATATTACTAAAGTTTGTCAACTGTCAAACATAATACATACTGATAGTGTGATTAAGGCTAGCCTTACTGACACCCTGTAATAGCTGTAATCTCAAAATTATCCTATACACACTGATAAATTCCACTCAACTGACTTATGTGGGGCAGACATTATCCGTATGTCTCCAGTGCTGGCACCAGGGTAGCTCAAGGGACAGCGTAATAACAATTAGTCTACGGTTACAGAAGACAACAGAAGGAGACTTGATATACTTATCATTAAATGTTGAAGCTATGTTGTGAGATAACACATCAGTTGATTCCAGGTTTTATTGCTCTTTTTATGATTTCATATGTTCACTGAAGTGTTTAATTAGTCTCCTAGTTCCTACAGATGTTATGATGGAGACAATTTAGCTACCTGATACAGGTGTGGATCCATCAAGTGATTTATGTAGGGATACAGACATTGAATATGCCACAGCAAATGGTGACCGCTATACAGCGTTTTTAGAAACACAGGACTTTTTATCTTACTGGTAACTGAAAAGTATTAACTAGTATTTTTCTAGCTGTACTGCATTTCAGAAATATAGGGCTTTTTAGCTTACCTTCACTGGAAACTGAAAAGTGTTAGCTATGGTAGTATTTTTCTGTCCATCACAATAAGTAGAAATTCTGTAAAGTTCTTGTTTCTAGAAAGCCATATCAAGCTGCATTATTTGCTCTAACCTTTGACCTCAGGACCAAGGTGAAGAGATAAGGGTTTTTGCTTGATACAATAGGACAGTTCCATGTGCCTTAATGGGAGTTTGCTTAGATCTCTGTAAACTTTTTTTTCACCATAACTTTGAGTGAGTTTGAAACTTCCTGGAGCTAAAGTTATATATTTTGGGAATTTGCCTGTTTACTTGTGGAAAGCTGGTGGTGGTCTTTCCAGGTATCTAATAATATAGTTCTCGCCATCACCATGAAAGGTATATAAACATTCTATAATTTGAGCATTGAATGAGACAAAAAGCTTCAATAAAACTGAAAAAGTATTTATCCAAAAAATGCTTTAGACCTTACAGGGAATTGTTCAGTCTTATTAGAATACTTGAGACTAGGCCATGCTACACTGTAAGAACTTTAAAAAGAATACTTTTTTAGGAATTAATCATAATTTTGCCTAGTTGCACTTTTAGCTCTGTCATTTTATTGGTAATTCTGATGGCTATATATCTATATCAAGTTGCATTGAATGTTAATTACACTGTGACAAGATGGTTTCCTTATCAAAACTTACAGGTCTAACTTTTCGGTAATTAGAAATGACAAACAAATGTCAGAGTAATCTAAAATGATCTATGTTGTAACATGATAAAGCTTACACTGATAATTGAAGATCATTTTAATTTTAATTGTAATATATTTATGCTCTGTTCTGAAGATAATATATTATTAGACAAATCTGTCCTGAGAATTAAATATTGAATCTTGCCTGCAATATGTCATTATAAACCTATCCATATATCAGGTTCTTCCATTGGTTTGTGGCCGCATGCAATGCTTTTATGATAAAGGGTCAGACTCTCAAGGAAATACCAGGTTCAATTCCCAGTAACAGATCACATTTTGGACCTTAGGAAAAGTTACTAGTCCCTCTCCAAGCACTCTGCTTGTGACGTGAAAGTTGCAGGGGTTTTAGGTGAGGCTTAAAACCAAGTTCCTGTGTTATAATAATTGTTTTAAGTATTAATGAATACCCAATGTATTTGACATAGGGCCATTTAAAGAATCCTCACTGCATTAGAAAAAGTCCATACAAAGAATCGTCACTGCTTTGGCAAAGGTCCATAGAAAGATTCCTCACAGCATTGGCAAAGGTCCAAACAAAGGTTCATACAAAGAATCCTCACTGCAGTGGCAAAGGGCCATAGCAAAGGCCCATACAAATAAGGATTCTTTGTATGGACCTCAATGTATTGACAAGCTCCATACAAAGAATTGTCACTGTATTGGCAAAGGTCCATACAAAGAATCCCCACTGCAGCAACAAAGGTCAAGAAAAAGAAGCCTCACTGCATTGGCAAAGGTCCATATAAAGACTCTTCACTGCAATGGCAAATGTCCATACAAAGAATCCTTGCAGCTTTGGCAATTGTCCATACCAAAGGTCCATTGAAAGACTCTTCACTATACTAGCAAAGATCCATACAACAAATCCCATAGGCATAGGTCCATAGAAAAAATTCATATAAAAAATTCTCACTGTATTTGCATAGATTCATAGCAAAGGTCCATATTTGTAGCACTTTACCTGTTGATGTCTCAGTATAGATGAAGGATTTGGGTAAAAAAATAACCAGCAATAAAACAAATAATCCATTGGTATGTGATATTTGCCTACTTTTATTGTTTAACAAATTGTACTAAGAGAAGGTTTTGTCTAAATGTGCACCTGAAGTAATTGCTTATATGTCTTGTTATATTTTAACAAAATTAATCTATGTAAGTAATGGTCCTCAGTCATCTTTACAACTTGACAGACAATGTTCTGTATAATTGCAACCTTTGTAGGTCAAAAGATGCACTCAAATGGGCAGGGTCATGTTAATCGGTTTCCCCTTTTCATGTTTAGCATATATTTACATACAAGACTTTTCAGGGATGAATTATTGTTTTCTTGAAATAACACAATGTGATGAATTATATCATAAAATAGAGATTAGATATATATTGTCTGTAAATTGGAAAAGTAATTAACATTAACACAAACAGGCCTCCTTGACAACTAGCAGGCTTTCAACTGGCCCTAATTTTCCTAATTTTCCTCCTTTTTTTGAGCCTGCCCTAATTTTCCTAATTTTTTACTGAAATTCCTAAAAAGGCCCTTATTTTTCAGGAAAATTCCTAATTATTTATTAAATTTGCCGATGAAGTTTTTGAATCTGTGTAAAAACTAAGAGAAATAATCTTTAGATAATTATCAATGTATGTGGATTAATGTTTACCCATAGTACTTTCAGCTACTGATAAAGATCTACCAAAAGCTGGTTTTGCAGTCATCATCAGATACATTCAGCAGTTGATGATTCAACCTTGGCACTAAAAGGTAATATGATAGAGGTCTTGTTTCCCAATGAAGACATACTAATTGTACTGAGGGATCATTGTGCTCCTTGTTTATACAAGTTGCAGCATAGTGATTATGCTTTAATCATTACATACCCAACATTTACAGTACTGAGTTGCAGGGAAGTTGCAATTTTCAGTAATCAAAATATATATTAAACGTAACAAACATTATTGAGCTGATAATATGTGTATTCCCTTATTCCCTTGGACCAAATGAATAATAAAAGGGTATTGGGTAAATGTACATGCGATAAAATCCCATAAATACATGAAAAAAGAAAACAAACTGAGTGACGCTTTTATTGTCGCTCTTCATATTGAACAAATTGCTCATACCTTGTACCTAGTGAGTTCCTGACGGCCCCAACCGGTTTAAGGGGAATTAGTTATGAGATGGTGATCAACCCTTCATCCATCCTTCTATTTTATGGATTCAGGGTAAACCATAATTCCACTAGCAAACCAGTATAAATATAAATAGATAAAAAAAATGATATTAACCAATCACATAGCATATTATTATATGATTAAGTGAGCAATAGAAAGAATAAATGTGTTGAATGGAAAGCCTGTCAAAATTAAAGAATGTTATGTGAAGTTATTCAATCAATGACAATAGTTAAAATGAGTATAGACCTACTTTTTTCTTAGACTTTTGTTTTTTAATGGCTCACATATAAAAAATCATAGTTTTCAGTCTATTTGCCTAAATCAATAGGAAGGATTGCCTATTCATCAGTCACTCATATTCAACTGTTTACCTTGCAGTGTAGAGAGGGACATCTAGGTGTTCCAGGCACATTTTTATTGGTATTAATAAAAGTTTGAAATGCTCATTTAGATACTTGGTTGGATGAACTTCATGTTAACACTCATTTTTAATTTTGGTAGGCCTTTTGTGATGTGCAGTTACCATTAAGATGTGATATTTTCAGGAATTAATCAAAATTGAAGTTATTACACTGATATGGACAGAAAATCAAAATGCCACATGGGCAAACTAAATTTAATGCCAACTGGCTTCAACAAAATGATAAACAGGGATTTAAAGTTGGAGATTGGTGCAAAGAGGACAAATCAAGTACTTATAATGCTTTTTGTATTCTCTGCAAAAAAAACATTTCTAATCAACAACTCTGGCTTCAAACAAATATTAGCTCACATTAACACAAACAGGCCTCCTTGACGACTAGCTGACTACTCAAGAATATTGATATATTACTCTTAATTAGGCAGTATGAAAAATCTCCTTTTCTCATTCAAATTTTACAAGATAAAATATTGCTGTCATTTTCAATTTTGCGCACATTGAAGCATTTGCAATTTTTTAAATTTCTCTCCATATTTCTCTGTGATGTTTGCAACTTTAAGTACATGTATTATGTAGTGAGCATTTAAATGTTATGTAAATTGAACTATGTAATGCATGTACAATAAGGGATATATGTGTTAATTATGACATAAGATCTTAAAGTACAGTGAAATCTTGTTATGATGACACCCAGGTTATATTAAAATTGAACAACAGGTCCTAATTTTGATTTTTAATAAAATAAATGTTAATTAAACTTCGGTTTTTTCATATTCCGGATATCTCAAAGAAATAGGGGTGTTCCCATGTACTTTGAGAGAAGATTGCACGGTACTTCATAAACTATTTTCTTGTGCATATGAAAAGTTTCTTATCATCAAAATTTGCTCTCTCTTGTTATTTAGAGAAAGAATCAAATTATTAGCTGTTTGGATCTGAATATGTCAGATAAATGACAGAATCTTCGGTCAATGTTTTACTGCAAAATTACAGGATTTTATTCCTTATCATGTTATTTGCTTGCTTTTATGTCATTATTTTCTCATAAGAAGATACTACATAAAACAACCATTTATTCAGGTTATATACAACTTATAAAAGTCAGTCATGGCATTTGTACACTTTCAATGTAGAATAGCCAGTTTGTATGTTTTACTACTCCACACTGGGTTGTCATTAGAGCAATGTATGGGTATGATAGTATCTGTACTCATATATTACAGGATATGTAGAAAGTATGAAGCAGTAATCTTACATATACATATATGTATAAGATATGTAGAAAGTTTAGAACAATACCTGTTCTATAAAAAGGGTCTATAGAAAGTTTACAATAATGCCTGTTCTCCTATAGATAGGATATATAGAAAGTTTAAAACAATACCTGTTCTCCTGTAGATAGATATGTAGAAGTTTAGAACAATACCTGTTCTCCTATACATGTAGATAGGATATATAGAAAGTTTAAAACAATACCTGTTCTCCTGTAGATAGATATGTAGAAGTTTAGAACAATAGCTGTTCTCCTATAGATAGTATATATAGAAAGTTTAAAACAATACCTGTTCTCCTGTAGATAGATATGTAGAAAGTTAAGAACAATACCTGTTCTATAAAAAGGGTATATAGAAAGTTTAGAATAATGCCTGTTCTCCTATAGATAGGATATATAGAAAGTTTAGAATAATACCTGTTCGCATATAAATAGAATATGTAGAAAGTTTAAAACAATACCTGTTCTCTTGTAGATAGGATATGTAGAAAGTATGAAATAATACTTTTACATAATCATAATATAGAGTTTTACACAAAGATCTGACCAAACCCCCATTAAGCCATCTGGAACAGAGAATGTCGTTTTAGAGACCACCTGTTTTAAAAGACCATATTTCAGTGGCAGAAAGGGTGGTCTTTCAAGACAGGTTCTGCTGTAGTATAAACCAGCAAAGTGTCAATAAAATGAATTATTCTTGGAAGTATGGATAACTTAATACCCTGACTTTTAGAATCTGTTGTATATGACTATATCAAGTTTTGCTATTAGACATATTTTGTACACTATGATCTCTAGCTTTACACTTTATCTGTTGTTTGTATAAAGAAGCTCACCTGTAAGTCAACTACTTTACTGTTCTTGTCTGTAATTGACATTCACCACACTCACCTGTCACTGAACTTAGATCAGTATTTAGTGGTTCTATTTGTTCATTTCTTATGACTAAGGTATACCTCTGGTATCACCATGACAACATACTTATTCCAAGTCAATTGCATGATGGATAATGGACATTAAAATCCTCCTTTGGTTTGCTTATTTCTCTTTTAGCATCTTGTTTTTGTGGTAATTAAATAAGGTATACTTGTATTTGTACAATAACTATACTCCTTTCTATTTGCCCAAAACATGATACAATAAGATACATCTTCAGAGGGCCATTTTAAGAATCTCGATATAAATTGAATTTTCGTTCCTTTTAAGAAAGTGAGCTACCATGCTAACATTTTATATTTATATAAAAGTAGTTTGTATAGACATATGGCATTAAAATTATTACAATACGATAGATATACCCTTATCCAGACCAGGTTTTAACATTTAGAATATTCCCAGTCAGAAGTCTTAATTTCATCTTTTGCATTAAGAATTACCAACAGTCTTAATGCAAAGTTGAAATGCTATAGGATTATCAATAATTTTACTTTTAATGTCTATCAAAGCTCGCAGTTCAAATTTAAACTATTTTGATGTATCAACAAATTGATCCATATGATCTGTTTGCAAAAATGTAATAAATATTGACTTATATTTTAGTATATTTACCAATATTGAAATCTCTAGAGTATCACAGTTCAATCTCACACTAATTACGAGGTTTTCAGAATCTATTGAAGAAAATAAAACTAAAACTCTCTCTCTCTCTCTCTCTCTCTCTCTCTCTCTCTCTCTCTCTCTCTCTCTCTCTCTCTCAATATATATATATATATATATATATATATATACACACACCACACCAAGTATTGTGGAGTTATTACAACCTAGGAGGTCCTTTATAATAAATCATTATATTACTTGTTTAGTACATCAGTCATGAATCACCCATCATGCATCATGCCATATACAGTTTATATGTCTCTATGTTTGATATCATATCTAGAATATTACTACACAATATTTCAAAACATATCAAACATGCTCTATCACAGAATTTTTTGAAATCATATTTTCTATTTTCCTTGTCATAAAATGTTTCTGTTTAGTGAAGAAAATATGTACATCATTGCTATAATAAATGCATCCCGTTAAAAGGGGCATTAGCTGTGTTTATAAAAAAAAAAAAAAAAATATTTTTTTTTTTTTTCAACTTTTACTACTTGTACTTGATGTACATAATAAATAAGAGCTATACACAGGCATAAATATCTTATATTCCTAAACATTGTGTGAAACTAAGGTCAGGTCCAGTGTGGAAGTCATATACAAAATAGTAAGTCGAATAAAATTTAATGTCCTCCAAAGGGAAGTATCAGTATAAAATTTGCACTGGAGCTTTGTATTGTGCAGACTTAATACTATGTAACTGATATACATATTGTCATCTTTCACTTTGATAAAGGCCAAGTGATCGAAAATTTGTGAAATTTGAGTGGTTTTTTTTTTTTTTTTTTTTTTTTGCAAAATAGTAAGGTTGGGCTAATCAGTTGCAATTTAAAAGTGCCAGATCTTGGTTTTTCATAAAATATATAGGAATTTAAGAATTTTTATGCCAGTGTATGTATAATTATTGTTATTGTATATTAATCTGAGAATGGAGAAATAAAAAAATTGAAAAAACACAGCTAATGTCCCTTTAAAAGATGCACCAGGTATAAAGAAACAATACCATCTATGGCTTTCAAAGTTACTTATATAAACCATCTAAAACCCTGTAACTTTCCAAGTAACTTATAAAACACTCCGACTTTCCGAGTTACTTATATAACCATATAAAACCCTACAACTTTATGAGTTCCTTATATAAACCATCTGAAACCCTACAACTTTCTGAGTTACTTATAAAATCCTACAACTTTCTGAGTTACTTATATAAACCATCTAAAACCCCACAATTTTCCAAGTTACTTAAATAAACCATCTAAAACCCAACTTTCCAAGTTACTTATATAAACCATCTAAAACCCTACAACTTTCTAAGTTACTTATATAAACCATATAAAACCCTATAACTTTCTGAGTTACTTATATAAACCATCTAAAACCCTACAACTTTCTGAGTTACTTATATAAACCGTATAAAACCCTACAACTTTCTGAGTTACTTATATAAACCGTATAAAACCCTACAACTTTCTGAGTTACTTATATAAACCGTATAAAACCCTACAACTTTCTGAGTTACTTATATAAACCGTATAAAACCCTACAACTTTCTGAGTTACTTATATAAACCGTATAAAACCCTACAACTTTCTGAGTTACTTATATAAACCATCTAAAACCCTACAACTTTCTGAGTTACTTATATAAACTGTATAAAACCCTACAACTTTTTGAGTTACTTAAATAAACTGTATAAAACCCTACAACTTTCTGAGTTACTTATATAAACCGTATAAAACCCTACAACTTTCTGAGTTACTTATATAAACCATCTAAAACCCTACAACTTTCTGAGTTACTTAAATAAACTGTATAAAACCCTACAACTTTTTGAGTTACTTATATAAACTGTATAAAACCCTACAACTTTCTGAGTTACTTATATAAACCATCTAAAACCCTACAACTTTCTGAGTTACTTATATAAACCGTATAAAACCCTACAACTTTCTGAGTTACTTATATAAACTGTATAAAACCCTACAACTTTCTGAGTTACTTATATAAACCATCTAAAACCCTACAACTTTCTGAGTTACTTATATAAACCGTATAAAACCCTACAACTTTCTGAGTTACTTATATAAACCGTATAAAACCCTACAACTTTCTGAGTTACTTATATAAACCATCTAAAACCCTACAACTTTCTGAGTTACTTAAATAAACTGTATAAAACCCTATGACTTTTTGAGTTACTTATATAAACTGTATAAAACCCTACAACTTTTTGAGTTACTTAAATAAACTGTATAAAACCCTACAACTTTTTGAGTTACTTATATAAACTGTATAAAACCCTATGACTTTTTGAGTTACTTATATAAACTGTATAAAACCCTACAACTTTTTGAGTTACTTATATAAACTGTATAAAACCCTACAACTTTCTGAGTTACTTATATAAACTGTATAAAACCCTACAACTTTCTGAGTTACTTATATAAACTGTATAAAACCCTACAACTTTCTGAGTTACTTAAATAAACTGTATAAAACCCTACAACTTTTTGAGTTACTTATATAAACTGTATAAAACCCTACAACTTTTTGAGTTACTTAAATAAACTGTATAAAACCCTACAACTTTTTGAGTTACTTATATAAACTGTATAAAACCCTATGACTTTCTGAGTTACTTATATAAACTGTATAAAACCCTACAACTTTTTGAGTTACTTATATAAACTGTATAAAACCCTACAACTTTCTGAGTTACTTATATAAACTGTATAAAACCCTACAACTTTCTGAGTACTTAAATAAACCATATATAAACTGTATAAAACCCTACAACTTTCTGAGTTACTTATATAAACCATATAAAACCCTACAACTTTTTGAGTTACTTATATAAATCATATAAAACCCTATGACTTTCTGAGTTACTTATGTAAACAATATAAAACCTTATGACTTTCCAAGTGACTTATAAAATAATCCTATGATTTTCCAAGTCACTTAGGAAATCCTGCAAATTTCCTAGTTAAACCTTATAAAACATGCAGATTAATGTCAGATTGATTATTTACATTTACTTTTTGCTACCGTATGTTGTTTTAAGTTGATGAATTTCTATTCAACTAATAAAGGAATGACTTGCTACCAAAAATATTACCGAATGTGAAACTAAACATTTTTACTTAACAGCAATTTGTGGAAGAACTTCTTAGACAGCTATTGCCTGGATTTAGCGGAAGTACTTTGACAAAACAGAAGGCCTTTAACTGAAAACTTGAGATGTAATTTTCTCTGCCAGGCAATGATATGTAATTTTGAACAAATTATTACATGAAAATTGTCAGTAATTCAATCTATTGGGTATCCTTGTTTTTGTCTTTATACTAAGTGTTCCATGATTACAACTTGTTATTTCAATAATGAGAATCTCGAGTTGTCTTTGTAATTCACATTCCATGAACTCTTGTCTTAGATGAAACTAGGGACATCCTTTGTAGATTATATGTTTCCATATTTAACTTGTCAAATTCTAATACAATCTAACCTTGCAATATGTTTTCTTGGAAATTTTTGCCCTGAGATTGTAGGTCAAATTTAAAAAGAAAGTGAAATTCTCCAGTATATATTGAAGTACATGTACAGAGATACATAGTCATTGGCCAGGTAATACTATAATGATTCTGGGCAAAATTAACTCATTCACCCCTAAAGACACATTTGGACTGGTTTAAGTCATTGATTTCCAGAAGAGTCCATTGTTTTTCAAAGGGTTGTTGAGTTAAGATGGGGTGAATATGCTTTCTGTCATACAAGGGAGAAAATAACTAGGGATAGAAATATCCAAATATACAGTATTAAAGTACCTTGAAAAGGTAATCATTGGCCAGGTACATAGTATTACCTTGAAAAGGTAATCATTGGCCATATACATAGTATTACCCTGAAAAGGTAATTATTGCTCTGAAAAGGTAATCATTGGCCAGGCACACAGTATTACCTTGAAAAGGTAATCATTGGCCAGGTACACATTATTACCTTGAAAAGGTGATCATTGGCCAAGTACACAGTATTACCTTGAAAAGGTGATCATTGGCCAAGTACATAGTATTACCTTGAAAAGGTGATAATCATTGGCCAGGTACACAATATTACCTTGAAAAGATAATCATTGGCCAGGTACACAGTATTACTTTGTAAAGGTGATCATTGGTCAGGTACACAGTATTACCTTGAAAAAGTGATAACCATTGGCCAGGTACACAGTATTACCTTGAAAAGGTAATCGTTGGCCAGGTACATAGTATTTCCTTTAAAAGGTAATCATTGGACAAGTACACAGTATTACCTTAAAAAGGTGATAATCATTGGCCAGGTTCATGGTATTACCTTGCAAAGGTGATTGTCATTGGCCAGATTCATGGTATTACCTTGAAAAGGTAATAATCATTGGCCAGGGACACAATATTACCTTGAAAAGGTGATCATTGGTCAGGTACACAGTATTACCTTGAAAAGGTGATAATCATTGGCCAGGTACATGGTATTACCTTGATAAAGGTGATAACCATTGGCCAGGTACATGGTATTACCTTGAAAAAGGTGATAGTCATTGGCCAGATTCATGGTATTACCTTGAAAAGGTAATAATCATTGGCCAGGGACACAATATTACCTTGAAAAGGTGATCATTGGTCAGGTACACAGTATTACCTTGAAAAGGTGATAATCATTGGCCAGGTACATGGTATTACCTTGATAAAGTTGATAGTCATTGGCCAGGTTCATGGTATTACCTTGAAAAGGTAATAATCATTGGCCAGGGACACAATATTACCTTGAAAAGGGGATAATCATTGACCTTGTACACAGTATTACTTTGAAAAGGTGATAGTGATTGGCCAGGTACATGGTATTACCTTGGAAAAGGTGATAATCATTGGCACAGTACATGGTATTACCTTGGGAAAGGTGATAAACATTGGCCAAAGAAAGAATACAGGCTTTATTTTACCTGAGGTGTGTTGATTTACAAAAACAAAAAATCCAAAAGAAACCCAAATTTTAGAAATGATGTGCATGTCAGGTTGCAATATTTGCACAGACACAACCACAAAGTACAAAATGAAAAATAATATTTCATCATTATTTTGGAAGATCTCAGGAATCACAAATAGGAGAGAAAATTGTATCTAACTTAAAACTTTGTAGAAGAGGGGGGTTGATAGTAGTGGACCACAAAAGCAACATAAAAGTGCAAACACATGCAGAAACTACTCTAATGGCCTTCATCAATAAAGCCATGTGCTGAACTGTAGCAGTTACTTTCACGCAGATATAATATCATAAGTTGTTGATCTATTTCAAGTCTTTTTTTCATTTTATCAGTTTTTCTCTGGTTCCTATATGTCTACATTTATATATCTATCAATTTATTCCCATGTGATCTTTCTTTTTTGATATATACTCTCTCTAGTCACATTAGTTCTTGATGATAAATTTATCTTGAACAAGGATAACCTGTATAATTCATCCATCACCCATCAAAAGTCCCTAGGGAACCTGGAAGTCGGAATATTCAAATGTACAAATTTCAGAGAGTGAAAAATTAGAACAATAAGTACAATTTTCTATTTGATGTTTTTGTACATTCATACAACAAAACTTTTCATCATCAAAGGCTTTTGTAACCATTATGTATGTTTCCCTCTTCAAATTCCCTGGTATCACGAACATTTGAAAACCAAATTTGATTACATAACAATGTTGACATGCACATAGACACTAAGCAAAATGTTCACTTACATTTACCTATCTTCCATTTCCTGTCATACATGAATTTCTATGAACACAGATTAAATAATGCACATATATATGTAAAGAGTAAATGATGCAGTACTGCACTTACTGCAGATGGTTGTACTAGCCCTTTAACATGAAGACATATAAGATAGCTGCAATATCAGTGTGGATGTAAATCTGATCAGTGACATGTGTACGTTTCAAGAAGGCCCCTTTTATTAACTTACCAGCTGTTTGACGTGATAATTTTACATACCTGTTGATGAGATACATATATTCCCAGGTAAAATGCAAAAGGTGTAAAGTTATACCTCTTGTCAAGTAGGTGATTCAATATGCTCTCCAAAATACTTGTGATAACCATTTAGCAGAATAATATATATCAGGATATGGACCTTGTAATCAAATCATGTGTACAAGTTTAAAGTGTGAAATACTGTCTGCATCTGTGTTATAAACAACAGTGAGATAAAAGAAGTCAGCCAAAATGATTGGCTGCGACAGTTATTTGTTTGGGTAACTATTAATACGAAAAATCTGCTGAGTGATTTGTCTTCTTCAGATAGGTGCTTAAAGTTGTTTTATACTATGACCCATTTTTTCCCCAAATTACCTGGTACTCAAAATTATTTCATGTATCATGTCTTATTCCATTTTTATTATATTTGATACTTAAAATAAATCCTTTTTATTTTGAGAATGTTTTGGTTGGGATGCCATAAGGAACTCTTTCCTAGTTTGTTCCTACTATATGTGCATTGTCTGCCTTCATTATATATATATATATATATATATATATATATATATATATATATATATATATATATATATATATATATATATATATATATATATATATATATATATGCTGCAACAGTATGATCACACACAACATTTTACCTCAGGAGTTTCTGATATTTCTAAGCTGAAGGATTATCAACATTCCTCATGAGTTGACTTCTATGTCAATGTTGTCATTTGTAGGTCACTTGAGTCACCAAGATAACATGATTAGATCTGCTCCAGTCTGTCCTCATAGTATGTGGAATCCATGATGTATTGACAATTTAAATTTCTTTTTGAAAGCATCATGAGCCATTTTACTGAAATTTAGCACTGCACTGGGCATCTTGTTTATTGAATTACAAGGACCAAATTTTCTGAAGGAAGATGGTATTAAATTTATGAAAATATGATGGACATATATAAACTTGCAGAAACTCTTTTATACTAATTAGATTGACTAATATCAGTCTTCTGTGGTAAAGATGGGGCTACAATTGGGGTACACAAAATTTACATTGGAATTTCTTAGGAAACCAACTTGAAAAATAAATGATAAATTATCCCATGATATTTTTCATTTTTGTCCCCTGCTAGTGAAAATTATTTCTCAAATATTTGTTTGGTTATAAATTTCAAAATATTGAAGATTGACAACAATTTTGCCACAGAGCTCAACAATCAGGTTTGTCCGGTTGTCCAGGACAAGTCCATTTTGGAGTTGGACAAGTAAATGTTACTTCTAACTTGTCCTACTGGACAAGTGAAATTGTTGTTCTTGTTTAAACACAAAGTAATATTTTTAAATGTTAAACTTGATTTTGGACGAGTCATTTTTGCATTCAGATAAGTAGATTTCAAAACTACTTGCTCTGTAGGACAAGCGGAAATTTTCTTTATTGTTGACACCTGTATTAAAACCTTGTTGATTCTATATTTGTGAGTGATTTACCACATAAGTTGGCCTGACTTATGTCAATCCAAATGCACATTTGTTAATGTTACCTTCACAATTAATTACCTAAAATGTAATACACACTATGTACATATACCCACATTTCTAATGTATCTGTCCAATTATGTATTTACAAGGCCAGTTCTGAATAGTGTTTTAAAAATAAGTTCTCAGCATTATTTATGAACTATTACTAATGCTCTAATATTGATAATGTGATAATTAAAGGGATAAATATTACAGAAAATTACAGGTACCTTCAAAGTAAAAAAAATAATGCTAATTTAGATTGTTACTGTTTGAGGAATCCTTGACTTTCAGTATTGATATAATTCATATCAATACCCAACAAAGTATCTCCTACTTTTTTTTTAATTTCTATTTTCAAAGATATTTCATTTTTTTTTATTAAGACCTTGATAAGTTGTGGTGTTTTCATAAGACCGTGATCAGTTTGAGAGTTTTTAATATTTTAATAAATGTTTTACGCCATACCCAACATTTTTTCACTTATATGGTGGTGTGAGTTTGTTAAACTTCAGTTGAGCCTCCTGGCATTTGTAGCTTTTTGAACCCAGTGCGAGCCTATATCGGTGACTTGTATGACAACGGTGGGAGCACAAAATCGTCCATTTTCCTGATGGGTGAAATGCTTTCCACCATGTTGTTTGTTTACCGGTAAACTGGAAATAGAGTATACAGAATCTAAAACTGGAAACGGATAAATCTGGAAAATACCGTAGGTGTATCATGGCATAAAATTAACGTACCGTGTATCTTACCAAAGGTAAAATACCGCAATATATTGTAGTTTGGTATATCGTTGCACTACTAGCCCTGAAGATCCCTCACTTACCATGATTGGTTCGGCTGTTTCACTTTTCACATCTTAATACTTATTTTCTTACATACGACTTACTGCTATGGACAAAATTTTATCTATGTAAATGCATTACTTCATGTGTACTCCTGTGTTAGCTGTAGAGCATGGCAGATACCAGGGGATCAGGTTGTCCAGCATGTATCCATCTTTCTGTCTTAGCTTTGTACAAAATGTGGGTGATAGTATTACTTACAGGAAACATTTAAAAAGCCAGCTATAACAGAAAGATACATATTGATTGAATGTCATTGCTTGTGGTGGTCTAGTTGTAGAATGTTAATTCACATGTGGAAGATCCAAGGTCATACCAAAGACTAAAAAATAGCAGTAAATAGTCTTTCACCAAATTCTTGGCATATGAAATGAAAGTCATGGATCTCTCTCATGAGACTAAAAACCGAGGTCCTGTGTCACTGCATGCAGATGTGGCATGTAGAAGAACCCTCACTATATTGGTGTCCAGTCCATAGCACAGGCCAAAATTTGTGACACTTCACCTAAAGCTTGTGACATCTCCATGTAAGTGAAAAAATCTTGGCAGGTTGTAAAATAACAGATAAAATTGAATGTCAAGGTTTGTCTGTAAGGTCAAGGTAATTGATATCAATACATGTGTTTTGTTAGTGGCAACTTTTAACAATTCACTCAAAAATCACTCATTGTAAGTGTCTCGAGGTAAAATCCTCGGGAGACTCTCAGATGGACAATCAGACTTTTACCACTTGGGTAGAGATGTCCTTATCCATGCGACACACGCATGTAAGATTCTATTACTCTCAACCCTCACAGTAAGAAATTGGAAGTAAAATAAGTGGGAAACCCTCAGAATGGAGAGCCAGACTCTTACCACCCCAGTTAAAGTTTCCTTGTCCATTCATTGCACCCGTATAAGATTCAATTAGTTTAACTAGTACATGTATGTATATAATATTAGCCAGGACATTTTTGTCTTACTAGCATGTATAGAATATAATCATGGATATTTTTTATTCCTATATTTAACTACAGTAGATCCCTAATTGAATTACAAGTTACCCTTTAAAAAACTGATAGCGACGACTCTTACCTAGCCAGATGTTCCACCTGAGGTATAAATTTAACACATGGTTAATTACATTTCCCATCTAATTCATAAAGAATACAAAAATAATATTATTTTATTTTAATTATAATACCTAGTGATTAAGTAATTAATGTCCTTATTAAAATTCCTTCCAGTTATTTTATTCCTGTGGATTTATTTGCCACACAAACTCCTAGGTGTCCATTATAACCCAGTAACCTGGTGTGTACAAGTATGCACTAGATTATAAACTGTTCCTGAGTCTATATGCATTTGCTGGTTTGCCTGTCATATGTGACACATATTTTGGTTTAGGAGTCGTAACAGTGGGTTGTTTAATTAATCTAGTTGTTCCTTGTGTCTAGGCTTTAATTTTTATGTAAGATACAATAAATGAAAAAAGATCCCACAATCTGGATAGTGGAATCATTTATCCCAATTTTTTTAACTGTAAATTAGATGAGAATTTGATGATTTATCAGGAAATCTGCACTGGAACTGTGAAAAAAACTGAAATAAATTTTATATAAGTCAGTAAACATTAAAGACTGTTTTTAAGCTTGCATTTTCATCACCATTTTAACTAGATGCCTCCAGCATTTTTGTGTGTGTATTGGATTTGCTTTACATATGGCATTCCTTTGTACTATGTTCATTGTATATATCCTGTTTCTGAGGTGTTGTAAGACTTATAATGCATCAGGTGGGTGTGTCTAGAACAAATGTTTGTACAGATGAAGACAAAACTAAAATTACAGATAGCTAATTGTTATCTTCTTCATTAGCAAGGAAAACTGATATTGTTGACATTACCAAATATAATTTATCTCAGTTTTCATCCATTTTGTGCCTAATGTATCTAATGCCTAGTTCACATCAGCCTGGAGATTTGTATGATAGTACAATTTGGCAGTCCTAGGGTGTCTAAGACCATTTGCATGTGTCTTGAGACAGCCATGCAAACTGCATAAATCGCCCAAAAATCAAAAAGAAAATTTGCATGGCAAAACTATAGTTCGCAACGTTGCGACAGCCCTGCAGCTTTGCAAATTTAAACAGAGGTCTTCAGGCTGTCATAGGGAACCAATTATTTTCCTTAAAAAAATGGTCATAGACAGGTGTACGGCTACCACAAGGCTGATGTGAACTAAGCTTTAGGCATAATGTAAAATTGTAATTTGCAGATATTGTTTTTAGAATTACAAAATAATAGATCCAGTATTGCATGAAGATTAATTTTTGTGGTTTTATGAAAGATTTCATTGACAATTTTGAAATATAATTGAAAGTTACCACAGACTTTTGCCGGTAGGACCTACTTTATTGCACATTACTCTCAACGTAAGAAAAAATCCTATTATAACCACTCAAAGAGATCTTGTAGCAGAACATTCAGATTACAGCAGAATGTCCAGAGTTTTATTTCCAGTTTATTGTCATGCTGGAGCCTTCACAAATGGTACTGATGACTGTTTCTTTGCCAAGGATGGTTTGATCGCAGGATCTATTTTTAGAAAATCTGTAAACAGGTTAGCTTGGCAGCACTGTAATCTACATGATTTTGACACCTAATCAAACTATCATATATTGGTAAATGAATATACATGTGATGCTATACACTGCATTATAATGGACACCAATTTTCTGGTGATTTTTGTAAACTTGGAACCAAAGGCCAGCTGTCTTATGTAGCCACTTTTTCAATATCCCTTGAGTGGCTGCTAAAAACAGGTTTGACTGTACAGGAATAAAAAAAAAAACCTGTATGTTTACAGTGTATACATGTGAATTTCTTACATAAGTAGCTGATATATTTTGAATTACAAGTAGGCTCTGGAATTTTGTAACAATACTAAGCAAATCATGAAGTAGTAGGTTTTTGTAATGACTGGGAAAATAAAAACAATGTAGTTATGCTGTTTGTTTTTTCTGTTCTTGCTTTGCTAAAAAAATAACAATGTTGAGCTGTTTTTGCAATGATGTGTAAGCCTTGCAACACAACATCGGTGTAAAGAAAACGGCAAATAGCTTTAGATATTATGATGGAGATTATAACCATATTTATTATAATCCAGCCAAGAGCAACGTTTTTCCCATAGTTCACCATCAGAACATTAAACTTCTTGAAATAACTTGATTTTGTAAAAACAATTATGTTTATTCCGTGGCGATAATGCTACCAATATTGTAGATCTTGCAAAAGTCTTAAGTTTCATGTATGTCTGTATACAAATGTATAATTTAATAACATTGGCTCCAAGGTGACCAGACTCTCATTCTTGAATGCAAAACTTTCTTGAATCGAGGATTTGGTTGATTTAAGAATTTAAATAGATATAAAGAAATGATGGGGCTAAAAACTGTTGGAAGTGATCTGAAAGAGTTTAGTGCAGGAAAAACATATTAAGTTGTCTAGGGAAGGGACTAACTAAGAGCATATTATTTGGTGTTGTAATCTCTTTTAAATTAATCATACCATAAAAACTCATTCAATTCAATTACAGAGTGTTTATGAAATAAAACAGAATTCTAGATAGTTAGACAGTGATAAAGTGTGGTTAATTTTGTTTCTGTGATGTAAACAATAATGACAGACGTGTCAAGCCCACTAACTTTACTAATTTACTTAGAATATCTTAATATAAAGAAGCCATAGAGAATTATAAATCGTTATCAATAGTTTTTAGTGTTTGCAGTTCATTATAGAAATATTGCCAGTTTTGTTTACCAGAAAATGCAAGTGCATGCACATAAACAACAACATTTTATTATGATTCAGGTCCTTATGACAAACAATCTATCTTTCATATAGAAATTTCCATAGTGTTTGTTTCTTATCACAGACGCAACCACCAACTCTGTGTATAAAACTGTTGGTATCTATGACCACATTTCAAATCTTCCTTTAGATTTTCTCTCCTCTTGGATATACAGTGAAACCTGTCTTCAGAGACCACCTGTCCGGTTAGCTCAGTGATTAGCGCACTTGCTTCTCACCAATGCAACCCGAGTTCCATCCTCAGATTGGACAGGGCAGTATGTGAGATGGCTGTCAACAGGTCGGATACGTGGGTATTCTCCGGGTACTCCAGATTCCTCCCACACAAGCACCAACATCAGAGCCAATGAGAGACATTTATATAAGTTGTTTAAACTTGTTTGTTTATAGTTATAAAATAAATAAGTTTAAACTAGACCACCTGTCTTGTGAGACCACATTCTGACAACCACTCAGTTATATAATCTTTTAATAAATCTTCTTTTGAAGGACTACCTGTCATAAGAGACCACATTTGGTTGAAAAATAGGATATTCTCTCAAGATGGGTTTTACTTTATACGCCAAAATAATCCAATTGACATACACATACTACTTACCTCCCTTTATAGGGGCCAGTCAGGTTTCTGGGCATGTGTTGATTTAGAATATTACAAATAAAAGTTTGTGTATATATTTGTTTTAGAATACAGTAGTTACTACATACAGGGAATCCATTGCAATTTCTTTCTAAAATGGAACCTAAATATTTACCAAAATTGTAAATGTTGAACAGAGTAAAACTGTCAAGGTTTTGAGTCTCTTTTTAAATGACTGTCACATAAAGAGAACTGCTTGAAGATGTTAGTGCTGATTTCATTAAGTTTAATGAATTATATCATGGAATAAGACAAACAAAATAAAGATTTGTAAGTACAGGATACAGGACAACAGTGCAGTTGAATTTACTGTTGACAAGTCATAATCAAATACACATGTATCAACTTGATTCATATTCAAGAATTCAACCAAAGATATATAAAGTGTTTACAAAGTGTACACATTTTTAATCAATCTGTTTTTATAATTTTGGGGACATCTAGGGCCAATGGTTAGATCATTGCACTTTAAACTCATGAAATCTCAACTCTTGTTAGTGCAGATTTTAGCCTACCTGGAGCCTAAGTTGATTTTATGGGAAACTTGACCAGTTTTCCTGCTGATGGCTGCCTTGCTCTAATTCAGGGTAGTCATTGGTAGCCATGCTCTCTCCCCAACCATTGAAATTTGGCTGCCACCATATGACTGAAAAAATTTGAATGTGGCAAAACATCTGGTTACAATGTAACTGGAAAGTGACCACCAACCTCCTCTAGTAGAATAGAAAAATTTCTCATAATCAGCTTAGTTATAGTGGGCTCAAATCCTTGCTGACTAGAAGTTAGAAGTGTCTAGTTCTAATCAATCAGCCCTGGAAACCCCTCAAATGAAACTACTACAATTTTCATTAGTTTTGTTGCTACATTTAAATATGGAGATTTTTCAATTGTTAAAAGTTTAAATGTATCATGCAATTTGATATATCAGTTCTTGTCCACTCCCTGACAGACATTACAAGGACATACATATTGAACAAAACATTTTTTTTAAGGAAAATATGAACTAGTTTACTGTAGATGTTTATGCAGATAACATATTTTGCACAATAAAAAAAATAAAGTATTCATTTTCTAATCTCAGAAGATGAGACTTAGGTTTTCACCCTGTCAGATTTATTCAAAGATAGTGGCCAGGAAATTATCTGCCAAAGAAAGAAAAAACAAACATATATCACTTGCACTCAATAAATGTTTTAGCATTGAATAAGTTGACACAGGTCATATGGGCATATCATTCAGCTTTCTGCCAACCAAATCTATGTATTTGTGCATAATACATGTACCTGCATAGTAGTGAGAAAATGGACAACAACATACACCTAATGGAACATATGTATATGCCACATAATATATCATCCATTATAACATATGGAAAACCAGCAACAAGGGTCAAGGCAATAAGTAAAATATTGAAGTGCTATTTAACATCATATCCATTGAAAAATAGCAACAAAGGTCAAGGTCATAAGTCACATCGACGTGTCATTTAACATATCCATTGAAAGACAGCATCAAAGGTCAAGGCCGAAAGACACACATTGAAAGACAGCAATAAATGTCGAGGTCATAAGTCAGTATTGAAGACTTTAGTGTCCCCCTACAATGTTATTCACCGGAAGACAGCAGCAAAGGTTCAAAGTCATTTTCTATGTCTGGAATAATTATGCTGTAAACGGGTTTGTATTTGTCAAAGTAAATGCAAAAACAAAGACCAGAATGCATGGCTCAAATAAATCTTGCATGTTCCGAAATACTATTAAAGTAATTACAGTACCTCAACTCCCTTATAGAAGGCCAAAGGTCTATATGATGTACATTGTAAGGAGTGTTAGAAAGTTAAGTTACTTACAGAAGACTATAGGTCTATATGATGTACATTGTAAGGAGTGTTAGAAAGTTAAGTTACTTACAGAAGACTATAGGTCTATATGATGTACATTGTAAGGAGTGTTTAGAAAGTTAAGTTACTTACATAAGACTATAGGTCTGTATGATGTTACATTGTAAGGAGTGTTAGAAAGTTAAGTTACTTACAGAAGACTATAGGTCTATATGATGTACATTGTAAGGAGTGTTAGAAAGTTAAGTTACTTACAGAAGACTATAGGTCTATATGATGTACATTGTAAGGAGTGTTAGAAAGTTAAGTTACTTACAGAAGACTATAGGTCTATATGATGTACATTGTAAGTAAGGAGTGTTAGAAAGTTATAGATTACATTGTAACATAAGACTATAGGTCTATAGGTATGATGTACATTGTAAGGAGTGTTAGAAAGTTATAGGTCTTACTTACAGAAGACTATAGGTCTATATGATGTACATTGTAAGGAGTGTTAGAAAGTTAAGTTACTTACAGAAGACTATAGGTCTATATGATGTACATTGTAAGTAAGTAAGTTACTGAAGGAAGACTATAGGTCTATATGATGTACATTGTAAGTTAGTAAGTTACTGAAGGAAGACTATAGGTACATTGTATATTAGTACATTGAAGAAGAGTAGGTTAGAAAGTTAAGTTAGTAACTTACAGAAGACTATAGGTCTATATGATGTACATTGTAAGTTAGTGTTTTAGAAAGTTAACTAGGTTACAGAAGACTATAGGTCTATATGTTATGTAACATTGTAAGTAAGTAATGTACACTGAAGTAAGTTACTATAGGTCTATATGATGATGTACATTGTAGTAAGTTACTTACAGAAGAAGTTAATGATGTAAGTAAGTTATAAGCTACTATAAGATGTACATATGTACATTAGTTAGTAAGTTACTGAAGGAAGACTATAGGTCTATATGATGTACATTGTAAGTTAGTAAGTTACTGAAGGAAGACTAGGTCTATATGATGTACATTGTAAGTTAGTAAGCTACTGACAGAAGACTAGGTATATATGATGTACATTGTAAGTTAGTAAGTTACTGACAGAAGACTATAGGTCTATATGATGTACATTGTAAGTTAGTAAGTTACTGAAGGAAGACTAGGTCTATATGATGTACATTGTAATTGTAAGTTAGTAAGTTTCTGACAGAAGACTAGGTATATATGATGTACATTGTAAGTTAGTAAGTTACTGAAGGAAGCCTATAGGTCTATATGATGTACATTGTAAGTTAGTAAGTTACTTACAGAAGACTAGGTCTATATGATGTACATTGTAAGTTAGTAAGTTACTGACAGAAGACTAGGTCTATATGATGTACATTGTAAGTTAGTAAGTTACTGATAGAAGACTATAGGTCTATATGATGTACATTATAAGTTAGTAAGTTACTGACAGAAGACTATAGGTCTATATGATGTACATTGTAAGTTAGTAAGTTACTCACAGAAGACTATAGGTCTATATGATGTACATTGTAAGTTAGTAAGTTACTGACAGAAGACAACAGGTCTATATGATGTAGTTACTGAATTGTAAGTTAGTATGATGTACACTGACAGAAGACTGAAGGAAGACTATAGGTCTATATGATGTACATTGTAAGTTAGTAAGTTACTGAAGGAAGACTATAGGTCTATATGATGTACATTGTAAGTTAGTAAGTTACTGACAGAAGACTATAGGTCTATATGATGTACATTGTAAGTTAGTAAGTTACTGAAGGAAGACTATAGGTCGAAATGATGTACATTGTAAGTTAGTAAGTTACTGAAGGAAGACTATAGGTCTATATGATGTACATTGTAAGTTAGTAAGTTACTGACAGAAGACTAGGTCTATATGATGTACATTGTAAGTTAGTAAGTTACTGAAAGAAGACTATAGGTCTAAATGATGTACATTGTAAGTTAGTAAGTTACTGAAAGAAGACTATAGGTCTAAATGATTTACATTGTAAGTTAGTAAGTTACTGACAGAAGACTATAGGTCTATATGATGTACATTGTAAGTTAGTAAGTTACTGACAGAAGACTATAGGTCTATATGATGTACATTGTAAGTTAGTAAGTTACTGAAGGAAGACTATAGGTCTATATGATGTACATTGTAAGTTAGTAAGTTACTGAAGGAAGACTATAGGTCTAAATGATGTACATTGTAAGTTAGTAAGTTACTGAAGGAAGACTATAGGTCTATATAATGTACATTGTAAGTTAGTAAGTTACTGAAGGAAGACTATAGGTCTATATGATGTACATTGTAAGTTAGTAAGTTACTGAAGGAAGACTATAGGTCTATATGATGTACATTGTAAGTTAGTAAGTTACTGACAGAAGACTATAGGTCTATATGATGTACATTGTAAGTTAGTAAGTTACTGACAGATGACTATAGGTCTATATGATGTACATTGTAAGTTAGTAAGTTACTGAAGGAAGACTATAGGTCTATATGATGTACATTGTAAGTTAGTAAGTTACTGACAGAAGACTATAGGTCTATATGATGTACATTGTAAGTTAGTAAGTTACTGACAGAAGACTATAGGTCTATATGATGTACATTGTAAGTTAGTAAGTTACTGACAGAAGACTATAGGTCTATATGATGTACATTGTAAGTTAGTAAGTTACTGAAGGAAGACTATAGGTCTATATGATGTACATTGTAAGTTAGTAAGTTTCTGACAGAAGACTAGGTCTATATGATGTACATTGTAAGTTAGTAAGTTACTGACAGAAGACTAGGTAGGTCTATATGTACATGTACATTAGTAAGTTACTAAGTTACTTAGGTCTATATGATGTACATTATAAGTTAGTAAGTTAATGAAGATAGGTCTATATGATGTACATTGTAAGTTAGTAGGTTACTGACAGAAGACTATAGGTCTATATGATGTACATTGTAAGTTAGTAAGTTACTGACAGAAGACTATAGGTCTATATGATGTACATTGTAAGTTAGTAGGTTACTGACAGAAGTCTATAGGTCTATATGATGTACATTGTAAGTTAGTAAGTTACTGACAGAAGACTATAGGTCTATATGATGTACATTTTAAGTTAGTAAGTTACTGACAGAAGACTATAGGTCTATATGATGTACATTGTAAGTTAGTAAGTTACTGAAGGAAGACTATAGGTCTAAATGATGTACATTGTAAGTTAGTAAGTTACTGAAGGAAGACTATAGGTCTATATGATGTACATTGTAAGTTAGTAAGTTACTGAAGGAAGACTATAGGTCTAAATGATGTACATTGTAAGTTAGTAAGTTACTGAAGGAAGACTATAGGTCTATATGATGTACATTGTAAGTTAGTAAGCTACTGACAGAAGACTAGGTATATATGATGTACATTGTAAGTTAGTAAGTTACTGACAGATGACTATAGGTCTATATGATGTACATTGTAAGTTAGTAAGTTAATGAAGGAAGACTAGGTCTATATGATGTACATTGTAAGTTAGTAAGTTACTGAAGGAAGACTATAGGTCTAAATGATGTACATTGTAAGTTAGTAAGTTACTGAAGGAAGACTATAGGTCTATATGATGTACATTGTAAGTTAGTAAGTTACTGAAGGAAGACTATAGGTCTATATGATGTACATTGTAAGTTAGTAAGTTACTGAAGGAAGACAAAAGGTCTATGTGAATATTGTAAACTTATACCTACTGATTGTGGTCTTGTGTGGTAAGCTGTAACTAGACTTAATGTTCTACAAGTAAAATAAAATATGACAAACAGATATTAAAAGGTTGTTTAGAGGAGAAAGTCATAAATATCAAAGCAGATCTAATACTGTTAATCATATTATCACATAAAAGTTTTGAACTAAGAGATAAAACTTTCGATCTTTACTACATGTACATTCAGCAGTTCAGTCGTTTGGTGTTCAAAGAATACACTTATTTTGAATCCACTGCTGGCTTCAGACATTTTGATGGGTTTTGTCACACACAATTAAAACTCAACATATTTACATGTCAAAAGTAATTTAACTTGAGGAGCCAAGATAAACACTGCTGCTGAAACAGGTTAAATATAAGAGTTGTCTCCCTTTTTGTAATGAACGGGTTGA
>BROG01000550.1:425000-505373 GCA_030159075.1 Atrina japonica
TGGTAGATCTATAACTTTGAATTTAAAAAGATAAGGGACATATAAACTGTAACATTTTGGTTTCCATTAAGTAACTTGAGTTTCTTTCCATAAATTGTAACCAAACTCGGCTCTTTGCTTGATATGAATAAGATCTCAGATGAATTTAATTGTACATGTGTATAGTACTTCCTCAAACTCATCATGTTAGATACAGAAGCAGTGAAAAAATCTTTTCCAAAATGTGTATGATAGTTTTAAATATGTGAAAATAGAAATCAGAAAATCTGACCCAAAGATCCCTTGTCTCCCACCTTAGACAGATGTACAAGTGTTCCAAGGTAAATTGACACATGTTTACAAACTCAACGAGTCTAAATAAAAGCATAACAGGGATGACAAGCTACTTGTCATTACAAAAGTATTAGAGATTCAATAATGCATGGAGTCCATGCAAGGCAATAACTTTCACCTGAACAACCTAGTTTTGGAAAGTAGACCATATTGTATTGGTTTCTGACTGAACCAGGATGTGCAACTTTACCTTTGAAGACCTATATCTACCATTTTGCCAAGCCAGAATTTCTCTGTCCACACCCATGGATGTAGATAAGCTACATGCGTGTGACATCACAATATAATTTATAGCATACATGTAAGACTTCTATGTGATTGGAATACAATGCATTAAAAACTTGCGTCAAATTTTATTTATGTGCATAAACATGTGTTTGAAGCATGGGAGAAAAATAAACAAACATGGGTGTGTTGATTTGAAAGGGAAATTTTAACCCTCGTAAGAATCTGAAAGTCAAATCCTCTAATTGGACAACCAGATTCTTATCGCTTGGATGGAGCTTTCCTATTCTCCCATTGTTCAGAGATTTGTCAATCCTTTTACCGGGGAATGATTTCCTTGTCAACCCCAAGGATATTGACAAGCTACATGGGCTATGACGTCACAATACAATTTATGCTGCAGATCGAGTGTCTGCGGTGTTTAGATTGCTGTGCATGTCAGATTTCATTTGCGTAGGCTATATGTACATGTATTTAAAACATGGGAGAAAAATAATCAACCCCTACCTTGAGCAAATGACAAAGGAACCGCAATCCTCGGGATAATATTCTTCTTGAATGACAGACAAACCCTCGGCAAGCCTCGGGTTTGTCATTCAAGAATCTTATCCTCAGATTGAGATTCTTTGTCATACCCTCAAGATAGGGGTAGATTCTATTACTCCACACTCCCACTTAAGATTCTTTTATTCTGTAATGGATTTAGTAAAATAATTATATGTACGAGTCGTACAAGTCTGTATATATATTTTTTTTTTCAGATTTTTTGTGCAGCAATGTTTTGGTCCATTTTCTGCCGGACTTATCAACACTGGTGTCTTTAGTACTTTGACCAAGGAAACACAGTCTCTTCTCAGTGATTTAACCTTCAAAGTTCAAAAGTAAGATGTTTTTAGAATTCGTTACTTAAATTACATATCAGATTTGCTTGCAATTTTAAAATGAAGTCTTTACAGAAAAAAGCCAAACTGTAAGTTTCTTGGATATCGCATTATTTTTTGTCAATTTAGTTATGTTCAACTAGTCATGTTATTATTCTTTTTACTAGAAAGTGGGTTATTTTTAAATTGCTCACATCTTTTGAACAACTTTTTGTCATGCTATGATGTTGCAATTTGACTACTTATGTAGCAAAGGTTTTCAATCTCAAATGAAGAATGAAGATTTAAACACATCATTACATAAACAATGTCACTGTGTCAGTCCACGTCTGGATTACTTAGTCACAGTTGAAATGTACATAATTTATTTTTAGGGTCAACTGAGCCAAAGGCTCAAGGTGACCTATAGCGATCGTCTTTTGTATGTTGTCGTCCGTCGTGTGTTGTTAACTTTTAAACATTTTCAACTTCTTCTCAAGAACCAGTGGGCAATTTTCAACCAAACTTGGCAGGAAGTATCCCCATGTGAAGCCGCATAAAGTTTGCAAAGGAAAAGGGGCTAGGGGCCTCAAAAGGGGCCAAAAAGTACCGAAACTTGGTACATTTTTAAAAATCTTCTTCTTATGAACAAATGATCAGATGACTTTAAAATTTTGTGTTCATGATTGTTAAGTCATTGTCTACAAAGTTTGCGAATTAAAACAAAATCCGTCAATAAACATGCCACTAGGGGGCACTTTAGTAAATGGGGGGTATTTTTGCTGTTTTTGGACATTATCTCAATAAGTGTAATAGATAGAAAGAGTCTGATGGAGGCGAAAATGTTCAGCACGCAAAGTTCTACAAAACTTTTTATAGAGCAGAAATTGTCGGGTCGACCCTTATTGGAGTTATGCTCAGGTGACTGTCAAGGCCCATTGGACCTCTTTTTGTAATTTACTAAATCAGTATATTTACCAGTATTGGATATTGGTCAAAGTTTAGAGTTGAAAGTCTGGAAATTGAATGTGGAAATATTAACATAACAAAAAGGGAAACATTAAGACACTTGTTTCCACATCATTGTAAAACCACGGTCCGGAATCGCTATGCTCTTTCCTACCTGTGGTCCCATGCGACCAAAATCTCTCTTAGCTCATGAATATTATTTATAAGGCATCATCCAATGCGAGTAAATGGTGCTCCCAGTGGTCCACCAATCAGATAAATTGTTCTATTGAGATCGTCATTACTGTTCTAATAGAATGCAGAAGCTGTTTAAAAGACTCCATTTGATTGGTGGACCAATGGGAGCGCTATTGAGTCACATTGGTTGATGCCTTATGAATAATATTTATGAGCTATGAGAGATTTCGATCACATGGAACCATGGTTAGAAAAGGGCACAGCGATTCTGGATCATGGTTTTACGACGATGTTGTTTCCACTGCCCTGCTCTAATCTGACAATGTCTTGTATCACAATTACATCATGTATAGTCTTGTAACAAATTATTCTTGTGTCTTTTTTAAGGAGGGAACGATTGTTGAATACTGGACTTCTGTTGAATACCAAAGATAGAATCAAACTTCCTGAGAGAGAACTCAAGGTTAATATATTTCATTTGTATACTTAGATGTTGATATAACAGCATACATCCTATTCTACTGTAAATTTGTTTTATATACAAACATCTAAAATATGATAAACTCTATCAGTGTATGGGGGGCATACAGAACTATCCCTGTCAGTGTTAAATATGATATATAATCAGTTTGTTTGGTGGGGGGCATATAGAACTATCCCTGTCAGTGTAAAATATGGTATATAATCAGTGTGTGGGGGGCATACAGAACTATCCCTGTCATTGTTAGATATGGTATGTAATCAGTGTGTGGGGTGGAGGACATACAGAACTATCCCTGTCAGTGTTAAATATGGTATGTTATCATTGTGGGGCTCGCATATAGAACTATCCCTGTCAGTGTGAAATATGGTATGTTATCACTATGTGGGGTGGGGGCATACAGAACTATCCCTGTCAGTGTTAAATATGGTATGTAATCAGTGTGTGGGGTGGGGGCATACAGACCACAAGAACAAAGACTACGTAGTGAAATTTTCCATTTTCATTTTTTCTCCAAATAGAATAAATTTGAAACATTTTGTATTTCCTTTTTCCTATATGTGGAAATGCCCAAACCACTTCATTATATCTTGTTGGAAAAAAGCATTATGATATAGCTTTTCACAACCAATTCATTTCACCATTTTAGTCACGCTAAGTCCATTGTTTATCAATGAAATGCTGTTAATGTTTAATATTGAATGAGTAACTGATAATGTTTAAATTTACAGTGTTTGATGTTAAATTCTTTGATGTCTGACACACATTTCATTTAAAGACCATATTTTTATACTTGTATTGATTTGACTTCAATGTTACATTGTAGACTGATAACATTGTTTGACCACCTACCATTTTGCACCATAATATTTGATATCAACAGAGTTTAAAATCCAAAAACAATCACCTGTCAGATTTCTGAAACAATCAGTTTCCTGGTTATTGATTAGTCTGACAATTTGAAGTCTTTATTTAGATGTTCATAAAGTGTGAACAGCAATAGTCAACAGTAAATCTGTATGTTTCATCTTCTACTACATCAGGAAATACTTCAACTCAGCCAACATTTATCTCATCAACCTCTGAAAAAAACAATGGACTCTGCTGTAAATCAATGACTTAGAACAGTCCAAATGTGTCTCTAAGAGTGAATGAGTTAATGATTTTGTGATGAAATCTTGCATTAAATTGACAATGCAATTGCACAATTTTTTGTATTTATTGCATACAGTTCTGAAAAAGGTAAATATCACTGAAGAAAATATCAGAAATGTCAACCAAAAATTTAGTACATATGCCATTATGAAAACTATACATATATTTTCTCTTTTTTTATACAAAAATGATAAATTTGATTAACATTTTTATGTGAAAAGAAAAAAAAAGTTTGTTTTTATATCAATCACGCCCAGAAGTTTATCAAACCAATATATAGTCAAAAGAATGACATTAAATTTAATTTGAGTATTTGCTGAGATTGTTTTCTCTTGGCCAGTTCTGGCATGATAAAATGATAAATTAGCTTCTTGTGGAAGTATTTCATGTTGTTCTCTCTGAGCCAGTTCTTGGATGATAAATTAGCTACTGGTGTAAGTATTTCAGGTTGTTTTCTCTCGGCCAGTTCTGGCATGATAAATTCGCTATTGGTGTAAGTATTTCAAGTTGTTTTCTCTGGACCAGTTTTGGCATGATAAATCTGCTTCTTGTATAAGTATTTCAGGTTGCTTTCTCTCGGCCAGTTCTGGCATGATAAATTCGCTATTGGTGTAAGTATTTCAAGTTGTTTTCTCTGGACCAGTTTTGGCATGATAAATTTGCTTCTTGTGGAAGTATTCCAAGTTGTTTTCTCTGAGCCAGTTCTGGCATGATAAATCTGCTTCTTGTGGAAGTATTTCAGGTTGTTTTCTCTGATCCAGTTCTGGCATGATAAATATGCTTCTTGTATAAGTGTTCCAAGTTGTTTTTTCTCTGAGCCAGTTCTGGCATGATAAATCTGCTTCTTGTATAAGTGTTCCAGGTTGTTTTCTCTGGGCCAGTTCTGGCATGATAAATTAGATATTGGTGTAAGTATTTCAAGTTGTTTTCTCTGAGCCTGTTCTGGCATGATAAATCTGCTTCTTGTAGAAGTGTTCCAAGTTGTTTTTTCTCTGAGCCAGTTCTGGCATGATAAATCTGCTTCTTGTACAAGTGTTCCAGGTTGTTTTCTCTGGGCCAGTTCTGGCATGATAAATTAGATATTGGTGTATGTATTTCAAGTTGTTTTCTCTGAGCCAGTTCTGGCATGACAAATCTGCTTCTTGTGGAAGTATTCCTAGTTGTTTTCTCTGGGTCAGTTTTGGCATGATAAATCTGCTTCTTTTGGAAGTATTTCAAGTTGATCTCTCTGAGCCAGTTCTTGGATGATAAATTAGTTATTGGTGTAAGTATTTCAAGTTGTCCTCTCTGAGCCAGTTCTGGCATGACAAATCTGCTTCTTGTGGAAGTATTCCTAGTTGTTTTCTCTGAGCCAGTTCTGGCATGATAAATCTGCTTCTTGTTGAAGTATTTCAAGTTTCTGTTGCATTTTGCCCTCACTTCTAAAAAATCAAGTCCACGTTGAAGCACCAAGCACTTGATTTTAAAATTGAAAGTCAAATGATTTTATTTGCAATCTTACAGAGAGTTTGTGTCAAGTAATCTCATTGAGCACTTTATTTTAAAATTGAAAGTCAAATGATTTTATTTGTAATCTTACAGAGAGTCTGTGTCAAATAATCTCATTGAGCACTTTATTTTAAAATTGATAGTCAAATGATTTTATTTGTAATCTTACAGAGAGTTTGTGTCAAGTAATCTCATTGAGCACTTTATTTTAAAATTGAAAGTCAAATGTCTTTAGGATTGGGCCTTATGGACTGAGAGTCAGTACATTTTATCATGTTAGGTTCTAACTTTTGTTTGAGTCCAGTATAAAGATCTAATTTCGTGATTCTTCAGCTGTTGTAAGTAGGTTTTTAAGTGGAACATTGTATAGTGATAAAAGAAAATCCATACAAACAGTTCATTATAATCTTTTTTGAATTTGGTGTAGTGCAAGATTTCAGTCAGCAAATAAAAACACTTAATTTCTTATTTGATCCAGGGAATTCTAAGCAGGTGTTGGAATTTGTTAAACTTATCCTCATGAATTTGATAGGAACTATGTGCTGTTGTTGTAAATATTTATTGCTCGTTGTTGAAAAGTATATACAAAATGGTATCTGTGATGGAAAATACGGTCATGAAAAAGAGGATACTTCAACTTCAGAGTTAACAAAATTAGAAATTAGAATACACTGTTAGAGATTTTGCCATTTGTAAATAACAGAGAGATCGGAGAGAAACTATAAATCCATTATTTAGCAAGCACTGAAATACAGTACTCTGGCTTTGTTACAAAATTTGTCAAATAAATAAATAAAGACATAAAAACAGATGACGATTCTATGGTGATTTTAAATTTATCAAAAGTTTTTAGAGAAATATCAAGAGATTAAAAACAATAAAGGTACTATTTCATAAAATTCTATTAAATTGAAAAATATCAATAATTGCATTGATTAAACCATTCATATTGAATGAAGTATAAGCAGGTGAAAAAGCCCTTAAGTGTTTAGTACACTTTTATTTCTTTATATAAAGAACTAAATGTGAAAGAGTGTTTTCAGGCCTCTTTCTGCCAATTTTGGGAAAATGCCATTGACGACACAATTGGGGATAGAGTTTGCACATATGTATGATATAAACCTAAATGTAATGGGATTTATTACTTAAATATATTTATGTATCGACTGCATTTCCCTTCACTGCAAGTATATAGAGCAATATATTGTATATTCAGTATTTGCAGTCTTGTTCCCCTTTTATCAACCGCTTTACTTTTCAGGCTCAGCGTAAGAATACATGAACGAATCAATAAAGAACAGAATATCACATGTTTATTTCTTATATATTTAATCTTAAAAGTCATACATTAGGCCTACAATAAAACAAATAACCATCACAGAAAGAAATCGAAAACACGAGACTACATCTATAGCAAACTCTACAGCCTACAGGCTCATATCGCGATATATCTAGGTCATGTTATGACCAGAACCACGGACCACAGAAATTAAAGTTTGCTTTGTAGTTGCAACAGAAAAAAGAGAGTTAGGCCTAGTGCAACTTCGTCAAACATCTCTGATAAAAAGGTCTATTTGTTTGCCTTTACCGGATATTCCTGTCACAAACAATTCGTTATTCACATCGTGTGAAATCAGGCCGTGTGAAGTACTTACATAAGTTAACTATGAATCAGTCATCATTGTTCCCAGCTGATTGGTAAAAAATGTCAAATGAAATGACTATTTTCAGTTGTCATGAATGAATATTAGCTGTCTCCCTTCTCGTAAGTCACACTCAAACTTTCTATGGTATATCCTATTAATAATATATCAGAATTCAAACGCAAATTCGTTGTAAATACATTATACAGCATAGCCATGGGCGCGGCCATTTGCATTTTCAATTCTTTTCTGACACATTTAACCTTCCGGTACAAAGCAGTCGAATATTTTAAAATAACATCAAAACAAATCTGACACGTATTCAAAATTTTCCATACCACTAGTTTCTTTCAAAATGATATGAAAAAAAGAAAATAAACCTTAATTCCATTTAGTATTTTCGGACAAAAAAGGGGAACTTCTCTTCTCACACAGCTGTTTAGCTGTTACGTCATATGAAAAACTCCTACCACAAATCCAATTACAATGAAAATGAATTTCGTAACCAGCTGACTACAGATTAAAAAAAAATGGTATATATAATATAAGTTCGTGCTGCACAGAATTTTTTCTATGATCCATTGCATTTATACTTAATGCTTACCAAAAAATGAAATACAATCCTTAAGTATTTTCCATTTGTCAATATATTTTTAATTATGGTCACTGTCCCTTCACCACATTGGGGGGGGGGGGGGGGGGGGGGGACACATGTATTTGTATTGGAAATCGGATGGAATATTGGCACTATAGAAAAAGGCCTAACTTTTACAATTATGTCATGAAACAGATATTTAAGTCAGTGGTGACAGTATTATATCACTGAAATGGATCAATAGCGATATCAGTAATTTCTTATCTTCGGGCAGATTTGGAAACAAATATTGGTGTATGAATTGATGTTACCCATCTGCATGAATACTGAGTTACCACATCCTTTTTGTTTAGTTCTATTATGAGTTATTGAATACCATGCTTCGCAATTCCCACACTACTGTAGCTTTTAGCAATTTCTTCATTATTTTGAAGGTAAAGTGACATTATCTTGTTTGTGAATATTTCAGTTTATTAAAGTTGAAAATATTTTAAATAAGATTATGTCTGCCATGATGTAGCAATAAGTATACACTATATGTAATTTACACATCAGCCTCTCTGGTTACATTTAGACTCGCCCAAATCAATAAATTTGTACGGTCTAATTTCACATTTTGAAGAAATCAAGTTGATATTGTGAGTAAAATTATTGTAAAATTTGAATTCTAATTTTTATACAGTTAGTTCTTATAGTAGACTTTACCATTCTAAAATGGATGAGTCCAAATGTGGCTACAGGGTATGGTGAGTTATGTTTATCACTTGTTTTGCTGAGAGAAGTTAGGTTACTGACAGAAAAGAGGGGTGAATGTGAGAGATTTATTTGTTACTCTGAAATGTTTTGTTGTTTTTATGTGTTACATAAAGTATACTTTCTGAAGAAAATATGGAAGTACAACATGTCATGGAAATAATTGGTTCGACGTTTTATGAGGAAATTATTACTTTTCCCCCCAAAATTGTTAACATTTTGTCATGTAATATTTTTCTGATATTTTATAGTTAGTTATTCTACAAGGTGCTAAAATGCTGGAGAATTTCTATATGTCAAGAGTCTTTCCAAAATTGTCCTACAGTGAAGATGAATTCTGGGAAAGAAATCTACTGGAGCAAGGCGACTGGAGAGGTATATCAGAACATAACATATGTTATTTCACTTAAAATGTCACTGAAATATTTTAAAAACAGATTTTTACTGCTGAAGGTCACTGAAATATTAATATTTGAAAACAGATTAACACATAATGTCCTATTTCTGTCATCTAAGATTTGTATAAACAATGGATTTTTGATATGTGGATGTTAGATATTTCAAAGAAGAGTAATTTCTATGAGATGTGATGAATCACCACATGTCCCCTACCAGTGAAATCATTTTTTAAGTAAATGGTGAGCAATTCCAAAACTTTAATAAAAAACTTACATTGACTGATGGATGCAAACAAAACTTATATTTTATTGCAATCTGGATTTTTTGGTGTGATTTCATTGGTAGTAATGTTGAAAACTCCTAGGGGATTCACATTTTAATGCTTATTTTCATATGTTGCTTACTTGTTTTGTTGACTTACTTGGAAACACTTGTCGACATGTACATATTGTGTAATATAATCAAGTTTCACTGCAAAGCATCAGTGGAGAGGTGAAAAAGATATTTCAAAAAGGGGAATAGCTGATACCCTGTCAGTTTTTGTTACATAATGGCAGGGTAATCCCTAAGTATATTGATTCCTCTGTACTCTCATAAAGCTTTTTTTTTAAAATATCTATAGCAAATACCAAGTAAATAGTATACAGATTATGTTCTTGGAACCAAGGTCAGTGTAAACATTCAAGATCATTTTAGATTTTCTTCAAGTCATCAACTAACATCTTTGGCACAGTGTCAAAATTTGAAATTGAAATTCTGCTGACTTTTAAGGTCACTGATTCTGGGTCTGAACATGCTTTCATGTAGAATAAATATCCAATGTTCTAAAATAAGCAATGCTATATTTCCAGACTTCCTGTTTATATTTCTGGACTTAAATATTCAATCCTAATATTTGGTACTTTATGTACAAAACTGAATAAATATTTTCATATTTCAGGTCTTGCCAGTAAGAAATTCTCAGAAATATTTTCCAAAGGTTTCCTTATTCCTCTGAATGAGACAGACAATCTGTTTGAATTAAAGGTTTGCTTCAAGAAACCACTAGGTTTACATCTTAATTGCCATTGACCTATTGCCAAACATCTGACAAGTGACGCTCAGTGTGCATTTTTGACATCATTCAATTGTGACATTATAATAACACAAATGTTTGCCAGACCATATAATTGTGACATCATAATGGAAAAGGTGTCATGTCAGGTCTTTGGCTAAAGGTCAATTGTCAGCCCCTATATCAAGTGATTACCTGTTTCCTGATTCTTTGACTTACCACCACATTCAGTCTATGATATTATGAAGATGTATTAACCATGTTCTTTCACAGGTTGTCATGGTTAGGGTAAAAATTGTATTTGTGAGTAAGCTTTTAATGTTATCAGCTAAAGATACAGTGTAACATGAAAATCAATATAAATTGCAAATAGCATGTAATTTGACATTTTTTCTTCTTGAATGTTAGAGAGTGTATAACAGAACTCCTATATCAGACAATTCAGCTCTGTTTCACCTGGCACACCTGAATTGGGATGCCATTTTTTAACAATGCATATTTTTCAGTAAATAGAATCATTTTATGATAAAAAATAAGAATTAGAAATTTATTATATTCTGTGAAGGAGCACCTGTAAATAATTTATGTTGCTTGGTCACCAAATGTCAAGTTCAGTTGATTTTAACATTATCAATGTTGTACATATTTAAAACTCATAGTCAAAACACAAGAAAAAAATACAAACATTAAACAAGATGTAATTAATGTGATTCAAGTTTATAGTGAAATTATATATCTGGCTTAAAAATCATAAGAAATGAATTAAACATATAAACAGTTGAACCTGTTTTAAGTGACTATTCAAGGGAAGATACAAAAAAGATCACATATGGAATGTGGCCTCTTAAATGTTGCCCAGTTTCTTATCATCAGAGATTTTTTTTTATGTACATGTAGGCCTACATACAATTATATGGAGAAACTTTTATTTATTTTTTTTTAAAAATTTACTTCATATTTCTATTTACTAAACAGACAAGTGATCTTAATTGAATTGCAGGGGTATCCTCTTTGAGTCTGTAATTTTCAGGATAAGCACATTTAATGAAATACACATTTTGAAAGTTCCCCAAACAGTTATTTGTGTGATACACATTACATGTACATTTCTTTATCAAGTTGTATAAAAGTCACTTAATAAAGTTCATATCAAAAGTATTTGAGGTAGAACTAACAGTTGTTAGTTGTGTAAGGCAGGTAGTCACGTAAGTGAGATGAGTTATACAGGAAATTGCTTCATATAAAGTTTCATACAGGTTGCATAAGTCAGGTAGTCATTAAAAACAGTGAGTCATTAAGACAGGTTAGACTGTAGCTTAAGATTACATAAGAAGCATTTGCATATCTGTGGTATGTTGACACAAAAACAGAAAGTTTTCTTGACAATTAAAAAATGTTTTACAGGTAGAACATCTGGATCTATCAAGATACGTAAATATGCTTGGAAGTGGAGAATTTCGTGATGACCTTGACCTTGTCACAGAAGTTCACTCATCAAATGGTAAACATCATCTGTTTCTTTTAAACTTTACATATACCATGTTGTTATCAGCATTATGAACTCTAGACATATGTTTATTTGGCTCTCGTGTTTAAATTGTAATGCAAGTCCTCAATTTGATACTTAATTTTTATGTCTAAACTCATTATAAAATTATCCATGATAACAAATTAACATTATGATGTAGATATACATTGTTTAACATGTTGCGAGAAGCTTTATCCTAATCCCCAAGTATTCACATGTCAGAATAATTCACTGAACATTGAGGTCACTCCACATGTGAACATGTCCATTGAGGTCACTCCACATGTGAACATGTCCATTGAGGTCATTCCACATGTGAACATGTCCATTGAGGTCACTCCACATGTGAACATGTCCATTGAGGTCACTTCACATGTGAATATATCACTAGTTCATTAAGCATATTGATAGCAACCATGGAGTGGTGGATGAACAGATAAAATAAATTTCAACAATAAGATCAGGTCCTGCGACTGATTCAGGTAAGATTATGGTATTCAGAGATATTTTCAAATCAGGATGTGATATTCTGAGATATATTCAAATCTGGATGTGATATTTTGAGATACATTCAAATCAAATTGTAGTATTCTAAGATATATTAAAATTGTGTCATGGTATTCTTAGATACATTCAAATCAGATTGTAGTATTCTGGGATACATTCAAATCAGATTGTAGTATTCTGGGATACATTCAAATCAGATTGTAGTATTCTGGGATACATTCAAATCAGATTGTAGTATTCTGGGATACATTCAAATCAGATTGTAGTATTCTGGGATACATTCAAATCAGATTGTGGTATTTTGGGATACATTCTAATCAGATAGTGGTATTCTGAGAAACATTCAAATCAAAATGTGGTATTCTGAGATACATTCTTATCAGATTGTAGCATCTTGGGTTACATTCAAATCAGATTGTAGTATTCTGAGATATATTCAAATCAGATTGTGATATTCTGAGATACATTCAGTTCAGGTCATTGTAATTTGAGATAATTATATTTAAATCAGTTCAATGTATTCTGTGATATATTCAGATCAGATTGTAGTATTCTGAGATGCAAGATATTACTTCAATAATTCTTATTACAGGTGAAATCGCTGTGAAATCTCCACACTTAGATCTGAACTATTTTGATCCCAACAAGGTGATTATGTATACAACACGATACCAGACATCAAGGTATGTTTTCATGGATTTTTTTATGGTATGGCAAAAATTGACATATTCCATTGTACACTTTTTAGGTTATTGATTTAACTGCTAGACAAACATATATTATTAGTTTTGATAATGCTTCATGGACCAGACTCCAAAGTAAACATTATTCTGTTAATTTTTTCCCTTTAATGACTTTTTCTAAAAAAAAAAAAGATACTGCTTTTCAGTTTCTAGCAACTTCGTGAGAAAGTGGAACTTGGTGCAGGCTTTCATTATTATGAAGCAGAAAGGGCTAACCACATACATATTTATGTTGTGTACATGTGGATCAGGTGACAATTAAGGCTCTTGACTTTTTCACCCCTAAGTTTCTAAATGGATTGCTCTTTTATTTTATTAAGACCAGTCTATTATGGTCTATAGGGTTGTAAGGTTTCAGGAAATTTATTTCACGAATAAATTGCAAGATGGATATTATGACCTTCAAACTGACAATTGTTTGACCTTGCCAGTTTTGTGTTACAAATAGCATAGTGAACAACAAATTGACACTGATTTTGCTAGAATGACTTTTAAAGTGTATTGTAATTACATCTCTTGTCCAAGTGGATGTATGTAATGTTTTACAACTCAGTGACTCTATAGCTTTGGAACTTAAATCTGACATATTTGATGATTTTTTTCAAAAAATTTCATCTAGATTACTGATGACCTGATTTGTCTTGTTAACCCTGTTGTAAGTCTACATTATCCCAGAGTCATTACTGAACACATCAACCGTAAAGTCACATTTGGACTTGTCCATTTCAAAGAAAGGTTAAGTCCACTGTCACAATTCAGGGGTGTATGATTTAGAATCATAATGTTATAATGGTTTGCATGCAATATTAACTTGTTTACTCCTGAATTATGACAGTAGACCAAACTATTTATTGATCTGGGTGAGTCTAAATGTGACCACAGGGGGTGATGAGTTAACAAAAAATGAGGAACAAACTTTATACCTTCTCTTCCCATCCTAACAAGAAATCAGTCATAAATTAAAACCAAACACAGATGTATTGCTATACACAAAGAATACAAGTGAATATCAGTAATTATTTGTTGTTATATCAGGTCAAGATCAAAACCTTGGAAACCAAGGAAGCCACAGGCAGCTTTTGATTATTTGCAGATACCACTTCCAATATCACACCCAGCTGTGGTGGCTTTATTTATATATAACAGGTATTTATACTAGATTTATGAATGATCTGTGATATGAATTGAAATTTTGACCTCAAATTTAAATCTTTGGTATGTTGCTGTAAGATCTTGGATGAGTTTGACAACTGCTGATATTCAGCCATATTTGTGACTTTAAATTCTACATAAATGACTACTCTTGTAGGCAAAGTTTTTCACAAATTTACTAGTACTTACTAGTATCTATCCGTACAAGTGTTTATCAGTCTGGCCACTCTCTGGAAAATGGTAACATCTAATTGCCTTTTAATTGTTTCTTTTACTGTCATGATGCTGTGAATTCTTTGTTTAGATTTTGATGCCCTTTGATCCCTTGATTACCTGGTGATGTATACTATTTGTTTTTCAGAGAACATGAACAAAGTCCCAACAACTTAGAGGATATTTATTGTCAGAGAATTATTCGAGCTACAAAAGAGGTACCATATGTTGAGTTAGGGGATTCCATGACGGAAGAATTTCTTGATGTAGAACTAAGTACCCCAGACAATACAATAGATCCTCAGAATTCTTTGTCTCATATTGCTCAGCAAGAGCGGACTTTTTCTGAGGAAAATATGGCGGGCTTACAAGTTCCTGCCAAAAAAGAAGTAAGAGTTGTGATTCATAAATCACCAGAAAGGGAGGGTGCTGTTTCTCATTTGGACTCAAGTGAGGGGAGGGTTTTATATACAGAAGCAGAAAAAGACACAAGTTGTATGGTTGAGATACCCGAGTGAACTGTGATACTCTGCACTAGAATTATAATTGTACACAGTCCCTGATATAAAGCTGTACAGAAGCTTCCTGTAAGAGTTCTGCATAATGTCTTAAAAATCATTCTAGTCAATAGTAAATGGGTTAAAAACATGGTTACTTTAATTGCAATTTTGTTGTCAGTTAAGGGTTTTTTATCCTTAACTCCAAAATGTTGTGAATTACAACGTAGTATCAGTTGTTGAACTTACAAAATATAAATGTTTGAAAACTGAATTTTCACATGCATACTCACGGTATTAACACTGTGTGATTTAACCCACTTACTTCAGTTTTATTTTTGTGTTGACAAAACCATCTAAAATCATTTGACATGTATTCCATGTAATTCAGTCATTTTTTTGGTATGGCAAAATGTTTAATGTAAAATGTATGATACACACCATTTTTGAGATTGTCAAATGGAAATTGAATACAACTAGTTAACACCTGATTTTTTCAGGTATTTTGATGTATGATAGGTGAGATATATATTTAACAGGAAACTTCTATAGCGCTGATACTTTGTATCTGTACTTACACTTTGCTACTTTATATACAATTTACTGGAAATTATTTATTAAAAACACACAGTATTATGCACTGGTTGGCACATGCTTATTTAACTTTGATAATTTTCAGTCAAATTATATAGAGTCAAAAATGTGACCCATCAGTTGGGAGAATTTTTCAGAATTTTTATTTTGTGAATAATAACTAACCATCACAAAATAACTTGCACACTCTATTTCTTTATCTGGGTCACATTGATCTTGTTCTGTGTTGTCAAATGAACATTTTCATTCTCTACCCATAACACCCACTGGGTCGATTTTCTTCATATTCGGTATCTATCGGGTTTAGGCTAGAGGTAACAAAAGTCTGAATCCTGTTCATCTTTGCCGTAGTGTTGAATCTAGGATTTGAAAAGGGCACACAAATCAGTGTGAAAGGGCACACAATTTCAGTGTGATAGGGCACTTTAAACACGTAAATTGGTTTTGAAGGCACTTGCATTGTAATGTGTGAGTGTTCTCAGGGGCTCCATTAACAAATTTTATATTTTGCCAATCCAGAAATATATATATAATTTAGGAATATAATATAATAGTTGTGAAATCAGTCTGTATTAATTAAAACAAGCTAGTAAATGTCTCAAGTTAAATATTTGATACATGATTTACTCTTTGATATGTAACAAAAATTATTTCCAAAATTGGTTTTCATGCTTAAAGTATCTAAATAAATTCAACAAATTTGTTACATTTAGGCCTATTTGAATTTCTCCTCACTGTATCACATAGGAGAAGAAAAGTCCCAAGAATTCTGTGAGTCATGTAACATGAAGTCAGTAAAGTCTGAGAATAAATTTGCTTTTGGATTTGGCAGAAGACTTGGCGTTTTATTCCCATTTACAGTATTTTCACAGCAATTATGGCCTTGGTGAATTCCTATACATGTACATGTATATAAGCACTTCGTATGACAGGCAACTACAAGCAATATGCGTGAATCAGTTTAAAATTCACGTGTCCATGGACACAAGCTATTTTCCCACTCGCGAACTAGAGCCTGCTTCAAACGATGAATTCAACCACATAGCAGCACATACCCCTCTTTAATGGGATATTTTGAAATAAAACATCGTTTTATTTGCATGTACATAAATTTTTACAAACATTTTGCGTATACATTCAATTTTCTAGCCATTTGAAAAAAACGGAAATTTAGCAAGTTTGCCGATATTCCCAATCACCTTTGAGCTGTTTGACTGCCCTATCTCAGGTGATTACCTGAGGATATTTAATCTGATCAACCGTGAAATAAACATAGTCTTGACATGGCAATTAACAGGTTAAAGCTTAACTAGGTTCATAAAAACTGCTGAACTTTTAATAAAAAAAATATTGTGTTGAAGAAAATTTTTGAAACATTCTCACTTCATTTCTCCACATGCAGACATATTTGTAAGTGTTTCACCAGAAAACAAGTCCCACAACAGGTATAAAAAGCAGATTAGTTGCATTAGTCATCATTGTATATCTGTACTCTCAATGCAAAATGTGCTAAGTCCCAGAGCTGAATAAAACTCTCGGACTTAGTCTTACCTGTACTTTTCAACGAAAATAATCAATTCTGCCTCGATTGAATTTTTCAATACAATCAGCAACAAACAGAGAATGAATATATCATCCAAAATAAATCCAAAATTTATTCTGTAGCACCAATATAAAGCACTTTCCAAAACAAAAACAAAGCGATCTGCTTCTTACTGTCATTCAGCCACTGAGCAATGTTTCAACTTCCATTTTCTCAGAACACTTCTCTGTTTACCAGAAGAAGAGACATGGCTCAATGACAGTAGGAAACTGATTGCTTTGTTTTTGTTTTGTAAGGTGCTTGATATTTATTGCAATGGAATAAATTTTGGATTTATTATGGATGAAATATTCATTCTCTGTTTGTTGCTGTTTGTACGTTGCAGAAAATTCCACTTTTAGGCACAGATGATTGTTTTCATTGAAAAAGTACAGGTAAGACCAAGTCCGTGAGTTTTATTCAGCCTCTGGGACTTTGTGAGTACAAATATGCAATGACGACTGATATAACTAATCAACCTTGTATACCTGTTGTGGAACTTGTTTTCCGGTGAAAGAATTACAAATATGTCTGCTGTATGGGGAGATGAAGTGGGAATGTTTCAAAATATTATTTTTTCAACAAAATTTTTTTTTATTAAAAGTTCAAAAGCTTTTTATGATCCTAGATCAGCTTTAAGGAGTAAACAATAGGGTAGGGGGTTTCACGAGCAATTTCTCTAATGAATAAATTTTTTTTTTCATAACTGGGAAGGGGGGCGTTATTTGCGATTGACAGCATGAAAAAAGGCATGGCACTGGAAAAAAGGGCATGGCATGGTGCCATGCTATGTTGTTCTAGATTCAGTACTAATTGGTCTAGCAAGCAAGACCAAAACTTTAAAAAAAATAAAGTTGTTGATTTTAAATATACATTCTATACTATGGTACATGTAGGAAACAAACTGAGTACTCTAATCTAAGGGTTTAAGACTGGGGTTATAGGCTAAATATTTTTCTAGCTTATCATTTTAATTGTCTACATTCAGACTGTATTAGTACAGTATTTTTGAGTGAATATTTCTTTCAACAATTTGAAATGGTAAGACATTGATGTTCTGCCTTGTATAACTAAAGTCTAATTGGCTACAGAGTCTCTTAGACTATTTACTGGCAATTTTGAGCACATATGATTTCTATGTGTTGTTTTTAATATTGTTTCTGTTTTTTGTTGCTTCCATCTCATGGGTCACATTGTATGTAGTATACAACAGAAGCAATATTACCTGCTGTGCTATGGTTTTTTTTTATCATAATGTATAAAACCTCTGTTCATTTTAGCAAATCCTTCATCTTTGAACATTTACATTGTATTCTGTATCACATCTGCGAGACTGTGTGTATATTCTATATGTGTATGTTCTACACATGTATGAGTGTTTTTATTATACACATTTGTGAGTATGCATGTATACATCTATTATACATGAGAGTGTAATTGTATAACACATGTATGAGGAGGGTATATATCTGTCCATACACATGTGTGAGGAGGGTATGTATCTGCATACACATGTGTGAGGAGGGTATGTATCTGTGCATACACATGTGTGAGGAGGGTATGTATGTGTGTATACACATGTGGGAGGAGGGTATGTATCTGTGCATACACATGTGTGAGGAGGGTATGTATCTGTGCATACACGTGTGAGGAGGGCATGTATCTGTGCATACAAATGTGTGAGGAGGGTATGTATCTGTGCATACACATGTGTGAGGAGGTTATGTATCTGTGCATACACATGTGTGAGGAGTGTATGTATCTGCATACCAGGTAACAGGGCAAGTTGTCTCATGATAGTACTCTAGATACAGTAACATTCTTCCTTTAACTTGTATAAATTGTAGACTCGTATATATATATATATATATATATATATATATATATATATATATATATATAAATGCACATATAATGTTTTCTTTAATCATTATCACATTTGTAAATATCCATAGTGTCAATATCAACATGACATGCAGTGTACTACAGCAGTAATACCCTCAGTATTTTTCTGTTCTATTGTCACATGTGACGGTTTATTTTGTCTTATTATTGCTGAATATTAAGTGACCTATTAAAACCACTAATGTTTGTGAATATTTTAATCAAGTTAATGATGATAATGTTCAATCTGTGCTATTTGTTTTGATGTAAACATTTTCCATCTGAAGTGCTTTTCATAGATGCTGTGTAACCTACTGAATCATTGACCATCTCAACTTCTGGGTTTGTTTTGTCTCTTTTTCTGTCGCAATGATATTCAATGCTCAATCTTGTTGCCTGCAGAAGCTCTTAGTGGGTATGTCTTTTGGAGGGGGTGCAGTGATATTTGTACCTCTCTCTAAGTCACTAATTTACAGGAGGAATTTAGAGTCATTTAAAGCCTTCCACTCCATGCAAATCAAGTCTTACCTTATCCAAAATTTTAGTTTATTTTGCATTGCAGCTATAGGATGAAAGAAGAAAACCTTGAACAACATGAATATTTGCCTTAGAAATATTTAAAACAGGGTTTTCATTATGTTAGTTTTAGATCAGTACTTTTTGTGCAGTAATCTACTGGGACATTATATATGTACAGTAAAACCTGCTTCAGTTACCACTTGTATATAAAGACCATCTGGTCACTAAGACCATTTTTACCATCTGTGTACAAATCGACCTTTACATAAAAGCCACCATCCTATAAAGACCAGTTTTCATGTGTCCCTAAGGAGGTCGTTATATACAAGTTTCACTGTATTCAGATCTTCTTTGTATTATATTTTTAAAAAATTGCAAAATCAAATGTTTGCATGGGAATTGCATCACTGCAGTGTTCATTGTCTTTATGCATTAAATGCAACCATTTGACTGAAAATTTATTATAAACAGTAAAATTTTGATATGCTTCTGAGATATTTTACCTTTAGTCTTTTAATCAGGTGGACTTTTAGATGGTCTAACTTCACCTTTAGGTGTATACATATTTGTTTAATCCACATCATTAACAGAATCTGCAGGTAACAGGTTTTCATATGCTTACAGCAATGGTAATCACTCTTTTGTATGCCGCTTTGGTAATATAATTTAATGCTCAATGTTTTGTCTGCTTAAATTTCTAATCATATCATTTTTATGATTTAAACAGTAACAGTTGCTACTAAAATACATATGAATACCATTTTGTATCTTAGTAAAATCAAAGGAGCACAAAAGTATTTCTTCCATTAGATCAGATGCAATTTTATCCTCTAGTATTTTGCTTTTATAGTACTACTAATGTATGATCTTGTATTTTATTGGCCAAGTACATGTATATGTAAATTATAGGCCAGTGCTGGTCTTATTGTACATTATGGACCTGTGCTAGTTGTACATTATGGACTAGTGCTAGTTGTAAATTATGAACCAGTGCCATTTGTAAATTATGGTCCTGTGCTAGTTGTAAATTATGTACTAGTGCTAGTTGTAATTTATGGACTTGTGCTAGTTGCATATTATGTATTAGTGCTAGTTGTACATTATGAGTCAGTGCTAGTTGTAATTTATGGACTTGTGCTAGTTGTACATTATGTACCAGTGCTAGTTGCACATTATGAGTCAGTGCTAGTTGTACATTAGGAGCCAGTGCTAGTTGCACATTATGAGTCAGTGCTAGTTGCACATTATGAGTCAGTGCTAGTTGCACATTATGAGTCAGTGCCAGTTGAACATCATGGACCAGTGCTAATTGTACTTTATGAACCAGTGCTAGTTGAACATTATGACCCAGTGCAAGTTGTACATTATGTAATAGTGCTAGTTGAACATTATGCACTATTGCTATTTGTAAGTTATGGACTTGTGCTAGTTGTACATTCTGTACCAGTGCTTGTTGCAAATTTTGGACTAGCTTCACTAGTGTGAGTCTCGTTTTAATTGTACATCATGGACTAGTACTTGTCTTGTACTAGTTGTACACTATAGTCAAGTAATTGTCTTGTTGTTAACTATGGACCAGTATTTTTCTAGTACATTGTTCACCAGTATTAGTACATTATGTATGAACCATTGCTTGTCTAGTATTTGTATATTACAGAGTAATGCTTGTCAAGAAATAGAATATAATGGACTAGTGCTTGTTTAATACTAGTATATCATGACCCAGTCCCTTTCTAGATCTATTATATCATGGACCAGTACTTGTCTAGTACTAGTATATCATTTACTTGGGCTTGTCCTTGTCTAGTACCAGTATATAATGAAATAGTGCTTGTCTACTACTAGTATATAATGGACTATTGCTTGTCTAGTACTAGTATATAATGGACTAGTGCTTGTCTAGTACTAGTATATAATGGTTTAGTGCTTGTATAGTACTAGTATATAATGGACAAGTGCTTGTCTAGTACTAGTATATAATGGACTAGTGCTTGTCTAGTAGTAGTATATAATGGACTAGTGCTTGTCTAGTACTAGAATATAATGGAATAGTGCTTGTCTAGTACTAGTATATAATGGACTAGTGCTTGTCTAGTACTAGTATATAATGGACTAGTGCTTGTCTAGTATTTGTATATTATGGATCAGTACTTGTCTAATACTAGTATATTACTTACTTGTGCTTGTCTAGTATTTGTATATTATGGAGCAGTACTTTTCTAGTACATTACTTTCTTATGCTTGTCTAGTATTTTTATATTATAGACCAGTGCTTGTCTAATACAAGTAAATTATGGACTAGTGTTTGTCTAGTACTAGCAATTATTGAGAAGGTTGTAATTGTGTTCCCATTTGATATAAATTTGTTTTTCATCATGATGACTTATGTTAGGAATTCTAAATGTGATTAAAACCCTTTTTCAATTCAGAATTTATATTTTTGTGGTAAATATCTATGATTACAACCTTAAAGAGTTTGTACATATTTTTCCGTGGGCTTCCCTAGAAAACACATGCGTGAAATTCTATGGCTTTCTTTAATAAATGATGCAAGAAGCTTCTTCAATTTGTTTCTTTTCTGGAGTCACATAAATGATAGCAGTTAAAATTAATCAAGATGGAATTTTGTTGCTGTTACATTTAAAATCGTGCATATTTACTTTTTTCACTGAAATTTCCGAAACATTTTACCCATAATCCTGGATGATCATGCTAAACATGAGACTGTCTGGTTTGAATTTCCATATCTAATGGCTTAACTATAAAAATTACTTACATTTTAATTCATTCACCCCAACAAACACATTTGGACTGGTCTATGTCATTGATTTTCAGAAGAGTCTATTGTTATTCAGGGGTCAGTGAGTTAATACTATTAACATTACTTAAAATGTCGAATCTAGGTAATTCTGTATTAGGGTTTTGAACTACACTGTACAGTTTATTTAAGGGGAGGGATACATAAAAATTTTAGAGGAGCTTTTTACCTTGAAAAAATATAATATAGTTTAAATGAGAGTTATACATTACAGACAAATATTGCATAATTGAATTTTTAAAATCCTGTATCTTGTAATTTTTATTTTTACCGATAGTTCATTTTCCTGACATGTCAAATATTTCTCTCATCCACTGGTGTTTCCAGGTTATGTTCATCATATTCTACCATTAATTTTAGTTTTATACTTAGCATGAATTACAATATATAAATTACTGTAAATAGTCATTCTGTTGTACATAGTCTAATATATTTATGAATCTCTAACTAAAGCCAGTTTTCAGTATAACAATATTTTTATTTTTAACTCTTTCACCCCTAAAGACACATTTGGACCAGCCCAAATCAATGATGTACAGAAGAGTCCATTGTTTTTCAGGGGTTAATGAGTTAACCTTACCCAGCACATATATATATATATATATATAAATTACAATAATATGTTAAAGAATTACAGCATAACAGTTTGGAAGATAATCTTAGAAAATAACAATATTTTATGTGCATATATTTACTTTGTCAAATTGTTGTACAGGGCTGTTATATACTGATTTTTATCTACAGAATAAAGGGTAATCTCAAAGTGTGTGAAGTTTTTCCTGTTTTAGCGTATTGATGGTAATTAGATCAACACCATGTCTTCCATTTTCTGTCCATTTCAATATTAGTGTTAATGTGAAATAAAAGTGTTGTGACTAGCATTTGGCTGAATCTAGGAATTCGTCTAAGATAATGTCTCTTTGAACATTCTATAAATTGAAGCACAATTGTAAATTGTAACTATTTACCGATATCTGTTAAATAATCATTTGTAAAGGTTGTGAATTTTTACATTTTGCTCAATTTAAATCATTTCGTGCAATACAATAGATTCTTTGTACAAAATTTAGTTGAATATTATTATTATTTGTAGTTCAAATGCTTACTCTATTTTTTTTAACAATAAATTTAGATAGAAATGAGGTTTTAAATCTTGAGGGTCTTGGGCATCCCATAATTTTCTTGTTGCAAAAATAAATCCCTACACTGTTTGTGATTTTGTTTTCAGATTTGTATACATGTACATAGTTTAGTCATTTAGCAAGAATTCATGATTCAAAACTTGTTGATTTAAATATCAAAATGGTGAACTAAAAATTTTCATCATATTTACAATGTTCTTCAAATTAAGTTTGTGTTAAAATGATTTATGTGTCACAAAATGTGTTAATATTTTGTTACAATTCTTATTTATTAGGTTTTGACAAGTTTTTATTTCATAATTTTGAAATACCCTATGTAAAAAGATGTAAAAATTGTACCAAAAAGTAAGATCAAGACAACCCTCTAGGATCAATAATCGTCTGAAAGGAATAGTCACGTGAAATGTATCTGATTCAGAGGTATTTAAAGGGAGGCAACTCTGAAATCTTTCTTATACAGCAGTAATCAGAGATTAAAAGTAAACAAATTTAGTTTTCTTGTTTTCATCTTTCAATGTTCATTGTTTTATATAGGGTAATATTCTTGGTGCTTATTTCATCATATTATGGATGCCTTATTTTTTCTAACTGAACAATTATGGCCATCTTGCATTCTTTTTTTTCTGACTAAATGATTCTGGTCGTCTTGCACCACTTCTACAGCATGTACTATCAGCTGAAGGAAGCATTTACATTATGCGGGCAAATTTCTTCTTTGTTGTTGAATTTCCCCTTAAATGTAAAACGTGAATGAGTAAACGTGTTTTAAACTCACAAAATAAATTCCAACTATCCAATTTTCATTTTCAGAAATGGGATTGAAGAGACAGTAGAGTTAGGATGGGAGAGTACTATGTTATATCATTGCATGCTACTCCTTGCTTTTTCCAGACAACAATATCAACTCATGCAATACCAAAAGAACTTAATACAGCTTTATCATTTTATATGCCGCAGTACGTTTGACATTGAAAGTGTAGATTATGGAATTCAAAGATCTATAACAGAACACAAGGCAATAGTTATGATCTAACTTGTATTTACTTTAGTTACAAGTACTTTTTATTTACTGTAGGTACAGTTTTAACCTAACAATTGTAAATGTGTGTTAAGTGGATCATACATATTTATCATAATGAAACCTCATATTGGAAATTAGAAATATACTGAAAACATTGTGAGTGGAACATCTTTATCTCATGAATTGTAGCATGGTCTGTGTGCGTATGATATTACATATGTATTTTGTATCTGTCATGTTCTCAGATCACACATGCTTAACAATGTATTCGCCTTTAAAGAAACATTTGGACCTAACTGTCTATGATGTTAGTAGAGCTTATTGTTTTTCAAGGGTAAATAAATTGTACCACAATTTAGTTCCTTTCCCACAATTTGTGTTAATTAATAAGTTTGAATTATTTCCCAATTTAGAATTGTAGTGTATATTTTCTTCCAAACCCTTTACACAAATATGATACAATTTTTCAATTTATCTCATACGAAATGAACTTAACTTTGTCCTTACATAGTTTCTGTAAAAGGTTGGTAAATTTACTTATATGTCTGGTTAACCAGATCTTACAAAAGAATGATTTTGAAACTTTGATTTCACTGTTTTTGTTTGAAAATAAAATTATTTTCAGTCAATCCTGTGAATTTTCTCTAAATCTTGTGTCTTAAGTAATAGTGTACTGTAGAATACTAAAATAAAGTTAAAGTATACAAGCTTCCCTCAGAATTCAGATTTTATCTCTAATCCTGAATTTAAGTATTTAACATGATGCCAGCATCTTTCACTTAGAAAACTGCTGAAGCTAAAACTTTTTATAAAACATGCCATACTTTATCCGTGGTGTATCTTAAGTATAGATTTGTCTTTTGTCAGAGTATTTTATTTTAGTATTACCAGTGTATTATACCAGTTTAAGTTTTTATATTAAGTTTGTCTTGTATGTTTAATAAATCATTAAACATTTTTTTGTTTGTGAGTTTTTTTTTACAATTTTTGTCACCATTTTTAGGAATAAATTTTTCTTTTCTGTTACTCTATTTCATATTCAGTGTTTCATATCATACTCACATTTTAGTTTTAAATACACACACACAGAGATAGATATATATATATATATATATATATATATATATATATATATATATATATATATATATATATATATATATATATGTATGTATAGCTAGCTTCATTCTCTTGACCTAGGTTGGACATATCATCTTCAGAATCATATCTTTTGACAAGTCAAATAACTTCTGATAATACATTTGAAAGCAACTGTTGAGTAAAAATTAAAGTGACAATGTTTATGTATAAGATATAGCAAATTTATTGGTTGTGATTTTGTGCAGGTTTTGACAAGTCAACATTCACTATATTTTATTAATTTTTATGAAATTTTCATCATAATTTCCTAGACAGAAATCAAAAGTTATTCAACATAGAATTGACCTGATATTTTCCCTTTTCAAAAAATATTGAATATAGTCTTTTTAATTCTTTTTCTTTTTAATTATTTCCATTTTTGCATTTTGTGCCGATTCTCTGTACTATTAGATGTTTTCAAGTAAGCATATTATGACATTTCCATCTCTTAAGAGATAAATGTTGTATTAACCTAATTGTATAAAACGTATGCTGTGATAAGTCTTTTGAGTTGTTGACCATTCAAGTTGAATTTGATGTAAAATCTTGTATATGATAGTCTGCTTGTGCTTGCTTAGTAACTAAACATTTAAGACAAGAAATGATATACATAGGACTGCAATAAGAATAAATTTGTATTTTCCTATAATCTTGAAGGAGAAAATTTCAAATTTGTAGATTTTATCGAACTTACTGGAGCTTATATAGACATGGATTGCAAATAACTACCACATAATCTAGAAAGCAGTTGGTCACCCTCATCCCAGACAAAAGTTTAATTCTAGCTTATGTGATGATTTTAAAATTGGATTTCATAGTAGCTTTATCTTGGCATTGCTGTGCAAGAATATAATGGATTATTGACTCATATAAGGTAGTCAGTATTAAATCTATAGAGGTTTTAGATTTTAGATTTAGGTTGCACAATCATAGCCATTGTTATTTTTATTTCATACGAGAAACTATTACATATTGCTATCTAAGTAGATATGCACATGAGCGGTAAATGACAGTAGCTTTATACATCACACCTTTTATCAGCAGATATATGTATACCGGTAATGAATTATTATTATTATTATTATTACTTGTATTTTTTTTTTTTTTTTTTATGGTTATTACTATTTTTTTTTATTATTATTTATTTTATCTTTATTATTGTTATTATTATTATTATTATTATTGTTATTATTATTATTTTATTTTTATTTTCTATTGGCACTAAATTATTTAAAATATTGCCTTGTGACTTAAAATAAGGAAATAATGGTAAAAACTAAAATGAGGAGGAATACAATGTCAATAGACCAGTAAAATGATTCTTTTTTATTTGGTTTCATGTAGTATTGTTATTAGATAGAAAATTTATCTCTGTATTCTTAAACATCTGAAATATAAAGAATTATACAGAGAAAGTTTTTGTTATGTGCATTTTGTTTTGAAGTGTAACATATTTTCATTTTGTTTAAAAAAATTTTTTATTTAAGCTGAATTATATAAACCTACATGGATTACAAAAACTTGAATATTTACTTCCAAATCATTGCTATTTAGGGACTTCCGGGATTCTGTAATAAACACACACAAGGGTTTTCATATGATAAAATTTATTTAAACTTTCAAAATTATAACATATATACACATGTGTAAACGTGAATAATTTTGATATTAGCATTTATAAAAGTATGGAGATTCGCTATCATACACACAGAATATTTTATGTTTTTTTTTTCTAGACACCTTAGATAGTGATTTAAATTATACTTTACACTTCCGTTATTGTTAAATTATATCGCCTTGTATTCTGCACATTTTGCAATAAAAGATCTTGAATGATATTATTGTTGTGTCATTTATGCAAAGATGGTTGGCGTAAGTAATAACAGGCTTAACGCCTTTAGATGAAAAATACAATACCCATTCCAATAGATGAAAGAAGTATCCACAGAGCGGTAGATGAAATTATAATACCCGTGCTGCTGATAGAGTGCAGTTCCACACCCGTAACGATACATGAATGTGCTAAACAAAAACTGAAAGTGCTATACACAGACCGGTAGAAGAAGGTGCTATACAAAGACCGGTAGAAGAAGGTGCTGTACAAAGACCGATTGAAGATTTTGCTATACCCATAGCGGTAGATGAAATTTTCCTATCCGTGCTGATAGAGTACAGTTCAGTTTCCATAACGATACATGAATGCTAAATCCGTCACGATACATGAAAGTGCTAAAAACAAACTGATAGATGAAGGTTTTATACCTATACAGATAGATGAAGGTGCTTTACTCATACGGATAGATAAAGGTGCCATACCCAAACCAATGGATGAAGGTATTATACCCATAAGGATAGATGATGGCGCTATACTCATACCGATAGGTGAAAGAATTATACCTATACGGACAGATAAAGGTGCTATATTGTATGATTCACATAAGATGGCGGGGCTTTGTAATCTTTTGATTATTAAAGGGTGATTCTACTCACTTTTCGGTTATGAGAGCTGCACGAGAAAAACTTAAACTTGTCCAGGTCAAAAAAGGGTTCATAAGACTCCACCCCGCCAAGTTATCTGGAATTGACTATACCCCATATAGATAGATAAAGGTGCTATACCCGAACCGATAGATGAAGTTATTATACTCATACGGATGGATGAAGGCATTATACCCATACGGATAGATGAAGGTGCTATACCCTTACCAATAGATAAGGTATAGTACTCATGTCGTTAAAAGTGCTGTATCCACGCTGATGGGTGTTTTAACATGCTGTTGTGGAGACTTCTAATTACTGTAATAAGCGTTGCGAGTGTTGCAATATAACGGTGACAGATACTGGGCATATACTATAACTACGCTATGTGGATATTGTACCCACGCTGATATGTAGTAAACGTCACGTTGATAATGATATGATGGTGACTAAGAAGAGAGTTGAAAAACACCATAGATCTAGTGCTTAATCAAACAGATTGTATTGCTGACCTATGTATTCATCAAACTGATATGAAATTTCTTCATCTGATATTTGTTTTATCAGCGATATATAAAGCTAATATATATCGCTGGTTTTATTTTATCTCACGGATATATCACAAAAGATCAAATTAATGGTAGTAGGTTTGATTATGAGAAATATTACTAAATTCATGCTCGTTTTCACGGAATAAGAGACAGCAAGTACAAAATGACAACGATTGTCATTCACTTGCATGGTTATTCATGTTTAAAAGAAGTTCCCGTGCTAAATGTATATCACGTTTCAACTTCTTGGATTTTGATAAGTTAAATGCATGCTACCTAACATATGTAATCTTTTTACAACGGTAGACTTTACCTGGCGACCGCCATTATTCTTAAACGACCACTTTTCCAGCGGTTACTCCCCATGGCGTTTTCTTGCTAACTAACATGCACACAAAGTCGAAATTTTATTTAAGACCACCATACATATATAGTTTAAATCATTCACCCTTAAAGACACATTTGGACTGGTCTAGGTCATTGATTTACATTGAGTCCATTGATTTTCAGAGGTTGATGAGTTAACTGAAAGCTAAATGCCAAGTATAGGTTGGTAAAATAATTCTATATAATAACTTACATTTTTATGAATTAGAAAATTTGGACCAGTGTTATGCATTGACACCAATGCAGGGAGGGTTACGTTACCTACCACGCCCACCGGGACCTCGGGTTTGACTAAGTTTCAACCGAAAGAACCATAACTTTCACTTCTCCTCGAGCCGAGCACTTGGTGAGGAGTCACTTACTACCATATCTAAACTTTGGTACGACCTGGAGTTGAACACTAGATTGCTTAATCACTGCAAACGGTCCTAGTGTTAGATGAATCTGGATTCTATTTCATCAAATAGATAACTATGTCATAGGCGTCGGAAACGGGGGGTATCCCCCCACTTTTTTTGTAAAGATAGACATAGGTGTTGAAAATTCGGGCTAATCCCCAGACGTTTCTGGCGTGTGTGTGTTTTAAGTTGGTTTAGCCCCCCCCCCCGCCCCCCACTTTCAATTTCCTTCCGACGCCTATGTATTTGAAAGAGTGTATAAATTTAAGAAAAAAACACATTGTTTTAAATTGACAGGGCTTGTTTCGTTGTATCCAATGTAATGTTTTAAGACGGGTGTTTTATCTGCGTCGATATATTTTCTATTCTATTAACTGTTTGGAATTCTGCCATTGAGTGGGATCAAAACTCGAAAGGTATCTCAATTAAACTATCATATATTGTATCTAATTGAACAAAGTAGGTAATTAAAGGAATATCAGATCTAACAATAAGACAAAAAATGAATATGCTATGTAGCAAACTATAGATAGATCTACGTCATTTCTAATTTGTCATTTTCCGAAAACATGCAGTAAAATCTAATGTAGAACGAAAGTGGGAAAAGGTGTTATTGCAGTTACTAAATGCACATATGGTAAAAGGGGGGGAGAAGATGTCATTCACATTTTGTTACATTTTAAATGTATTTTTTCACGTTTAACATCGTTTCTGGTAAATATTTAAAAATCCCAGATACCGAAGTATAAATCTTCATGGTGTCCATGATACATATACAAAAGCTGGGAAATATTGGACAATATTGGATCAAATCACCAGGACATCTGTGTTGAAAATTACACTTGTTCAAGTTAATTTTAGTCAAATAACGATGAAAGTTCACACTTTTTTGAAAACTGTGTGTTTACAAAAAGTTGGTATAAAAAACTACTGATTTAAATCTATTTATAGAACAAGATAATTCCATGTTCTAAAATTAATCATGATTAGCACATAAAGGAATGTATATTGCAAAATACAAATAAGTCTTGAGTCTTGAGCACCGTTTAGATTTGCTTCAAAAGATGAACTATCGATTTGAAATATACGATTGAATGTCTCTCAATAGAAGCATGATCTACGGAAACCCATAAGAGTCACTGGAAAAAATATGTATTAATTACAACATAACTATGTCGAAAATAAGACATAACTAAGCCGAAATTACGACATAACTAAGTCGAAATATAACGACATAAGTAAACTATGCCGAATTTACGACATAACGATTTGGAAATTCCGACATGGCACTAACTGTAACGATATTTCTACAATAGAGCTACATAAGCCGTGTGGGACCAAACACAGGGCATATAAAATTACAGATCAAAATTAATACTAAATGACACTTTTCAGGAATAAATGTTTAAAATAATAACCCTATTAAACGATATTAAAGTGATATAAGCTGTCACAATGATTATTTTTGTCCTCTGAAATATAGTAGTCGAAGTTATGATAAATTATGTGTTCAAATACATTATCAAACACGTAAAACGTTGTAAAAGATCTTTTCGAAGTTATTTGTTTTATTAGAATTTATTTTTTCCGTACCTTAAAAATCCAGCTGTATTTCCGTATGCAATGACCTTTTAGATAAACCCTTTCGCCATATCAAATGTACTTCGTAATTCGGTCAGAGGATCTCGGTCCTTTACGCGCTCGGACTATGTGAAAGTCGGCCGATTTTTATGTGTTTTACATCTATTTTAAAATACAGGACCCGGTTGCACAACAAAATTAATCTACAGTTAACCCATTGCTTTAACATTGGTTAACTTCACGTTAAATTTAACGAACTGTTGTGCAACTGGGTCCAGGACGTTATTTTCATCGGAAAGTGCATGTATTATGTAAAATATATGCTTTTCAACGCTATTTTAAATACCTGAAGAAAATCGGGTGAAAATATGAATAAATATCGATCTTTAAAGTTACCCTGAATGCTGACATTGACAAAATGAAAACAATATAACCGGGGAAAATATGCGTACCTCACGTTTTACAATCGTGCCGCCATGTCCAGTGGAGTTGGGCAGTTCATGATCATGTGTCAAGAATGATAAAGCCGAGAATGCAGTGGAGGAGTTAAAAATGGATCGATATTACCCGATATACTCAGCACGTGGATAATTTCAAAACGAATGTTAATACTGATAGGCTAATTTCCTGGCGCAAAGTTGAATATTGGCCGCTAGGGTTGCCACCAGTGGCGCAGTTGATGACGTCATCAGAATGCTGGCTAATAATGAAATCACATATTGGAAATTAGAAGTATACTGAAAACATTGTGAGGTCTGTGATGTGTGGCAACGTCTTGTATGATATTACATATGTATCTTCTATCTGTCATATTCTCAGATCACACATGCTTAACAATGTATTCACCCTTAAAGAAACATTTGGACCTAACTGTCTATGATTTTAGTAGAGCTCATTGTTTTTCAAGGGTAAATAAGTTGTACCACAATTTTGTTCCTTTTCCACAATTTTTATTAAGTTTGAATTAATTTTCCCAATTTAAAATTGTAGTGTATATTTTATTCTAAACATTTAAGACAAGAAATGATATACATATGACTGCAATAAGAATACGTTTTGTATTTTCCTATAATCTTGATGGAAAAAATTTCAAATTTGTAGATTTTATCGAACTTACTGGAGCTTATATAGACATGGTTGGCAAATAACTACCACATAATCTAGAAAGCAGTTGGTCACCCTCATCACAGACAAAAGTTTAATTCTAGCTTATGTGATGATTTTAAAATTGGATTTCATAGTAGCTTTATCTTGGCATTGCTGTGCAAGAATATAATGGATTATTGACTCATATAAGGTAGTCAGTATTAAATCTATAGAGGTTTTAGATTTTAGATTTAGGTTGTACAATCATAGCATAGCCATTGTTATTTTTATTTCATACGAGAAACTATTACATATTGCTATCTAAGTAGATATGCACATGAGCGGTAAATGACAGTAGCTTTATACATCACACCTTTTATCAGCAGATATATGTATACCGGTAATGAATTATTATTATTATTATTATTATTATTATTATTATTATTATTTTATTTTTATTTTCTATTGGCACTAAATTATTTAAAATATTGCCTTGTGACTTAAAATAGGGAAATAATGGTAAAAAATAAAATGAGGAGGAATACAATGTCAATAGACCAGTAAAATGATTCTTTTTTTATTTGGTTTCATGTAGTATTGTTATTAGATAGAAAATTTATCTCTGTATTCTTAAACATCTGAAATATAAAGAATTATACAGAGAAAGTTTTTGTTATGTGCATTTTGTTTTGAAGTGTAACATATTTTCATTTTGTTTAAAAATTTTTTTTATTTAAGCTGAATTATATAAACCTACATGGATTACAAAAACTTGAATATTTACTTCCAAATCATTGCTATATAGGGACTTCTGGGATTCTGTAATAAACACACACAAGGGTTTTCATATGATAAAATTTATTTAAACTTTCAAAATTATAACATATATACACATGTGTAAACGTGAATTATTTTGATTTTAGCATTTATAAAAGTATGGAGATTCGCTATCATACACACAGAATATTTTATGGTTTTTTTTTCTAGACACCTTACATAGTGATTTAAATTATACTTTACACTTCCGTTATTGTTAAATTATATCGCCTTGTATTCTGCACATTTTGCAATAAAAGATCTTGAATGATATTATTGTTGTGTCATTTATGCAAAGATGGTTGGCGTAAGTAATAACAGGCTTAACGCCTTTAGATGAAAAATACAATACCCATTCCAATAGATGAAAGAAGTATCCACAGAGCGGTAGTTGAAATTATAATACCCGTGCTGCTGATAGAGTGCAGTTCCACACCCGTAACGATACATGAATGTGCTAAACAAAAACTGAAAGTGCTATACACAGACCGGTAGAAGAAGGTGCTATACAAAGACCGGTAGAAGAAGGTGCTGTACAAAGACCGATTGAAGATTTTGCTATACTCATAGCGGTAGATGAAATTTTCCTATCCGTGCTGATAGAGTACAGTTCAGTTTCCATAACGATACATGAATGCTAAATCCGTCACGATACATGAAAGTGCTAAAAACAAACTGATAGATGAAGGTGCTATACCTATACAGATAGATGAAGGTGCTTTACTCATACGGATAGATAAAGGTGCCATACCCAAACCAATGGATGAAGGTATTATACCCATACGGATAGATGATGGCGCTATACTCATACCGATAGGTGAAAGAATTATACCTATACGGACAGATAAAGGTGCTATATTGTATGATTCACATAAGATGGCGGGGCTTTGTAATCTTTTGATTATTAAAGGGTGATTCTACTCACTTTTCGGTTATGAGAGCTGCACGAGAAAAACGCTTTATTCCTCACTGGATACTATCGTATTTATGGTGATAAGTAGCAACGATTTCTCTAGTCAGTGTAATTTTAATGCTTTGATTTATTACCTAAAATTTAAACTTGTCCAGGTCAAAAAAGGGTTCATAAGACTCCACCCCGCCAGGTTATCGGGAATTGACTATACCCCATATAGATAGATAAAGTTGCTATACCCAATACGGATATATGATGGTGCCATACCCGAACCGATAGATGAAGTTATTATACTCATACGGATGGATGAAGGCATTATACCCATACGGATAGATGAAGGTGCTATACCCTTACCAATAGATAGGGCATAGTACTCATGCCGTTGAAAGTGCTGTATCCACGCTGATGGGTGTTTTAACATGCTGTAATTACAGTAATAAGCGTTGCGAGTGTTGCAATATAACGCTGACAGATACTGGGCATATACTATAACTACGCTATGTGGATATTGTACCCACGCTGATATGTAGTAAACGTCACGTTGATAATGATATGATGGTGACTAAGAAGAGAGTTGAAAAACACCATAGATCTAGTGCTTAATCAAACAGATTGTATTGCTGACCTATACATGTATTCATCAAACTGATATGAAATTTCTTCATCTGATATTTGTTTTATTTTATCTCACGGATATATCACAAAAGATCAAATTAATGGTAGTAGGTTTGATTATGAGAAATATTACTAAATTCATGCTCGTTTTCACGGAATAAGAGACAGCAAGTACAAAATGACAACGATTGTCATTCACTTGCATGGTTATCCATGTTTAAAAGAAGTTTCCATGCTAAATGTATATCACGTTTCAACTTCTTGGATTTTGATTAGTTGAATGCATGCTACCTTACATATCTAATCTTCTTACAACGGTAGACTTTACCTGGCGACCGCCATTATTCTTAAACGACCACTTTTCCAGCGGTTACTCCCCATGGCGTTTTCTTGCTAACTAACATGCACACAAAGTCGAAATTTTATTTAAGACCACCATACATATATAGTTTAAATCATTCACCCTTAAAGACACATTTGGACTGGTCTAGGTCATTGATTTACATTGAGTCCATTGATTTTCAGAGGTTGATGAGTTAACTGAAAGCTAAATGTCAAGTATAGGTTGGTAAAATAATTCTATATAATAACTTACATTTTCATGAATTAGAAAATTTGGACCAGTTTTATGCAGGGAGGGTTACGTTACCTACCACGCCCGCCGGGACCTCGAGTTTGACTAAGTATCAACCGAAAGAACCATAACTTTCACTCCTCCTCGAGCCGAGCACTTGGTGAGGAGTCACTTACTACCATATCTAAACTTTGGTACGACCTGGAGTTGAACACTAGATTGCTTAATCACTGCAAACGGTCCTAGTATTAGAAGAATCTGGATTCTATTTCATCAAATAGATAACTATGTCATAGGCGTCGGAAACGGGGGGTATCTCCAACTTTTTTTGTAAAGATAGACATAGGTGTTGAAAATTCGGGCTAATCCCCAGACGTTTCTGGCGTGTGTGTGTTTTAAGTTGGTTTAGCCCCCCCTTTCATTTTCCTTCCGACGCCTATGTATGTTTTACCAAATATTTGAAAGAGTGTACAATAAGGAAAAATACATTGTTTTAAATTAACAGGGCTTGTTTCGTTGTATCCAATGTAATGTTGTAAGGCGGGTGTTTTATCTGCGTCGATATAATTTCTACATGTATTCTATTAACTTTACTAGTACTTGTTTGGAATTCTGCCATTGAGTCGGATCAAAACTCGGAAGGTATCTCAATTAAACTATCATATATTGTATCTAATTGAACAAAGTAGGTAATTAAAGGAATATCAGATCTAACAATAAGACAAAAAATAAATATGCTATGTAGCAAACTATAGATAGATCTACGTCATTTCTAATTTGTCATTTTCCGAAAACATGCAGTAAAATCTAATGTAGAACGAAAGTGGGAAAAGGTGTTATTGCAGTTACTAAATGCACATATGGTTAAAGGGGGGGGGGGGGAGAGAAGATGTCATTCACATTTTGTTACATTTTAAATGTATCTTTTCACGTTTAACATTGTTTCTGGTAAATATTAAAAAATCCCGGATACCAAAGTATAAATCTTCATGGTGTCCATGATACATATACAAAAGCTGGGAAATATTGGACAATATTGGATCAAATCACCAGGACATCTGTGTTGAAAATTACACTTGTTCAAGTTAATTTTAGTCAAATAACGATGAAAGTTCACACTTTTTTGAAAACTGTGTGTTTACAAAAAGCTGGTATAAAAAACTATTGATTCGAAAGATGTTATTTAAATCTATTTATAGAACAAGATAATTCCATGTTCTAAAATTAATCATGATTAGCACATAAAGGAATGTATATTGCAAAATACAAATGAGCACGTTTAGATTTGCTTCAAAAGATGAACTATCGATTTGAAATATACGATTGAATGTCTCTCAATAGAAGCATAGAATCCCGTTTTCTAAAATTTATCATGATCTACGGAAACCTATAAGAGTCACTGGAAAAAATATGTATTAATTACAACATAACTATGTCGAAAATAAGACATAACTAAGCCGAAATTACGAGATAACTAAGTCGAAATATAACGACATCAGTAAACTATGTCGAATTTACGACATAACGATTTGGAAATTCCGACATGGCACTAACTGTAACGATATTTCTACAATAGAGCTACATAAGCTGTGTGGGACCAAACACAGGGCATATAAAATTACAGATCAAAATTAATACTAAATGACACTTTTCAGGAATAAATGTTTAAAACAATAACCCTATTAAACGATATTAAAGTGATATAAGCTGTCACAATGATTATTTTTGTCCTCTGAAATATAGTAGTCGAGGTTATGATAAATTATGTGTTCAAATACATTATCAAACACGTAAAACGTTGTAAAAGATCTTTTCGAAGTTATTTGTTTTATTAGAATTTATTTTTTCCGTACCTTAAAAAATCCAGATGTATTTCAGTATGCAATGACCTTTTAGATAAACCCTTTCGCCATATCAAATGTACTTCGTAATTCGGTCAGAGGATCTCGGTCCTTTACGCGCTCGGGCTTTGTGAAAGTCGACCGATTTTTATGTGTTTTACATCTATTTTTAAAATACAGGACCCGGTTGCACAACAAAATTAATCTACAGTTAACCCATTGCTTTAACATTGGTTAACTTCACGTTAAATTTAACGAACTGTTGTGCAACTGGGTCCAGGACGTTATTTTCATCGGAAAGTGCATGTATTATGTAAAATATATGCTTTTCAACGCCATTTTAAATACCTGAAGAAAATCGGATGAAAATATGAATAAATATCGATCTTTAAAGTTACCCTGAATGCTGACATTGACAAAATAAAAACAATATAACCGGGAAAAATATGCGTACCTCACGTTTTACAATCGTGCCGCCATGTCCAGTGGAGTTGGGCAGTTCATGATAATGTGTCAAGAATGATAAAGCCGAGAATGCAGTGGATGAGATAAAAATGGATCGATATTACCCGATATACTCAGCACGTGGATAATTTCAAAACGAATGTTAATACTGATAGGCTAATTTCCTGGCGCAAAGTTGAATATTTGCCGCTAGGGTTGCCACCAGTGGCGCAGTTGATGACGTCATCAGAATGCTGGCTTCTGAGTGGTCAATTCAAAGGAAGCCGCCTGTGACGTCATAATCGGAAGTGTGTCATACCGGAAGTAGAGTCATACTGGAAGTTCGTCATACCGGAAATGAGGTTATGTAGTCATGGCAATAAGGAGAAAAAGGCAATCGTTGAGCTTGGAGGCGTGTATTTCCGTATCGACCATCAAACTACTTGAACGACAGTAGTTATAGGCAGCTCCATAGCACGTTTTTGAAATTTTGCCGGTAGGGTGCGCCACTGGTGGCACTGTTTGATGACGTCATCAGAGTACTGGCTTCTGATTGGAAAAATTTCAAAAATGTGCTATAGTATTGCCTATGACGTTTGGAGGCGTGTCTATGAGTAGTTATAGGCAGCTCCATGGTGTGCCATTTGAATTTTGCCGCCAGGGGGCGCTTTTTAACGGTTTTTGATGACGTCATCAGAATACTGGCTTCTGATTGGTCAATTCAAATGGCACACCATGGAGCCGCCTGTGACGTCATAACCGGAAGTGCGTCATACCGGAAGTGAGGTCATACCGGAAGTGAGGTCATGTTGTCATGGCAATAAGGAGAAAGAGCCAATCGTTGAGCTTGGAGGCGTGTCTATGACCGGAAGTGGAAGGTTGTGGGGGCGGCCATCTTGGCTAAGGAGCCAATGAGAGCCTTCGTTACAAGAGGTTGGGGTCACGAGAGGTCACGTGAGTTTGCGAGAAGTCAACGGGAAGAGAGAGAAGTTGGGTTTTTCCAGTTTTGAGCTGAGAGTGAATCTATTTTTAGAACCGAAACTTTGGGTTTTTCCAGTTTTGAGCTGAGAGTGAATCTATTTTTAGAACCGAAACTTTGGGTTTTTCCAGGTTTGTGAAACCAGCAGTTGGTGGCGCCACCGTCGGTAAGAGTTGTGTATCATGCGCATGCGCAAGAAGCGATAGGCCGAGCTCGAGTCAAGCTTGAACTAAGACTTGTACTGAGGCTTGTAGAGTGACGAGTATGTACAAAGGGAGATCACTCTGTATAGACTTTACAGGTGAAACAAAGGGAGATTACTCTGTATAGCTTGTATGAGTAGGACTAAAGGGAGATCACTCTGTATAGACTGTATGGTTATGTGGAAATGGTTTTATCTTTAAAGGGACATTATTTATATTTTCTAGGGTATACAATGAGAGGTTTTTGATATTACCATACAAAACCTCCTGTTGAAATGATTTATGATATTTATATTATACATGTACCTCTCATCAAGTATAATCTGTTTCTATTGTATATATGGTCCCATTTTATATCGACCTATTCTCTGTATTTTTGAAAATCCCCATGCACCTTTCTGTTTGGAAGCATATTATTACCTAAAAATCATTCCAGTGTAACATGAAAATTTGATCCGCCGTAGAAATGCTACCCGGAGTCTATGATAAAAATCCTGGGTCACATTTCTACGATAGAAATCTTACCCGGGTAGCGGTAGATAATTGACCCGCTTCAACATTTTTGTTAGTCACCCGTGAAAAATGACCCCAATAGATAAATACACCCTATATTTTAAGTTCATATAGCTTGCATGTAGCTCACAGAGAAACTAGTTAAATTCGCTTTATGTCCCATAGACAGATGTATTTCTCTATGCTACGAAAATAAATACACGACAGCATTAATATTCCTAAATATACGCTTTATTTTCCGAAAATGAAAGTTATACGTTTTCAATGGCATGTAGAGCATAAATACATGTATATCAGTTTTCCGAAAATGGATTTCCGTTGCTGTTACGCGATAACGAAAGAGGTTGTTCTATTTTTAGAGATATACACTACTAATTTGATTTTGTTGAGTAAATATTTAAATTAAGTTACAATTATACAAGTATGTAATCAAATGCATATATATTGTTAATATATTTAAGTTAGTCGTTCTTAACAGTATCATATGAAATAACACCCATTTGTACCTTGTAACTGACTTGCAGGGACAGGGTCATACCTTCGCCCTCTGTATATGACCGTGTGCATTATGTAGCCAGTGATGGCGTCTACGAGCATCCATAATTTTACGCCGAATTTTGAGTGCTTACTTGGAATGAACTGAATTATCTCTGATCTATTTTTTGATCCAATAAGTGATTCGTCGATGCTCCAGTTTGCTTGTGGTGTAAAATATCATTTGAATTGCATGTTTATATGATCTAGAAATGGTTTTATTTTTGCCACTGGACAGTAGAATGGACTTTCTCGACTGGGAATTTTTGAATTGTCTACCACATGAAAAAATCTAAGAATATTTTGAAATCTGTTTCTAGTCATTATCTTTCCAAACCAGGGTGTTTTTTGACTTTTAACTGTTGACCAGTACTCTTTTATTGAAGGTTTTCTTATTAAGCCCATGTTGATAACGATGGCCAAAAACGCCTTGAATTCGTGTGCCGACAACGGCCACCAGTCTCTTGCTCTAGACATTGGTCCAAGTGTTCTCATATTTCTTTTCATGTAGTTTCGAGCATACCTGTAAAGGAATTGTCGTAACTTTACCAAGTATTTTTATTACATTGCAAAATTTATTTCGGTAGCTGTTCCACAATTAATCTATCATAGACATTCCCATTGCGGAAATCAAGAATTCAAACTAAAAAAGGCGGCCGCGTAGGTAGCCCGTAGGTTCATTAAAATGTATCATGCACATCTGAATATGGATTCATTCCGTATATATATATATATATATATATATATATATATATATATATATATATATATATATATATATATATATATATATATATATAGAGAGAGAGAGAGAGAGAGAGAGAGAGAGAGAGAGAGAGAGAGAGAGAGTGTGTGTGTGTGTGTGTGTGTTAGTGCGTGTTGACTTCTCCGATAGGGGGCGCAACCTCATTTTATTTCAGAAATTTTCTTGGGAGAGACTTGACTTGTTTTGGGTACGTCTCCGATTTGGATATGGCATGGTTTCCATAATTATTTTCTTGGGTACGAGTTGACCGATGTCGGGTACGAGTTGACTTCTCCGATTTTGGTAGAACTCAAAAGTTGCCCGTAAATCCTTTCACATCAAAAATTTACATTTACAATTTTTAGTACCTTTACTACCGAGTATATCACCGATTGGAAATTTGGGATAATTTTAACCATTTTTTGACAAATTGTTAACTTTCTCTAGGGGAAGAAACCTTAATTTTGGAGGAAATTGAAAACAAATAGTATCACTGCGAATTTAATTTGTTGAAATATATTATTTTCCTGAAATGATTTTTTTTTTTTTTTTGATAAACATAACTAATACCGTTGGTATTCGATTTCAATTAGAATGTTATCTTACGCCACACGTAACAATTTTCAAATGGAGGTGGCCAATATTTAAAGGATGGGAATGAGAACCTGGTTAAAATGTATTGAGGAAAAGACCGTCGACCTTCTGTAATATGGGGGAGGTAGTGAATAGTGATGTCTTTGAGCCTACCGAATTATTTTCAAATTCATCAGCATCTTTTGAAGCGACCAGAGAGGTAAACGTCGGATTTTTATGTGATGAAACAGCTACTTGTACTGGTATGGTATCTATTCTGGGACGAAAAATCGTGTTTTTTTTTTGTTTTTTTTGAAAATATGTTTAGTTCAACTGATCTAATAACTTTGAAATTTTATATCACAATAGGTTACAGGGAAAGATCCAGGATTTTTTTAAAGGGAGGGTGAGTATTAACCAGAAAAATGCCGAAATATTAACTAAAATCGGGGCAGAATTTCGACCTAGTATTCTCCAGACATTGAATTATGCCCTCTTTATCGTTAAAAATATTTTGTTGTTTGATTAATTCGGAAGACCAGTGACTTATTATCTAGCTTCCATATATATCAGGTAGCGCCAGAGAAAAGATACCATACCAGTATCATTCGGCAAAGTCAAAAAAAAAAAAAAAAAAAAAAAAAATGTCATAACAAACATTCATTCATTTCATAAATATTGATAAATATTAACTTAAATTAAATTTCATAGATAGAGTTCTTATCTATTCCTTCCATTTTTCATTCATTCATAAAAAAGTATGATAAGAATCGCTCATTTTCAATATTTTCTGATGTTATGAAAAAGCTTTGATCTAGACCTATTACCTGTTTGTCTCCTGAATACATTTTTTCATCAAATTTATGGTGAAAAATAAATAAAAGTACACAACTGGTCCCGAGTTTGCAGGTGGCATACGTTTGGGTCCTGGCTGCGCCGTAAACGGAAAGGATTCCTCTTGATTTTCCGGTGGATAAACGCGAACCCACGGAGTCGCCATTACTACACAGTGCGTCGGCGTTTATTGCGTCATGAAGTGAGTGACGTCATAGTGTGTTTGACGTCAACACAATTGAAAGAACGTTAAAATGATTAAAGCCTCAAATGCGGCCCTCTGGCACTCAAAGGAATATAGCTAGGGCCGCAAATGAGGCCCTCTGGCACCCCAAGGGTTAACAGTATCATGTGATATAACACCCAACACATCAGTGTTTGACTACTTTTTCCCACGCTGTTAATACATCTTTTTGCTCGAAAATAATCTTAATCTGACGCAACTTTAAATGCACTGCCTCTTCATCACATATATGTGATGAGGTCCAGCATAATGAAATTATATTTTGACGCCCTAGTGCGTGTACCTTGTCTACACCCTGGGTTGTGAATATGGAAATTCTTGCTTGGAAAAACGGTAAATACGCCTATCAACGGTGGGCAAAATTCCCATCAGTGCAAGGGATGCTTACTCCTCAATGGCAATTTATCCTACTTCTCGATTTTCTAGAGTTCAACATGTCTGTATACTGTCTTCTGAACATCATGACAGTTTTAAACACTTTTGTATCTGCACATCAAGGGACATTATTTGAGTTTACCAACAAAACGATAGATATTTAGATTTTGTTTCTACATTTACTGCCTGCTCTTGATGTACAATAACAAATAAGAGCTATACACAGGCATAAAAATTCTTATATTCCTATATCTTAAGTAAAAATGAGATCGGGTCCAGTGTGGTATTCATATATAATTAGTAAGGTTGATTTAATCAATTGCAATTAAAACAGTACCAAACCTGGATTGGTTTCTCAAGCAATTTTCACAAAATAAATAGGAATTTTGGAATTGTTATGCCTGTGTATGTCTCTTTTTGTTATTGTATATCAATCTAGTAGTAAAAAATGAAACAAAATTGAAAAAAACCACAGCTTATGCGCCTTAAACTTTTTATAATAATATAAAAAACAGTGATCGCCAGTTAACAACAAGTTTGGATATCAATCTTACTTTAACTGATAATTATGTACAGGTTAGTCAAGGTAAAGTGGCAAAAACCAATACAATACGGTAAATTTTCCAAAAATAGGTTGTATAGATAAATCGTATTGCCTTGTAGGGATTTCATGCATTACCAATACTTATTTGTAAACATGCTCCAATTTTACTTGGTGGACCAATACTTCACATCATGTGTATATAAAATATAACATTCTCGTTAATTACTTTCCTATGTTTATTTGGTGTCGTCCTGATTGTCCCACTTTTGGTATTTACATGTAAAAAGGTGAAACAAAATGTGGCTGGCGCAGAATTATCCATTATAACTGTACAAGTAAGTAGAAAAGTATTTTTACCTCACTCAATTTAAATTTTAACTCGTTTTTAAATATATTTCTTTTTTTTTAGTCTGCATATTGGGATGCTATTTACTTAAGCAAGCAAATCAATTATTTTGATTAGTCCTGATTGTCCCACTTTTTGAAAGTCAGTTGTTGTTTTAACAATTGAAGTTAACTAGTTTTTGTGGGACAAGTTATGTGGGATAACCAGGACAACTGAATTGAAAAAAGTGGGACAATCAGGACTAAACCATTTGTGAATGCTGAAGTCGACCTCAGATCAGAATGACCATACACATGCGCAGACGTGAATTTCATCAGAATTAATTCAATAGATATCTACTACTTACTTGATTTTGTAGTCAAAGCGTATATACAGTCACTGTAATACAGTTATAATAATATAAATACAAATATTGAGTTCATCGTTATGCGATATTATTGGTCACAAAAATACATACTGTGGACAACACAACAACAGGATATATTGCTTTAAGATTATTGGGGATACATTCGGAAAGAAATATTCATGTATTGCTACTGGTGTATGAAACTGTCTTACTTGTATATTTTGTAATACAATGGCTATCTTGCTCATTCTCTTGTCCTTTAGAGTTATGATAAAAATTCTATCCTAAAATAAAGGGAAAATAGGAATATATGTGTTTAAATTGTATATACATTTTGGAACTGGTTAATATGTCAGGTTTGGAGTACAGATGACATCATATTAAATTTGAAATTTTTTATCGATATAGAAAACAAACAACACAACATTCTTAGGTGTCATTGAACGAGTAGTATATTTGTATATTGCTGACTGGATCTCATGACGATTTATGCGGTGGTATCTGTTCTTTTTTTTTTTTTTGAAAGTTAAAAGCAATATGGACCCTGGTATTTCATAAATTAACTTTATATCATATTGCAAATATTTCCAAATTCATAGTCTACCCTTGAGCAGATTTTAAACACAGATTCTTTTTAGTTCTTCAGTCTTTTTGGTAATTCCGGTTGGAATCTTTTTCATAGAATATGAATAAGACAATAAATAAACTGAAGACAGTGTGTGTATTCCGTACCATAAAAATGACTCAAATTGAAACATCATATTTACAGGATGAATAATAACAAAAACAAGTTATGACTTAAACGTAAATGATTCATACTTAGTAAGTGAGCTTGAATAACTACAGTATTACAATTGTCAGTATCATCACAAAACAAGCTGGCTTCAAAACGAACATATATTATACAGCTTGTATGCGCCTAATTTAAAACAAGAAAATAGCATCTTATCTTAATGTCAATCACGTATACAATGGTTAACGTGAACATATCGCAACATGTCCCCAAGTCAATTATATATACAGTATCTGGAGAGAACAGATCGCAACATGCCCCATGTCAATCACGTATACAATGGTTAACGTGCACATATCGCAACATGTCCCCAAGTCAATTATATATACAGTATCTGGAGAGAACAGATCGCAACATGCCTCCATGTCAATCACGTATACAGTGGTTAACGAGAGGAGATCGCAATAGGTCCCCAAGTCAATCATGTATACAGTATCTGGAGAGAACAGATCGCAACAGGTTCCCCAAGTCGTTCATGTATAGAGTGGCTAACAATAACAGATCACATCAGGTCTCCCAAGTAATTAATGTATACAGTGGCTAACAATAACATATCACAAGAGGTCTCCCAAGTCGTTCATGTATACAGTGGCTAACAATAACAGATCACATCAGGTCTCCAAAGTAATTAATGTATACAGTGGCTAACAATTACAGATAACATCAGGTCTCCCAAGTAATTAATGTATACAGTGGCTAACAATAACAGATCACATCAGGTCTCCAAAGTAACAATGGTTAACAATAACAGATCACATCAGTTCTCCCAAGTAATTACAATAACAGATCACATAGGTCTCCCAAGTAATTAATGTATACAGTGGCTAACAGGATAACATCAGGTCCCAAGTAATTAATGTATACAGTGGCTAACAATAACAGATCACATCAGGTCTCCCAAGTAATTAATGTATACAGTGGCTAACAATAACAGATCACATCTCCCAAGTCGTTCATGTATACAGTGGCTAACAATAACAGATCACATCAGGTCTCCAAAGTAATTAATGTATACAATGGTTAACAATAACAGATCACATCAGGTCTCCCAAGTAATTACAATAACAGATCACATCAGGTCTCCCAAGTAATTAATGTATACAGTGGCTAACAATTACAGATAACATCAGGTCTCCCAAGTAATTAATGTATACAGTGGCTAACAATAACAGATCACATCAGGTCTCCCAAGTAATTAATGTATACAGTGGCTAACAATAACAGATCACAACAGGTCTCCCAAGTAATTCATGTATACAGTGGCTAACAATAACAGATCACATCAGGTCTCCAAAGTAATTAATGTATACAATGGTTAACAATAACAGATCACATCAGGTCTCCCAAGTAATTAAAATAACAGATCACATCAGGTCTCCCAAGTAATTACAATAACAGATCACATCAGGTCTCCCAAGAAATTAATGTATATTGTGGCTAACAACAACTGATTACATCAGGTCTCCCAAGTAATTAATGTATACAGTGGCTAACAATTACAGATAACATCAGGTCTCCCAAGTAATTAATGTATACAGTGGCTAACAATAACAGATCACATCAGGTCTCCCAAGTAATTAATGTATACAGTGGCTAACAATAACAGGTCACATCAGGTCTCCCAAGTAATTAATGTATACATTGACTGACTAGAACAGGTCGCACATTCCAAAGTCAATCATGTATACAGTGGCTTACGTGAATATATTACAACAGGTCCCCTAAGTCAATTATGTATAGTGTGACATACTTTAGCAACATGTTACAGGTCCCCAAATCATTCATGAACTAAATATTTTATTGAAATTATCATTGAAGGATTACATTGATTAAAATAAATGTTGTGTTAAGAGACGTGTTTAATTTAGGTAAAGCTAAACAGGTTTGTATAAGTGCAGAATGGTATATACGGTGTTTGAATGTAAAAAAAACTGTTCGAACATTATGTGTGTAACTAACCCGTAAGTGTCGATTTTAAAAGGGAAAGTACCCACAGTGTTTTGCTAAAATTATGATGGAACATATTACGATACAAGCAGTTCCTATGCATTTGACTTTAATATGGTTGCTTTGAATGTCATCATCAAAATAGTTGTTCCGTATTCTATTAAGTTTGTGGATGTCGTCATAATAACACCAGAGTCTAATAATTGCTTCAATTATTGCAAATATAGGTTTCATCAACTGAACCCCCAGAGTTATCGGTTTTTCTGCTTTAAACGCAACGATCAAGGCAAGAATGATTTGCGTAACATCCTCAATCCAGGTCGATAATGTAGAAGCAGTATGTGGATGACAGCAGGCTTCATCTAGAATCATTTTCGCAATCAGATTGACCAACTCGAGCACAAATATTAGTGTTCCGGTAATAGCAAATACTTCAATGGCATTATGGATCCATGTTGCCTGTTGTATTGTTATTTGTTCAGTCTTAACTATTTCATTATGGAAACACCAGTCCAAATGCAGATCTATTACTTCTAGGAAGATTAAACCCAAGATCTTGCTGCAGCTATTCATACTGGAGATCAAACTTTCCACTTCTTGTTTATTTCTTTGTCTAGTTAAAGAAAAACAATATTGATTTATATTTTTTATGATAACTATGCAGTGTGTTTAGTGGAATTTTTTACCAATTTAATTATACAGTGTGCAAAGTGAATGCATTTAGTATTTGATCATTTTAAACACATGCACAGTACATTCCTGACTGATAGTCTGTGAAGGAATTGTCGACTTTTTATTTACAAATGTGCTTGTTTCTACTTCCGAAGACTTTTGACCAATTTTACTCATTTTCAATATCATTAAAGACATAAGAATATAATAATCAAATGCTCATTAGAGCCTGCATTGCACAACTGGACTTTTAGCAAAAACGTAGAAATTCTACTTAAGCCGGTAACGATCAATTTGGATGATGGATCGATACCAAAGTAAAAACATTTAGTCAGTACCTTGTAAGGTACAGTTATGTCATGTTTGGCTTCAATTCATTCAACATTCAATATGAATTCGACATGACCAAAATATTCGAATATAGTCAGATATGATTTTAGGATGGACAAACAGACAACCTTGACAAAACCCATTGGTCTTCTCAGCCCATTGCCGACATAAGTTTGTATGATTACTACCATGTTACTTGTTACAGTAAGAAGTTGTTTGGAGAATGTCGGGAAGAATGAAGTAGCTGTGTAAAATCTATATATAACAGATGATATAAACTTACCGTTGTTTGGTAGCTTTTAAGAGTAATTCTATGTAAAGACCAAAGAATTATTTAAGTGCTGAGAAATGGTATGTCACAGAATACGCTCATATTTACTATATATGTTTATTATAGAATGCTTAAACATAATATTGATTTTAAAATTGAAAAAAATATATATTGTTGCCATGGCAACAAAGAGTTGTTTTTCACAAGATTTGTCGTCTTACCCTTATAGAAAAAGGCATTTTTGCATAGTTTCAACATTTTATTTTTATTTAACATACAAGATATATCAATAATGTAAATATTTTATTTGAATCTACTTTGATTAGACATTCAAAAAAATAAAACCCAAAGTGATAATCAGTACAGAAGGTATTTTGCCTAACAACTTAAAGATAGGGGGTTTCTGCAATATTCCAATTAGAAGAATCTTATGATTTTTTTATTTTTCAAGACTTTACTCCCCAAAAATGCAGCATAGAAATTTTAAGATACTTTGACCTAAAGTTTGAATAATTTGATAATATTTAGGGACACCTATGATCATATACAATAATTATATTCAGTTTATCTTTAGTCAAAAAGCTTCCGATTAGTGTAAATTGACCTGACATCTCAACTCCGCCACTGAAATCTGACTGCTAATTTTAGTGTGCTTTCATCAGCCAAAACCTAGGAAATCTAAAACGAACCAAAATTTGAGTAACTTTTTACTGAAAATAATTCAGAAAGATGTCATTAATTATTATTGAAAAGATTACTTAAATAGAATTAAAACTGGGTGAGAAATCATTGATTATTTATTTCGATTCCGCCGCTAATCGAATCCGAAAACACTATACTATCAGGAATCCGACATTAGCATCTTTTCGATCCGACTCTGTAGTATTACTAAGCGATTACAAATTATAATTGCTAACGAAAAATAAGTGATTTTAGTGTCATTTAATGGTATATTTAGAAGGATATTATCATAAGCGATTGATATATACTTTACTTAAAGTTTAAGTATAACAAATGAACTTAAACCGATCCAATACCTCGACTCCGCCGTCGAATCCGACTACTAATTATAGTGTGCCAACGTAAGACAATGTCACGTAAATCGAGTCCAAAATAATTTTGTTCAATTTTCTACTGTGAATGATGTAAAATACCACAATAAAGATATACTACAATTATTGTGTTAATTGAATAAGTATTGGGGAAGAAATAGACAATTATTTGTTCGATTCCGCCGATTCTCGAATCCGACTCCGCCTCCGACTACTACTTTTAGTGACCGCTTTAATCAACGTGAGATATACGCTCTAGTTTATTCCAAACCTATCGTGGTTATTTTTAAGCGCATTACTGACCACGATTTCGGCTGTATTGACAGAGTGGAAACGGAAAACATTCAAATTCCGGTTTGAGAAAACGGGTAGCGATAGATTTGGACATAAACCCCCCCCCCCAAAACCTAAACATTGTTCGTATTTACGAGTGATTTGGTTGCATCATGGATCTATGTTTATTGCAAGTACGATTTCTTGTATCCACATGTAGTACCGAGTTCACATAAGCTGTTCATTTCCAATTTTCTTAAAGGGTTCTCTTTTTGCACGGATAACAAATTATGTTGATGTTGTCCAATGAATTATTAATTAGTAACAAAAATACCCACTGAGATATTTTGCTGTTCGTTTCTACTAATGTTACTAAAGTCACTAGAGATAAATGAGCGATTTCCTATGCTGCGTTTTTACAGAGGCCTGATTTAAATTTGCACGGAATTTCCCTATATTAACCCTAAAAAACCAACTTTCAACAGGTCTTTTTTAAAAACGGAGGCATTACGATCCCCGATATTTTCTACCTTGTTATATAAACATGTTAAGATCAATAATTAATACAAAAAAACTGCTGTCAAAACTGACAAATATCACATTTCATGAAATTTACGTAATATGACTATTTCCATTAGGTTACCATATTCAATATAGATAAATGACCGTTGCTATGGTAACGAGGAAGTTTTACTGGGAAAAATTGTAAGGTTTTGTTACTCTCATGCAAGGCTATCATTGTGACCAGCTGCCTTCAAAATTTGCGATATACCATTTCTGACCAATTTTGGTCTTTACAGAGAATTACTCTTAATCCTTTCCAATAAAGGTGATGTAAATATGATGATCAGGTACCGAATCAATAACAACAATCAATCTCAATAGTTATGAAAATGAAAAATAAATAAATTTTCTCGTGGCGCTTCAGGTTGTTATGCGCAAAACTTCTCGTCTCCAAGAAATGACGCTGCAACGTTCTCGAATGTAATACACGTTTTGAGATAAAGCATATTACATGTTAGACTATTTCAGTATATTTACCTTAGCAACATAGTTCATATAAAAGAACTAAGAAAATGTACGCCCCTTTGTTGCAAAAATATCATATACCGCATAATTCTATTTATAGAGCAATCTATTCTTGGTTTATAAAATGATTTTCGGTTTTCCTAAAAATGGTTGATTAATATCTTTGAATGTTGTTTAAAAGGATTTTTCGAAATGAATTGTCGTTACTATTGCATATGGAAAACCAAAATGTCGTAGAGTTATTTATATCTGTCTGGAACCAAATATGTAATATGTCAATTAACTTTAGTTCTCATACCTAAGTGAGTCTCTCAACAATAATAATCAAAGTACCGAGAATGCTGAAAGTCAGGTTACAAATATCCAAGTAATAATATTGCCTATTTTCATTCTGACGCTTTCTTTCCCACATTCTGCCTAATATACCCTCGAGCTTCGTATGCTGAAGGATACAAACTGTTTTTTCGTAAACTAGAATTTATATTTAGAGGAAATTCCTCATATATACCCAGTTGGAATATCGTTGGCCCAACATATCGCGCTATGTGGCCCAGCGCTTTCAGCCAACGTTGCTCCAATGTATAAGTGCAAAGTGGGCCAAGGTTGGGCCAACATGTTGTTTTCACATTGGTCCAATGTTGTACATTGAGTGAAGAAACGTTGATTCAAGACTGGACCGATGTTATATTTACCGAAAGCCAACGTTGGTACTGCGATGGCTCAAGATAGATATCCCATCAATGTTTGGCTAGCATTATGTTGGCTCAACATTGGTTCACCATTGGATAGGAAGAACCAATAAATATTAATTCTGCAATGGCACAACACTTGTTAAGCATTCGGAAATTCCATATTTTTCAGTAAGAACTAAGTTTGGTTCAATATTGTTCCAATATTTAATCAATCGCTGGAACACTGAAAATACAGCTTGTAAGTGCAAGAACTCTCAGTTCAGTTTTACTATAGACACAGACGGGAAATGAACAACTAAGCTTCGACAAACGCGACGATTTCGCTTTTCCATCGCAAACTTTCTACATTTAACTAGTAATATCCCACAATCCCCCGCATATGGAGTTTATATTTCGCAAATTATCCGATATGCCAGGGCGTGCTCAACATATGAACATTTCATATACAGAGGTTAACTACTCACTGACAAATTATCGACACAGGGATATCGAAAACCGCGTTTGATGTAAACGTTCCACAAATTTTACGGTCGGAAATGACGTCATGTTGTCATGGCAATAAGGAGGAAGAGCCAATCGTTGAGCTCGGAAGTGTGTGTATGATCGGAAGTTGGAGGTTGTGGAGAAGGTCATATTGGATAACGAGCCAATGAGAGCCTTCAGTTTCTTAGACGTTATATGTATTTCTTTTCTACCATAAATGTTTCTCTCTACTTAAAAATATCATTCACTGTGTGGAATTAAAATCTTCATCTCCGAATAACACGCGAAAGGTAAAAACCAGCTACACGTTCTAAGACGCTGTGTGTTCCACTATAAAATTAATATCAAACCCTCGTAGAAAATATAAACCCACGCTGAAAAAGATTAAACCCAAGATGAGAAAATATCAAACACACATAAAAAAATATAAAAACCAGACAGAAAAATATCAAATCCAAGCTGAAAACATATACCAACGTAGAAAAGTAAAAAAAAATGTCTACAGAAAATATAAAATCCACGCAGAAAAATATATTTAACCATTGTAGTAAAATACAAAACCAACGTAGCAAAATAATGCTTTAAATTACAAAACCCCAAATATAAAAATAAAAAGCACTACAGATATAGAACCGCACAGGGACAAAAATATCAGACATACGCAGAAAAAATCAGATACATATGGAATTATAGTCTTTTAAGTTATCAATAATGTTTTATGTTGTTGTTTTGTTTAATTTCAAATGGATTCATACGTTTGTATGAAAAGCTATAAGACTCTACACACGCATATCTCAAATTATTTTAAAATGGTTTAATCTTAAAATACCTTCTGATGAACTGTCAGAAACGTTTTTGTACATGTTTAAAAAGGTGCCGATTTGGTTATGTGGAAATGGTTTTATCTTTAAAGGGACATTATTTATATTTTCTAGGGTATACAATGAGAGGTTATTGATATTACCATTCAAAACCTATTGTTGGAATATGATATTTATATTATGCATGTACCTCTCATCAAGTATAATCTGTTTCTATTGTATATATGGCTCCATTTTATCTCGACCTATTCTCTGTTTTTTTTTTCGAAAAGCCTCATGCACCATTCTGTTTGGAAGCATATTATTACCAATAAAACATTCCAGTGTAACGTGAAAATTTGATCCGCCGTAGAAATGCTACCAGGAGTCACTTTTCTATGATAAAAAACATGGGTCACATTTCTACGATAAAAATCTTACCCGGGTAGCAGTAGAAAATTGACCCGCTTCAACATTTCTGTTTGTCACCCGTGATAAATGACCCCAATGGAAAATACCCCTATATTTTAAGTTCATATAGCTTTCATTTAGTTCACAGAGAAACGAGTCAAATTCGCTTTATGTCCCATAATCTATGTTACGAAAATAAACAATGTGTTGAAAAACACGACAGAATAAATTCCTAAATATATACTTTATTTTCCGAAAATGAAAGTTATACGTTTCCAATGACATGTAGAGCATAAATACATATATATCAGTTTTCAGAAAATGGTTTGCCGTTGCTGTTACGCGCGTGGGTAACGAATGAGGTTGTTCTATTTTTAGAGATATACACTAGTAATTTGATTTTGAAGTTTGAGTAAATATTTAAATTAAGTTACTACTATACAAGTATGTAATCAAATGCATGCATATTGTTAATCTATTTAAGTTAGTCGTTCTTAACAGTATCATGTGATATAACACCCAACACATCATTTTTTTCACACTTTTCTCCACGCTGTTAATACATCTTTTTGCACGAAAGTAATATTAATCTGACGCAACTTTAAATGCACTGACTTTTCATCACATAGAGGTCCAACATAATGAAATTATATTTTGACGCCCCAGCGCGTGTACCTTGTCTACGCCCTGGGTTGTGAATATGGAAATTCTTGCTTGGAAAAACGGTAAATACGCCTATCAACGGTGGGCGAAATTCCCATCAGCGCAGGGGATGCTTACTCCTCAATGACAATTTATCCCACTTCTCGATTTTCCAGAGTTCAACATGTCTGTATATTGTCTTCTGAACATCATGACAGTTTTAAACATCTTTGTATCTCCACATCGAGGGGCATTAGTTGAGTTTATCAACAAAAAGAAAGATTTTGATTTTGTTTCTACATTTAATGCTTGCACTTGATATACAATAACAAATAAGAGCTATACACAGGCATAAAAATTCTATATATATTCCTATATCTTTAGTAAAAATGAGATCCGGACTAGTGTGGTATTAATATATATTTAGTAGGGTTGATTTAATCAATTGCAATTTTAAAAAGTACCAAACCTGGATTGGTTTCTCGAGCAATTTTCACAAAATAAATAGGAATTTCGGAATTGTTATGCCTTTGTATGTCTCTTTTTGTTATTGTATATCAATCTAAGTAGTAAGAAATGAAACAAAATTGAAAAAGAGAACATGGCTTATGCCCCTTTAATTTTTTTTAAAGTAATATTTTAAAAAACAGTGATCGCTTGTTAACGGCAAGTTTGGATGTCAATTTTACTTTGACTGATAATTATGTACAGGTAAAGTGGCAATAACCAAAACATTACGGTAAATTTTCCAAAAATAGGTTGTATAGATAAATCGTATTGCCTTGCAGGGATTTCATGCATTACCAATACTAATTTATAAACATGCTCCAATTTAACTAGGTGCACCAATATATCACATCATGCGTATATAAAATATAACATTCTCGTTGTTTAATTTGCGAGCAAGTGTGAATGATCAAGTCGACATCAGATCATACACATGCGCAGACGTGAATTTCATCAGAATTAATTTAATAGATATCTACAACTAACTTGATTTTGTAGTATATACAGTCGCTGTAATACAAGTATAATAATATACAAATATTGAGTTCATCGTTATGCGATATTATTGGTCACATAAAGTACATACTGTGGACAACACAACAACAGGATATATTCGGAAAGAAATATTTATGTATTGCTACTGGTGTATGAAACTCTCTTACTTGTATATTTTGTAATACAATGGCTATCTTGCTCATTCTCTTGTCCTTTAGAGTTATGATAAAAATTCTATCCTAAAATAAAGGGAAAATAGGAATATATGTGTATAAATTGTATATACATTTTGGAACTGGTTAATATGTCAGGTTTGGAGTACAGATGACATCATATTAAATTTGAAATTTTTGATCGATATAGAAAACAAACAACACAACATTCTTAGGTGTCATAGAACGAGTAGTTTCTAGAAATGAAGTTTTGTATATAAATACTACAGCCAATCTTCCTGGAGACAGCAGGAGCAATAATCCAATGAGAAGATGCAAACACCTGTTTTAGGGATTCAGATTGCTGTAAGTGGCATTGCTTGTACCTCAGGATATTCCTGTCATGTTATGATTTTTGTATTTACCTCCCACCTAGTAAATTCAAAACTTGCAATTATTATATTTTCATGATTTAAATTAAAACTGTATATTTTAAACAAAAATATTTGTTAATTTGTTAAATCATGAAAATATGATAATTTCAAGTTTTGAATTTACTAGATGGGTTGTAAATATACAAAAATTAATTAAAACATGACATTCCTATGCAAGGGACGCTTACTCCATGTCACGTTGTTAAACATATCTATTGTCCAGAGACCCATGTTTGCCCAAAGTTCAACATATTTGTATATTGCTGACTGGATCTCATGACGATTTATGCGGTGGTATCTGTTCTTTTTTTTTTTTTCTTGAAAGTTAAAAGCAATATGGACCCTGGTATTTTATAAATTAACTTTATATCATATTGCAAATATTTCCAAATTCATAGTCTACCCTTGAACAGATTTTAAACACAGATTCTTTTTAGTTCTTCAGTCTTTTTGGTAATTCCGGTTGGAATCTTTTTCATAGAATATGAATAAGACATAAATAAACTGAAGAGAGAGTGTGTATTCCGTACCATAAAAATGACTTAAATTGAAACATCATATTTACAGGATGAATAATAACAAAAACAAGTTATGACTTAAACGTAAATGATTCATACTTAGTAAGTGAGCTTGAATAACTACAGTATTACAATTGTCAGTATCATCACAAAACAAGCTGGCTTCAAAACGAACATATATTATACAGCTTGTATGCGCCTAATTTAAAACAGGAAAATAGCATCTTATCTTAATGTCTATCAAGTAAACAATGGTTAACGTGAACATATCGCAACATGTCCCCAAGTCAATTATATATACAGTATCTGGAGAGAACAGGTCGCAACAGGTTCCCCAAGTCGTTCATGTATACAGTGGCTAACAAAAACATATCACAAGAGGTCTCCCAAGTCTATCATGTATACAGTGGCTAACAATCTCAGATCACATCAGGTCTCCCAAGTAATTAATGGATACAATGGTTAACAATAACAGATCACATCAGGTCTCCCAAGTAATTACAATAACAGATCACATCAGGTCTCCCAAGTAATTAATGTATAGTGTGGCTAACAATAACTGATCACATCAGGTCTCCCAAGTAATTAATGTATACAGTGGCTAACAATTACAGATAACATCAGGTCTCCAAAGTAATTAATGTATACAGTGGCTAACAATAACAGATCACATCAGGTCTCCCAAGTAATTAATGTATACAGTGGCTAACAATAACAGGTCACATCAGGTCTCCCAAGTAATTAATGTATACATTGACTGACTAGAACAGGTCGCACATTCCAAAGTCAATCATGTATACAGTGGCTTACGTGAATATATTACAACAGGTCCCCTAAGTCAATTATGTATAGTCTGACATACTATAGCAACATGTAGCAGGTCCCCAAATCATTCATGAACTAAATATTTTATTGAAATAATCATTGAAGGATTACATTGATTAAAATAAATGCTGTGTTAAGAGACGTGTTTAATTTACGTAAAGCTAAACAGGTTTGTATAAGTGCAGAATGGTATTATACGGTGTTTGAATGTAAAACTGTTCGAAGACATTATGTGTGTAACTAACCCGTAAGTGTCGATTTTAAAAGGGAAAGTATCCACGGTATTTTGCTAAAATTATGATGGAACATATTACGATACAAGCAGTTCCTATGCATTTGACTTTAATATGGTTGCTTTGAATGTCATCATCAAAATAGTTGTTCCGTATTCTATTAAGTTTGTGGATGTCGTCAGAATAACACCAGCATCTAAAAAATGCTTCAATTATTGCAAGTATAGGTTTCATCAACTGAACCCCCAGAGTTATCGGTTTTTCTGCTTTAAACGCAACGATCAAGGCAAGAATGATTTGCGTAACATCCTCAATCCAGGTCGAAAATGTAGAAACAGTATGTGGATGACAGCAGGCTTCATCTAGAGCCATTTTCCCAATCAGATTGACCAACTCGAACACAAATATTAGTGTTCCGACAATAGCAAATACTTCAATGGCATTATGGATCCATGTTGCCTGTTGTATTGTTATTTGTTCAGTCTTAACTATTTCATTATGGAAACACCAGTCCAAATACAGATCTATTACTTCTAGGAAGATTAAACCCAAGATCTTGCTGCAGCTATTCATACTGGAGATCAAACTTTCCACTTCTTGTTTATTTCTTTGTCTAGTTAAAGAAAAACAATATTGATTTTATATTTTTTATGATAATAAGCAGTGTGTTTAGTGGAATTTTTTACCAATTTAATTATACAGTGTGCAAAGTGAATGCATTTAGTATTTGATCATTTTAAACACATGCACAGTACATTCCTGACTGATAGTCTGTGAAGGAATTGTCGACTTTTTATTTACAAATGTGCTTGTTTCTACTTCCGAAGACTTTTGACCAATTTTACTCATTTTCAATATCATTAAAGACATAAGAATATAATAATCAAATGCTCATTAGAGCCTGCATTGCACAACTGGACTTTTAGCAAAACGTAGAAATTCTACTTAAGCCGGTAACGATTCAATTTGGATGATGGATCGATACCAAAGTAAAAACATTTTAGTCAGTACGCTTGTAAGGTACAGTTATGTCATGTTTGCTTCAATTCATTCAACATTCAATATGAATTCGACATGACCAAAATATTCGAATATAGTCAGATATGATTTTAGGATGGACAAACAGACAACCTTTGACAAAACCCATTGGTCTTCTCAGCCCATTGCCGAGCATAAGTTTGTATGATTACTACCATGTTACTTGTTACAGTAAGAAGTTGTTTGGAGAATGTCGGGAAGAAAATGAAGTAGCTGTGTAAAATCTATATATAACAGATGATATAACCTTACCGTTGTTTGGTAGCTTTTAATCCTTTCCAATAAAGGTGATGTAAATATGATGATCAGGTACCGAATCAATAACAACAATCAATCTCAATAGTTATGAAAATGAAAAATAAATAAATTTTCTCGTGGCGCTTCAGGTTGTTTATGCGCAAAACTTCTCGTCTCCAAGAAATGACGCTGCAACGTTCTCGAATGAATAAAATACACTTTTGAGATAAAGCATATTACATGTTAGACTATTTCAGTATATTTACCTTAGCAACATAGTTCATATAAAAGAAACTAAGAAAATGTACTGCCCCTTTGTTGCAAAATATCATATACCGCATAATTCTATTTATAGAGCAATCTATTCTTGGTTTATAAAATGATTTTCGGTTTTCTAAAAATGTTGATTAATATCTTTGAATGTTGTTTAAAAGGATTTTTCGAAATGAATTGTCGTTTTACTATTGCATATGGAAAACCAAAATGTCGTAGAGTTATTTATATCTGTCTGGAACCAAATATGTAATATGTCAATTAACTTTAAGTTCTCATACCTAAGTGAGTCTCTCAACAATAATAATCAAAGTACCGAGAATGCTGAAATAGTCAGGTTACAAATATCCAAGTAATTAATATTGCCTATTTTCATTCTGACGCTTTCTTTCCCACATTCTGCCTAATATACCCTCGAGCTTCGTATGCTGAAGGATACAAACTGTTTTTTCGTAAACTAGAATTTATATTTAGAGGAAATTCCTCATATATACCCAGTTGGGATATCGTTGGCCCAACATATCGCGCTATGTGGCCAGCGCTTTCAGCCAACGGTTGCTACCAATGTATAAGTGCAAAGTGGGCCAAGTTGGGCCAACATGTTGTTTTCACATTGGTCCAATGTTGTACATTGAGTGAAGAAACGTTGATTCAAGACTGGACCGATGTTATATTTACCGAAAGCCAAACGTTGGTACTGCGATGGCTCAAGATAGATATCCCATCAATGTTTGGCTAGCATTATGTTGGCTCACATTGGTTCACCATTGGATAGGAAGAAACCAATAAATATTAATTCTGCAATGGCACAACACTTGGTTAAGCATTCGGAAATTCCATATTTTTCAGTAAGAACTAAGTTTGGTTCAATATTGTTCCAATATTTAATCTATCGCTGGAACACTGAAAATACAGCTTGTAAGTGCAAGAACCCTCAATGTATATACCTAAAAAGATACGACAGAATCAAGCACAAACGCTTCATACTTAGGCATTATATTTACTATAGACACAGACGGGAAATGAACAACTAAGCTTCGACAAACGCGACGATTTCGCTTTTCCATCGCAAACTTTCTACATTTAACTAGTAATATCCCACAATCCCCCGCATATGGAGTTTATATTTCCGCAAATTATCCGATTATGCCAGGGCGTGCTCAACATAATGAACATTTCATATACAGAGGTTTAACTACTCATGACAAATTATCGACACAGGGGATATCGAAAACCACGTTTGATGTAAACGTTCCACAAATTTTACGGTCGGAAATGACGTCATGTTGTCATGGCAATAAGGAGAAAGAGCCAATCGTTGAGCTCGGAAGTGTGTGTATGATCGGAAGTTGGAGGTTGTGGAGGAGGTCATCTTGGATAACGAGCCAATGAGAGCCTTCGTTACAAGAGGTTGGGATTACGAGAGGTCTCGTGAGTTCACGAGAAGTCAACGGCTAAAAATAAAAGCGGCGAGAGTTGACGATCCTGTATCAAGTGCACAAGCGCGAGAAGCGGTAGGCCGAGCTCGAGTCAAGCTTGAACATGTTATCCTTGTACTAAGACTCATAGAGTTTATGAGCATGTACAAAGGGAGATATATGTGTACAAAGGGAGATATGTATACATATGATGTATAGACTCTATAGGTGGATCAAAGGGAGATCACTCTGTATCGACTGTATATATGGGGTAAAGCCTGTATGAGTAGGACAAAAGGGAGATATAGACTGGAACAAAGGGGATATCACTGTGCATAAACTCTATGAAGTGAAACATCACGTTGCATAGGTTGTATAGGTGGAACAAAGGGAGATTACTCTGTATAGACTATAGTGATGGAACAAAAGGGGAGAGTTCTCTATATGGACTGTATGCACTAAACCAGAGAGGGAGGGTGGGTAGTGAAACTGGAAGTGTAGAAAGGGTAGCTATCTTGGCTATGGAATCATCGGATATCTAGCTTTTCAGAGATTGACTAATCTCACGGTAGGAGGGAGATACATTGAACATGAAAGTGTGTAACGTTCTCAAAGTTTCCAAAGTGATAATAGTGTGTACCGTTCTCAGAGTTAGCAAATTGATCAATGTGTGTGTGCCGTTCTCAAAGTTTGCCAAGTGATCAAGTGTGTACCGTTCTCATGTTTCAAAGTTTGCAACGTGTGCAATATTCTAAGTTATGAAGTCTCAAAGTGACAAAGTGACTAAGTGTCAAAAGTGACAAAGTGACAAAAGTGACAAAGTTGTGAAGTATGAAGTTGTTCACTTACATCGTTTCAACATGTTTCAAAGTTCAGACAGTGAAAAAAAAGTATCTGTATTATTTTATATCGTTTTTGTACTTCTGTATATAAAATAAAAAATTGAAACACTTTCTGACGATGTTGACTCTTCGAGCTCCGGATGCCAAATGATCTCTCAGAGGTCTAACTGAACTTATTTTCTAGTTTTTAAAAGTTACTATTTTTAAAATTTACTAGTTTGAATTTCTATCTAATAAAATTTTATCGATCAAATAAAATAACTAGTGAATGTTCACATTAACTATATGTTAGATTTACCTGTACAGTATAACACAACACATACAAAAAACATAAAAAAAGGTTTCTTTTCGAGTAAGTTGGGTGGCCCTTAAAAGGACCGTTTAAATTTTCGAGTTCTTTCTCGAAGTCAGTCGCCTTATTTCTGCCTCGCGCAGGCTCAGAAGCCTCAAATCCGCCTGAGCCATAGTATACTGTAGCTCAGGCATCGGGAGTGCTGATGGCATATTTCTTGGCAGAGGGGGCCTAGTTGGTGCTGTTCTATGCCTATAAGGTGGTTGTGGCGGCGGACGGGGTGTAAACAGCCACATTTCTCTCAAATGGTGAATCAGTTTTTCATGATGAACTGATACAGAGTAAAACCAAATGTCTGGTTTATATAGAGACTATGAACGCACACACAAGCTATGACGTCAGAGGTCTATTCGGAGTATGAGTTGTTTCATGACGCCTACAACTACTACTCGGAACGTTTTTTTGTCTTATACCTTAAATGATTTATACATACACTACTAAAGTGACAATATATATAATACTACATCTCTCTGTTTCATTACTTGTATTAAAATGGCTTACTATCAGTCCATATCTCCCGATACGATACAATTAAAGCATGAATTTACCACGGTTGTGGCAGGACCTACCAAATCGGGGAAAATTGAATTTGTAAAACAGTTGATAGAATGGAAGGATCAATGGATTCATTCCCCTCTCGAAAAAATTGTATGGTGTTATCGTGAATAGTAACCTGCTTATGAAATCTTACAACATGGTCACTTCATTCAAAATATACCTGAGGATGACGAAGTCTTAGTTTATGATCCAACTCGTCGTCACCTACCCTTTTTTTTTTTTTTTTTTTTTTTTTTTTTTTTTTTTTTTTTTTTTTTTTTTTTTTTTTTTTTTTTTTACTTGTCTTTGATGATATGATGGGTAGTAAAGCTCTCGATTCTATCGTAGAATGGTTTACACGTAAAGCACATTATCGGAACACTAGTGTGATCTACTCAAAACTTGTTTGATCGTGCTAAACAATAGCATACCATAAGTCTGAATGCTCATTATCTCGTCCTGTTTAAAATTCCTACAGATAAATCTCAAATGACCAGCTTATTACGTCAATTAGACCTACCAGGATTAAACCATGCTTATCACAATGCTAGAAATCGTCATCATGGTTATCTCTTGATTGATCTCACATCGTCTACCCCTGATAATCTAAGATTAAGATCAGATATATTTCGTCCTTGGTATAATGGAGGGATAGTGTTGTACACACCTTATAAAGCGACTGTAACTTTCTCTAGGCCGTCATTTCTCGTATTCCTGTTAACGTAGAATCATGAATCCTTTACTTAAAGCCACCAGTAAACTGGTGACTACTTTAAGAAAATTGCAATTGGAGAAAGATCCCGTAAGACGCCAAGAATTGTGAGAATTAGGTAGAGACGCTTTATTGAAATGGTTTGGTATAGGAGCAAAAAATTTTCGGTCTGGTACTATTCCAGTGACCAAACCGTCAGCAATGTTAATACAGAGATATTCTGATCATTTAAAAATCGTTGGTGACCCAAAAGCTGTTGAAGAAGCTAAGAAAACTACTATCTTTAAACGGGGAGAGGCAGGGTTCTTAGGTGGGGTAATCATTCGATCCCTATTACAATGGGCTAGTCGTCTCAAGAAGAACACTGCACCTAAAAAAAAACACCCCTCCTCCTGAGCAGAAAAAGAAAACCCCTAAGAAGAAGAAGAGCTCTAAGAAGAAGAACCCGCCATTGATTCTAAAACTGAATCTGAAACAGATTCGTGAATCTGACACCTGTAACCAACAACCCTGTAGCAGGAACTTCTATTGCAACATCTATCTTTGGACAAAGAAACGGGTCTTTGGAAAACTAGTTCATCTTCAATTGACTGTCCCTTAACGACGACATATTCTAACGAATCAACATGGTGGTGTTTTACCTATCTTACCCTTATTAGCGCCATTACTGGGGCCGTAGCTTCTCCTGTCTTAAAATCTATTCTATAACCATGAGCACACGAAAAATGATCTTAGTCCCCGAGAGGACCATTGAGGAACTCAAGCAATGGCGAGAAAGAAGTTTACACCCTTTGCCTCATACACCTGAAGTAGCATCTTAGGTACGTTACGGTAATGAATTAGATGCGATCGTAGATCGTGATGATTTGACTCCTGAAGCTAAGGTAGCCAAGTTTGGTCAAGAACTTTATCGATACCGTACGTATCTTGAACAAGCTCGTCACCCTGAAGAACAGAGAGAGACCTTGGTCTCAAAAAACAGAAAAAGTAAAAGAAGTGAAAGATGATGTTAAAGCTGAAATGTCTCCTGAAGAACAAGATCGTATGACAGCTATTACATCCAGTGTCACTGCTCCATTAAAACCAAAAGTCCCTTTGTTATATAAACATCTCAAGAAACAATCTGATATACTAAAATGGGAAAAAGCCCGTCAAATACAATACAAAGGGAAGACCGTACCTGGGACATTGGAAAGGATATCCTTCTAGTTTTGATTCATGGATCCCAAAATCCAACTTGATCGACCAGTAGACTCGGTAAGCCGAGTGTCTATCAGAGTCAACAATGAGCCCACAAAGCAACTACCCGATAGAGTAAGTCATACGCCTAGTACTACTTGGAAATGGTGCGGATAAAACATACCTCGAAATGAAATAGTATTCTTTGTTCAAGTAATTCTTGCCTTTACTATCATCATAGCTTGCGTCGTTCATTTGGCTAATCCCAGTATGAAACTACCCTATAAAGCAAATCATTGAATTTATAAAGGATTCAAGTTCCCAAGTTTGAATCCATTCCTAAGGACTGTATTGATAGTGACACATTATGACACTCATCGTTCATAAAGAGGTATCTCGTCAGAAAGGATATGGGCTTCTCTTTCCTAAATTGATTCAATCGTTAACGAGAACAACTCATGGTCTGATCTCTCCTCAGAAGGGTGAGATTATCAATACATTAAGACTTGCAGGTAGTATAGTCAATACACTCATAGGAGCATTTCGTCCCAGAGCATCTGATATGCAATATGACAAGGGTATTTGGTCAGACTTTCTCAAACCTACCATGACGAAAGCCATTCCTCATATAGCCAAATTTGCTTTGAATACGGGCATGGATGTGATACCAAATAAACGTTCATTGAAAAATGCTCTTGTTCAACGAGGGAAAGAAGCAATGACCAACTTAATGACTGGTCCTAAGAAAACATTAGCTCATGCACCCTCTCGTTTAGCAGACAAGAAACGAACAGGAACAACGAGTCATATGAACAGTAGTATAAAAAAAGAAACGAATGAGACCTCCCTTTCAGTCTACTTCTACAAGTAAATCTAAACAGGTCGGAAGAGAGCAAGTTATCTTTAACTAACAAGATGATGATACAAAAAGATTTGTGTGAGTGTAGTAGTGAAGCTTTAGAGTTGTTTAATGTCCCTCATACCAATGTAACCTTAGAAGAACGAAGATGGATGGAAAATTACACCGTCTCTAGTGTCAATACACAATCTGCCCCTATTGAGTTTAAATCAAAGGACAAGGCGATGAGTATTTGGATTTGAACCAGACTTATGTGTGCGTAGAAGCTAAAATCGTCAAAAAAGATGGAACTAATAGAGCAGTTGGTAGTTAAATCACCCCGTCAACAATTTGCTGCACAGTTTGTTTTCCGAGATCGATTGTAATCTAAATGGAAAAGTGATCACTCCTCAATCGATACCTGTCCCTATCGAGGTTATTTCGAAACGTTGCTGTCCTTTTCTGACGAAACGTTAAAATATCAAATTAGTGCTACAAGTTTATGGTACAAGGATAAACCTGGACGATTTGACAAGGTGAATCCTCATACCGGTGATGGCGGCGAGAAAAAACTCTGGATCGGCTGATCGTCATGAACGTATCAGTGAAAGTAAAACCTTTAATATGATGGATCGTCTCCATTTGGATATGTTTGAACAGAAACCATTTCTACCTAATGGTATATTTGTACACTTAAGGTTTAATAGAAGTCGTGAAACCCTTTACGTAATGTGTGGAGGAGGTGAATTGCGTTATTTGAAGATATTACAAATGTATCTAGTGGTACGTAAAGTGAAATCCATCGCAACCTTACTGAATCAGATGAACAAACAGATGAATCCAAAAGTAGAAATTGAACTGGATAGATTACATGACCAATATGTACTGGTACCAGCAGGCAAAGCCTCAAATAATATTGTTTTTATTTGTAGGACACATTACTACAATTGTTTATTAGAAGAACTTCGGTTTAATACGAATTCTGGAAATCCTACATACACACGTAGCTCATTTTCAAAGTACGAGATCCTTCAAAATCACGTGTCCGTATTACGCTCATTTGATATACCTACAACGGATACCGATTTTGAGCTACCATATTTATATTGGATACCTAAACTTCATAAAACCCCATATAAGCAAAGATGCATAGTAGGATCCAGCAAATGTTCTACCAAACCTTTCTCTTAACTCCTTACCAAGATATTGACAACTATTAAGGAGAAACTTCAACAATACTGTACAGTTGCTTATTCCAAAAGTGGTGTAAATCAGATGTGGATACTAAAAAATTCTAAACAGCTTTTAGAAAATTTGAAAGCACACAATTTTTCTCGAATTCACAGTATCAAAACATATGACTTCTCTACTCCGTACACAACCATTCCACATAAAAAATTTAAAGAAAGACTTTTAGTATCATAGACAACTGTTTTTTCACTAAAGGTGGTACCCGAAAATTTAGATATCTAGTGATTGGCTATCAGGATACTTATTTTGTCTAACACCACTCTGATTCTACACATGAATACACTGAAGTTGATAGAAAAACATGCTGGAATTTCTAATAGACAATATATTTGTAATGTTCGGAGACGTGGTCTTTCAACAAACAAACTGTCGGCATTCCTATGGGAACCAATTTGTGCCCCTTTATTGGCCGACCTGTTCTTTTATTCATACGAAGCAGATTTCATTCAGAAACTGCTGAATCAAAAGAAGAAAAGGTTAGCGGTGTCCTCTTATTTGACATTTAAATATATCGACGACGTTTTGTCAATTAATAATGACAATTTTCATACATATGCCAATGCGATATATCCCAGCGAACTAGAGATTAAAGATACAACAGAATCAAGCACACGTGCTTCATACTCAGACATTTTACTTAACATAGACACAGACGGGAAATAAGCAACTAAGCTGTACGACAAACGCGACGATTTCGGCTTTCCCATCGTAAATTTTCCACATTTAGAATAGTAAATATCCTTTTTATGTTTTATATCACCCCATCCGATATGCTAGGACTTTATATTTCACAAATGATCCGATATGCTAGGGCATATACAAACATATGAAGATTTCATATACAGAGGTAAACTACTCACTGACAAATTGTTGACACAGGGATATCGAAAACCGCGTTTAATGTCAACGTTCCGCAAATTTTACGGTCGGTATAGTAGCCTTGTTTGCGTTTACTGTTTCACTGAGTGAAATGTTGAGTTACCTGTTCGATGGTGGTTGTTGAGACGTCTGTACCAATTGTGACGAAGATTCATTCCTCACGTATTTCATTGGACTTGACTGTGGACTCACGGCGGGTGTGACCGGTCGACAGGGGATGCTTACTCCCCATGGCACCTGATCCCACCTCTTAGTATCCAGAGGTCCATGTTTGTTCATTTTTACCTGATTTGTATCTATGTCCTGGACATTCTATTGATTTATACTTTGGTATCTGAGATTTTTTATATTTTCTCCAGATTAAGCAACAGGCTAGTGGTTTTCCTGTTTCCTGTCAAACAGTAGAAGACCGTCGTCAGTACCTCAAAGAAATTGAAACGAGAGAACATGGTTACCAACCCGGATACGCTCCTGTCCTTCGGACTGAGACAGTAAAAACCGAGGTCCCGTGTCACAGTGAGTGTCGGCACGTTAAAGAACCCTCACTGCTCAATGGCCATAGGTGTCGAGCATAGGCCAAAATTTGAAGCCCTTCACCGGCATTGGTGACGTCTCCATATGAGTGAAAGATTCTTGAGTGGGACAATAAACAACAATAAACAAACAAACAAACAAACGAAACATTACAACAGTTACTTCAAGATGACACTCGTGATATATTACATTCAGAACTGATTCCAAATGACGAAGGCCATGATGAGCTAGACATGATGCTGGTGAATTCGAAACCGAAGGAAGACTTTGATGAACCGAATGGTTTTAGCATTGTAGTGCTAGCAGCCTTTACTACGCCTTTAGCACGGTTACATCTCTATGCCACCCTAGAACGGTTGGGAGAACGTGTGTTGTATTTTGATACAGACAGTATCATTTATCAACACGATCCGCAGCATTGGAATCCCACTATAGTGGACAGTTTAGGAGGATGGACAGACGAATTAGATGGCGATTCTATCTTATCCTTTGTCTCGGGAGGTCTTAAAAATTATGCGTACAAGACTCGTTAGGACAAAAAAGGGTGTGTAAAGTCAAAGGAATCACTTTTGATAGTCGTACCACTTCTACGGTCAACGTAGATACATTGAAAAAGTTGTTACGTGGTCAACAAAAGAAAGTGCTTATATCGTACCTTCATAAAATCATGCGAACGAAACAGCATAAAGTCAAAACACAGGCGATGACTAAAGACGTGCGCGTAGTGTATGATAAGAGACATCGCATTGAAAACTTTTGTACTTTACCTTATGGTTATAGAAAAAGTGAGACTGAAAACTTGAGACTGTTTGAAAAATTGTTTGAAAAGTTGTTTGAAAAAAGTTAGGTTAACTTTGGTGTTGTTGTTGATATAAAACAGAAGAGGGTGAAGGATAGGGGTTCATTTAACACCATTTAAATTCGAAAATCTTCTAAAGCTAAGATAGTCATTTATTTTACAGTGGTTACTCTTAGACGGATTTCGGCTATACTTTAAGAGTTATTATTTGACCTTGTATGATACAGCTTTATCTTTAGAAAATACACATATTTTTCAAATTGGAGCTCAACCGATGAAGTCTAATTGACAGAAACGATATATCGTCTTGAGCATTATAACTTTGGTATTATGTTTATAATATTTATACAATGTCATCTCAAGTACACGTATAATGGCTACTCTCGATTCTAAAGATCATGGTAGTTTTTACATGACTTTACCTAGCGATGCTAGTTGAAAGGTCTTTCATGATAATACCTTAACAGAATTCAAAACTCATTTACTCAAGCTTTAAGTATGATGGATAGTGAGTGGAAAGTATCTTTGAGTGAATTGATCTTTCCCAACTTAATAGAATTCGTAGGATCGAATGATAATTACATAGATGTCCTGGTTCCCGTTCACGTTCCTTTGGAATCCGTCGTTACGTCTACAGATCCCCTGGACCCCTCTACGTATCCTAAGAAAAGGGAAATGAAATATCGTCAACATGAACGTTTTACTGTAGAATTGATTAAGAAACACGTCTTCTTAGATGATTCCCAATTTGACCATGTCATCTCTAAAACAGATACGAAGTCGGGGATCGCTTTTGTAGGAAGTATTTGGAGACTTAAATATTGTTCGGGGTTTTATGCGTCTCCTGCAGCTTTAAAAGAAGAGATGAGAGTCGGGTTTTCTAGAGCCTTTCAATATGTCATTGATGGTGTAGAAGAACTATCACATAAAAATACTATTCAATTCAAGTATGACTCAGCTTTAGATCGATTCATGATTGAGTTTAAAGGCCGATCCATCTATTCCGTTCCCTTTTTAATACGTTTTCCAAATCTACTAGGTTATAAACTCGGCTTTGAAGCCATTGACATGCATGAGGGTATGGCTAAATGGATCGACGTTATACACATGCAACGGTATCCACCCGATTTAAATATTGGTATGAGTGGTATCTATGTCTACAGTGACATTGCCGAAAGTTAAATTGTGGGTTCACAATAGTTACCGTTATTACGTGTGGTGCCTTTTCAAACGGGTCAATTGCTCAATCATCAACATAGGGAACCTTATTATTACAATTATGTGGGATTAAATAAAATGTATTTTGATACCATTGAAATACAATTGAGAGATGACATGGGACGTAAAGTTCATTTTCTAGGGGACAAAGTGATTGCCAAACTTCATTTTCGTCGTGTGATTTAATCATAAAATGAAGTGCATCACAGGACTTTGGTCAGTTGATGCCGAGAGTCATCATGTCAACATCTTCTATTGGACATCTATCAATATGAAACCTACGAGAAAGGAAAATGAAATGAGAAAAGACGTGGGAAAAGAAGAGATGAAAAGACCAAAGGGATTGAAAGGGGAGAAACAGAAAGAAGAGAAACAGAGAGAAGAAGAGAAACAGAGAGAAGAAGAGAAATAGAGAGAAGAATGACAGAGAGAAAGAATGGGGAAACGGTGGAAGGACAGAGTCAGGAAAGGACAGAAGGACAGGAAAAGATAGAAGGACAGAGAGATGAAGGAGAAGAAGAACAGAAACAGAGAATAAAAAAGGGGAACGTCCACGAAAAGTATCCATAGAGAACAAAAGAAGAAAGAGAAGAAAAAGGACAGATGGAGGGAGTGAAAAGAAAGAGGGGAATACCACAAAAAGTAGAACACGAAGAAATACCTCATGATTTTTATGTTTATACGAAAATGGTTAATCGACTGTCGTCAGTCTCCCATGTACGGTGACACTTTTCATTTACAATTAAATGATAATAATGGTAACCGAGCAGGTATGATGTATCATGTGCATAAAGAACAACGACAACAAGCATGGGATCCTATTGGTCATAGTGTAGACGTACCGATGATACAATTTGTGTTTCAGGACAAAAAACGTAAAAAATTTGAATGATTTTGGTCTGATCTAAAAATAGACTTTATGGACCTTATAAAAAGGGGTGAAACTCCATGTCAGGAACAATTCACTTTCAGACACGATGGAAAGAACATAAAGTATGGATCCTTTATCTTCATCGACGATGGATGCTTGTCAGACCGTTACAGATAGTGCTCCCATGAACGGAGACATGATGGACAGTGTACCACGAACCCATCGGGTAGAAGTGGATAGTGTACCGAGAGCCAACCTGATGGAAGTGGTAAGGAGTTCATCTACAGAAAGGAGACAGGCTGTGACCACTTTTAAACTAAGACCTGCTTCTGTCAGAGGGTTATCGTTTTATCAGGAATTAAGAGTACCTTTAGCCTTACCTACTTTTTGTACGTATGAATCCAGGTACCTGACGTTTAAAGATCATTGGCCAAAATATCTACCGGGACCTAAACAGACACAATTAGCCAGAGAAGGATTTGTGTATTTAGGGAACAGTGACCACGTTCAGTGTTTTTGTTGTGGTACCTGTTTAAAAGATTGGGAATGGTCCGATAATGCTTATACAGAACATCGACGTTGGTCTAAAGATTGTGCTTTCAGTCAACTGGTGATATAAAAAAACAAAAAAATTAAAAACAAAAAAAACCCTTCCGGGATAACCAAGTGCCTGGCGTGAACGAGTCTAAATATAGAATAAGAAGAACGGCTATAAAGTAAAATGAAGTTTAGTCAACGAACAACATTTGAATCAGTCATCAACATGAGTTATCCAGGATTGCCTCAGACGCACCCTAATTATTCACCTAATTGTACACCGTACATAGAAGGGGCTGATGAATTTGATGAAGTTCCCAAAACTTTAGAACAGATGGAGGATGAAAAACAAAAAACTGATGCGGCCAAGGGAATGTTACGTGTTGCCTTCCTATCCACATTACAGAAAACACTACAGCCAGAAGTCAAAATATCGTATATGGGTTACGAATATAAGCCTTTCCCAACGACTCATCCTTGTTTCATTTGTGGTGAAATTGGACATTGGTCTCGTAGATGTCCTAAGAATAACGAGTCGTCAACAACATAAGTAAGAGTATATCCTGAGAACAAAGTAGAAAGTAGATCCCGTCAATCGGACCAGTGTTATAAATGTCATCAGTCAGGTCATTGGGCTTATGAATGTCCCGAACCGACTTCAACAGGAGCCAAACGTAAACTCAACGTGATGCTCAAGAAGGGGTGAAAACCCACCAAGAAAGTGAAAGTGGAAACCGAACAGAAGTGATGATGTGATTTTTTGACCTGTTATAATGTAAATACGTTTACTGTCACAGCGTCATGGAATCCGAACCGACCGTTCTTTTGCTCCGTGCTGTATGGGCAAGATCAACCGTAGTAGTGAGACAAAGTGATAAAAATTTGTTTGCGTGTTTTAAGACTGTTTCATAGTGATGAACGTTTCAAAAAGTTATCAGTGTTTTCAAGTTAATAAGTGTTTCAAAGTTAATAAGTGTTTTCAAAGTTAATAAGTGTTTCAAAGTTAATAAGTGTTTTCAAAGTTCATTCTTATGTATTGTACAAAGTCACAGAGGGACGGCCCTAATCCTATTCCGACTATCTAAAAAAGTTTTTAGCGGGGTATTAAACTTATTAAATATCTGGTGTATGTGTATTATGTCTGGGTATAATGTGTACACTTAGAGTTTAGAGTACACTTAGAGTTTAAACCTAGTATCTACACGGTAGACACAAAGGTACACAGAGTGATCTGGTGTAAAACACCATTGACAAACTATGAGTATGACTAGAAGGATACCAAGAGTAATAGTGTAAAACTTAGATACTTAGAGTAGAAGAGATACAGAGAGAGAAAATGACGGTATACAAAGGATCTTTGTTTTATTATTGCAACTATAGAACTACTGTTACTCTAATCAGTCATAGGTTTCTTTTCGAAAAAGTTAGGTGGCCCTGAAAAGGGCCGTTTGTGGTTTAGGTTTTATATACCATGACATTAAAAAAGCATTTTGTGCGTTTGCTCTGCCGTCTTTCTCTTTTTCTTTTTTCAAACTTCACGAGCTCTATCCATTCATCGATGTTCGTTAGCCATCCCACATTTCTTTCCACTATATCGGCACACACCATCCATTCTTCTTTTTCTTTAACTTCACCCCACATGTTTACGCATTCAGCCATGATCAAGCAATGACTATAGACTCTTAGACATACTCAGCAGGTTGTGTCGTCACTCATCGCGTCAGCGTTTCTTCTCCTGATTGTTGAACATCGTTTAGTGAAAAACAAAAAACAAAAATGGAACGTATACAGAGGCTATTCATAAAATTATTCTGTTACGATAGAAGAAACAAAATGACCACGATGCAGTGTGATCATTACTATCAGAGCCTACTGATGAAACTCAATCAGAGATGGAGGCAACTGAAACAACAGCAAACCTCACAGAAAGTCGGGGATCAACTCGACCGGCAGTACCGATAGTGCTTAGACCATCTGGCAGCTCAGTATGTATGTACTAGAAAACAGATTAGAGCTAGTTTTCGTCAACTACAGATACCGATCATCATGACTATCAAAAGGAAGACAAATGATCTACTGGAAGCAGAACGACGTTTACTTCTGAAAAAGAGAAGATGTTACTGTCAATATTAGTATCCTAACCAACGGCCCTTTTTAGGGCCACCAAACTCATTAGAAAAGTAATCTAAACTGTATTGATATATGCTACATATACTAATTACTCTATTATAAAACACTCCTTCTCATAAACCCTATAACTCATTTCATTGTATACACTGCACATTCAGTTTAAGGTTTCTTTTCGTAAGATATCAGTGGTCCTGAAAAGGACCGTTGTTTTTAATATCTGCCATGATTCATGAACAGAATCTCTTGTTAAACGGCAAACACTTCTCGTCCACCATCTGCTTACGTTTTCTCTCTTCTGTAACAAACCACTAAACAGAATTGAGAAGTACAATTCGTCTCAGGTGAACATCTTCCTTTCCCTGTTGAAAGTTCATATTAATCTTTCGTAACTTCTCTTTGGTATCACGAACAATCTGATTGGTATCATATACCGGAACAGGTTCGTTTTCTTGTTCCATAGTGTACTCTATAGCATACTCCATGTTTAATATTTTTTATCACTCTTAGACTGATTTCTCCTAGGCGTCTATCACTGCTTGCTTTTTCATTGAGTGAAACCACGTTGCCAACGACGCATAGACCAATCATCAAAGAGGTCAAAGTTGATGAGACGGAGTACGTCGCGTGCGCTATATTGCTCATATAAAAAGCCGTGCGCGTCTGTTTTCACTGTGCTTCGATTCAGAAGACATCACACACAAGATCACAGTGCATAACCGTTTGTAAATGAAAAGTCGAGCATTCTGTCACAAAATATCACTCATCATTTATTTTCAACGTGTGTGCTGTGAACATGCGTATAATAAGTAAAAAAGTACAAATATTTACATGCTGTATAATTGTCGTAACATTTTATAATTCAAAAGTTCAAAGTTTTTATAACCTGTCGAAATCTTTGTCATGTAATTTATAATTATTTTAATGATAATCATAATTCATTTACCTTTAACCAGACAAAGAGATACACAAGAAGTGGAGCGTTTGATCGCCAGTATGTGCTGTAAAAAGTTCCTTCTGATTTTCGGATTTATCCTCCTGGAAGTATCAGATCTGTGTTTTGACTGGAATTTCCACATTGACGTAGTTAACAGTGGATAAGAAACAATTAAAGATGAAGTACGGATCCATTATGCCATCCTGGGTTTGCTATAGTCGGATCAGTAATATTTTTGTTAGTAAATCCGTTTGGGAAAGTGGTAAAAGAGGAGACTGCTGCTATTCCCATATTATCTCAATACTGTCGACTTGGATTGAGGATGTGCCGCAAATAATTCTTGCATTGATTGTTGCGTTTAAAGAAGAACTGATAACCTGGGTTCAATTGGCAAAAGCTGTTTTTGCAATAGTTGAAGCTATCATCAGATTGTCTATCGTCATTTACAAACTGTTTAAAAGACATAACAAGTGCCATGGCGAAAATGACATTAAATGTAATCATATTGTATTTAATGTAATCATATTGTATTTAATGTAATCATATTGTATTTAATGTAATCGGAACAATTTGTATTTTCATTTGTTCCATCATAATTCTCATAAAATTGTTTAGTTAGGGAATTACCCTTAATAAATATGGTTTATTTACACGTTTTCATGCACAATGAATACTACTTAAATTGTAATAAACAGAACTACTTAAATAGTATGAAATGTTTGTTCTTTTCTTTTGCCTTACATGGTGTTTTCCTAATCCTTAAATTTAAGCAGACTCGTGGCGGGTGTGACCCGCTTACTCCTCCATGGCACTCGATCCAACCTTTAGATTCATAGAAGTCCATGTTTGCCTATATTCAATAGATTTGTATGTTGTATCCTGGAAATCCTGGAAATGTATATGGATTTTTATATTCTATTGAAAATTATTTAGATAAACACTTTCTCGACACTTTTAAAATGATATAAACTAATTGCCATCAACTTTATACAACAAAAGTTTAAGTTATTTATTTATTGATACAACCCCTAGATTTTCCAAAGGTCTGTGTTTGTCCAATAGTCACCAGATTTGTAAATTACTGAAGATGTATACATTGGTATCTGTGATTTTTATATTCTAATGAAAATTATTTAGAAAAACGAGTTCTCAACACTTTAAAACTGATATAAACTAGTCGCCATCATCTTCATGCAACAAAAGTTTAAATTTCGGATTTATAAATTGAGGTTTGGATTTGCTATCGACACTGCAGTTATAAGGTAATAGTAGTTAGAGACAAGTAAAAAGTTTACCATAGGCGACAATGTTAACGTTTTCCTGTATATCTCATCTTTCGAGCGAGTGTTGACTTGTAAATTATACATGGATCTTTTCCGCGTTCTTTACGCAATCAGAAAATAAACACGAAACATAGGCTTGACCATCTTATGTTTTTGCCACAGGTGCATATGTCAACCCCAGCAGTTTCCCTACACTTTTTCAACCAACCGATTTCCCGCTTTTTAGTTGTCTCTGACCTATAATCAATTATTTTTCTTGTTTTAAACTTTTTAGTTTACAACTACAGAGATATATAAGTATGGTCATACCATTGAAACCAATGCCAAATATGTGTGAACAATCACTTTTGGCATGTTATACCATACTGATAAATTGAACTTTATAACTTTCAGAATTTTTTTTATGAAAAAACTTTCAAATATTTTTTTCTAAGACTACATAAAGCCAAAACAGGTCCAGGCTACCAGTGAGTCATCATACAAACACATTAAACACAAAGTACACACATACCTGGTACAAGTAATACTTAAATTGGTTTTCATGTACATATACATATATCCCCCTCTTCATTTATATGCATGCATGCATGTATCCAAATATTTAGACATCAATTTCATATTTTATATACGTGCAAACACACACACACACACACACATACATATACATACATATATATATACATACACACATACCTACACGCACCACATATCACTGTAACTCATTTATTGTTTATTGTTTTATTGTTATTATAATATAAAGTTCAATCTATAAAGTAGCTAACAACTGCCACTGACCCAGATATATCCACTGTTAAAGTATATGTAAACATTATGTTAATTTTCTAAATTACTTGTATTTTTCATATTAATTTTTTTACTACTAGTAATATTCTTTTACTATGAGTGTCTATTTATACTCTCTATATATCTTAAATATTAACAACATATTTAGAAATATATACAGCTGTGTCAAACTACATATACATTTGTAAATATATAAGTATTCATCATTTACTTTAATATAATAATGATAACAGGTCATGCTTTTACTTCCAAAAGTAAATACACGCATATTCATATATGCACTGTACATTACCAATTAGTTTAATGTTTTACTATAAATCTTTACTTGTGCATATACATGCACAGTAATGTGTAGAAACATACACTCAACATACATGCATCCACCTTTATAATTTTAAACATGTTGTCATTACTTGCAGATGTACATATGTATACATTTAAGAAAGTATATATTGACTGAATTAATACATTTGTACAAGGAATGTATATAATTTTAATATATTTGTAACTCTGAGTTATATTATATTTTACTTATTTGTTCTTTTTTTCCATATTAGTCCTACCAAACCTGCAAGTATATATACAGTGGCTTTTAATTTGTCAAGTTTTTGAGAAATAGTCATTTCCCATATTTGACACCATGGTGTCCTTAATATTGCCTAATAAATGAGTATGATTTAATATTATAAGTACATGAAAAAAAATTCTCATCAACCCATATATGAACATATTCCTGGATACAAACACATACATCATGATATAAATATACATATACCAGCATATGCACATACATGTACACATATACACCGTAAATGTATTACACATCCATGTACACATATACACCGTAAATATATTACACATGCATGCCACAGTGTAGCTTATTGATTCTCCCCCAATGATTACACTTCTTTTCAAAGTGTTCTAATTTACATGTTTTTTCTGCAACAAGTTTTCCTGCATTAAAGCATTGCTTCATATATTTTTGTAATGGGATGATGTTTATATTAATATCTATTCTAGTGGTATAGTATATGAAATATTTTGTCTGAATTATAGTTGAATTTATAGGATTGCTTGGTGAAACAGTATTTTTTCCCAAATAGGATATCTGGTTCATTAAAAATTATATTTAAATTCACTTTATTTAAGATTAAGTCCGAAAGATCAATATACAATCTTCTTATATCGTCACATAGGCAGAATAAATGTTTTATTGTTTCCTCGGTGGTTCCACATGTTTTACATTTATCATTATTTGTGATTCCATTTTTACCAGTTGATGGAACATCAACGCAGTTATGTTACGCTAAGTTGTTTATTGTGAATAAGTCAAATCACATTTTGAAGTATGGGGTTAATAACACATTGAATTGACGTAAAATTACACATGTATGTGCATTTCAGCAACATAAACTCAACTTCAAGTTTGAAATTTCCAAATCACACATTTATTCGTATATTTTTGCTTTTTTAAATGACGAAAATACAGCAACAATTCGCTGAAAAATATAGGTCTACAAGACTTGTTGAAATAAATGCTATTAAAGGTCAGTTCGGCGTCCTTTATGAATTTTCAGATATTATAAATTTGCTTTAGAATGTTACTTTTCAATTATTTACCATTATAATCTTGTGATAGAATTGACATTAAAAGCGATAGACTGGACTGTTAACAATTCTTGGGCACGATTAATCTGAAAACGATCAAGTTTCCATTCCTAGGTATTGACAAGATCTGTCTGTGAAGTTGGACATCGAAGTTGCGTCATTCCTCCTTCAGGTGATCTTAACTGATGAGAAACTCGTGGCAGTGTTTGAAGTTGGGGAAAATATTTTACATGTACATGTACACATATTGACCTAGAGATTTAAAACTACTGATAGAAAGTATAGCGTAAGGGTATAATTCTGCCCTGTCGCATCGAAATTTAATATCGATGAAACGATGTTTATAAGCACAAGATTTTATAATCATGTCGCTGATCTATGTAGTTTGTTGTAAACGTTATTCGTGGTCTAAGTGCTTAACAGAAGTCAAACGGAAAATCCATTTTCTGAAAACTGATATATTCATGTCTGTCAGTGTAAACTTATTTCTTTCCATTTTCAGAAATCAGAGTCTATTCTAATTATGTTATGATATTATTTGCATTTATGTTATTGGTTTAACAAATGGTTCAGAAAGATTGCCAGGGGAACTGAGGCCGAGTGACATATTACAAGTGTAGGCCTACTTCAAGACAAATATACAGTCATATAATTTAAATCGATATATACGATAGTAACGGCTAACTCATTTATCTGAAAATTAATGCATTTATTCTCTTTACACATTACTATCAAGTATAATTCACCATTTTCGGAAATCTGCAAAAATCGTAAGTGAAACGTTTCTCGAAGAAAGTATATATAAATAAAACAAGGTAATTTTATATTTATAGCAACAAGGGGATTCCATTTTATAACATTTATTTTATATGGACAACGTCACTTAAATAAAGGGAATGGAGCATACCAATCTGTTACATCATTTCTTTATACGTTTACCAAATCGAAAGACGAGAGTTTTGTCACATTTCCCATATTCACAACTACTGAAATTGAATGTTGGCATTGAGTAGATATTTTGGAAATTAGATTCAAATCACTGGTATCACACAAAGGCAGAGAAGCTACCAACAATAAAGGTAAGGTTTTATCATCTTTTATTATATAGGCATACAGGGGATACTTACTCCTCAGTGGCAACAGATCCCACCCCTGGATTTCCAAAGGTCTATGGTTGTCCAATATTCACCAGATTTGTAAATTGTATCCTGAACATTAGGAATATTTATACTTTGGTATCTGTGATTTTTATATTCTAATGAAAATTATTTAGAAAAACAAGTTCTCAACACTTTAAAACTGATTTAAACTAGTCGCCATCATCTTTATGAAAGAAAAGTTAAAATTTCGGATTTATAAATTGAATTTTTGATTCGCTATAAACACTTTAGTTATGAGGTTGAATTAGAGTAGTAATAACAGTCTGACATCACTATTAATAATAGTACGTCACAGTCTGTCATCATCACGATTAATAAAAATGAGTTTAGACAATTTTGATTGTAAAATATATTGTACTGATACTGCACTAAATGATGTGAAACGTATGACAGATTGTGATATGTACGGGGCTCGTGTTTCTGCTATTGTTTGCTATTTTTTACATGTATGGGTGCGTCTAAGACACCGATGTATTGCGTTGTCCAAATTTGACAAACATATAAGCACCATTGTTTTAAGACGTCGTCATCACAGCTGAGTCCGGAAGATTGTCGGTGTATAAAACTATGTATAAAATTATACAGCAACAGATGAATTATGGGTTCACTTTCTTAGACGTTCATAAAATTCTATGTGTTTCTTTTCTATCATAAATGTATCTATAAACTTAAAAATATCATTCACTGTGTGGAATTAAAATCTTCATCTCCGAATAACACGCGAGGAGTAAAAACAGCTACAGGATCTAAGACGCTGTGTGTTCCACTATAAAATCAATATCAAACCGACTTAGAAAATATAAAACCCACGCAGAAAAATATCACACCTATCTACACCCGCATATGGAGTTTTTATTTCACAAATGATCCGATATTCTAGGGCGTGTTCAACATATGAACATTTCATATACAGAGGTAAACTACTCACTGACAAATTGTTGACGCAGGGATATCGAAAACAGCCTTTGATGTCAACGTTCCGCAAATTATCCGGTCTGTTTAACAGTCCTGTATGAGATTACTCTGTTTCACTCTGTGAAATGTTGAGTTACTTGTTCGATGGCGGTTGTTGAGACGTTTGTACCAATTATGACGAGGATTCGTTTCTCACGTATTTTATTTCAATTTGACTGAATTCACGGCGGGTGACATTGCGATTGACGATGTGCAATTTTGTATTTCACGGCGAGTGTTGTCCGTACGATGACATGGACTGGGCAACAAAATTATTAGTATTTCAATATACATGTACATACATTTTAAGAAAAAAGCTTAACGAAGAGATGTGTTTTTTTATTTGGTGGCGGTTATGTATGCAATCTCCAATTTTAAAAAAAAATCATTGAACAGAAAAATCACGAACATCTGGGAAAAAATATAGAACAAAGCTGTCAAATGAACACTTAAACATGAAGATCTATTTTCCTCAATGTGAAAACATTATTCCATAGGTTATTTATAAGTTTGTGCCAAAGATATGGTTTTTATTATTTATAGATATGTTTTTCTATCGCTGCAAATGGACACCGGTATAATTGTCAGAAATATCATTTTATCCTATCCACCTGACTATCCATGAATAAACACGTCTGAATGAAAAATATCTAAAGAAAATTGAAGAAAAAATAAGTACAGAGAAAACGAATTAAGGAAATTAAATATCGAAAGAGAATTGAGGAGTGATCACAGATAAAGACAGAGTTAAGTGAATATTGTAAGAGCTAAATGAATATTGTAAGAGAATGGAGAGGCGAAATTGATCACATATAGGTACAGAGGAAAGAGAATAAAATGAAGCAGCTTTCCTACCCAGGATAAGCATTTAAAATATCAAGTATGAAACAATACTAATGCTATCTTAATCATCTACGCTCAAAGTGCAAAAAATTACCTCAGTAGTTGATAGCTTAATTGTGTGGTCTAAATGCTTAACAGAAAACAAACGGAAAATCCATTTTCTGAAAACTGTCTTTGTAAACTTATTACTTTCCATTTTCAGAAATAAGTCAATCAGGTTTATTCTACTAATGTTATGATATTATAAGTATCCATGTGCTGGTTTAATAGATTGGCAGGACAACTGCGGCCGAGTGACATATTACATGTGTAGTTCAAGACAGATACATATGATAATAACGACAAACTCATTTATCTCAAAATTAATGCATTCTTTTTACACATCACTATAATGTATATTTCACCATTTACTGAAATTTGCAAAAACATTTATACCATGAATCATAAGAAAAACGTTTCTCGAAGAAAGTATATCGATATATAAATAGAACAAGGTAATTTAATATAATATTTATAGCAACAAGAGGAATTATTCCATTTTTCTAGCATTTTTAATACGGACAACGTAACTGAAGCAAAGGGAGTTGCATTATCATTTCTTTATACGTTTACCAAATAAAAGGCCCTGAGAGAGAGAGAGAGAGAGAGAGAGAGAGAGAGAGAGAGAGAGAGAGAGAGAGTTATCAAATATTCCATACTCACAATTACTGAAAATGAATGTCGGCATTGGGAGGTATTTTGGAAATAAGATTCAAATCACTGTCTTATTTAGTTTGGTATGATACAAAGGAAGAAATGCTACTGAAGTAACAGTAATGTTTTATCATCATTTTATCTAAATTAGGTCATTGCTTTGAAGTATGACCGCTTAAAACATCTTACTAAATAATTTTTCTTCCATTTTCTTCCTCATATCATCCAAACAAAATGTTATTATAATAAATAACGTTTCTCGAAAAAAGTATATCGATATATAAATAGAACAAGGTAATGTGGTATATTTATAGCAAGATGGGGACTTCCATTTTTCTAACATTTAAATGGACCGATGCGCACCAAGTTGCATCGTAATTTTAATTATACGTTTACCAAATCAAAAGGCTGTAAGAGAGAGAGGGTTTTATTAAATATATTCCATACTCACAAGTACTGAAATTGAATGTTGGAATTCGGGAGGTATTTTGGAAATTA